>JAWNPC010000338.1:0-572500 GCA_035045365.1 Drosophila leonis | reverse complement strand
AGCGTCGTGTTTCTTGCTTGCCCCCGAATGGTACGACACGGGAATGGAAAAGCTTTCGGAGTGACTCCAAAAATGCATTGATTGTGTTAGGAACTACGTCGAAAAATAACTAATAGTTCAAGCATTCAGATGCTGTAATTGTTTTACAAATAAACTAATGTTTAATATGTAAAAAAGCATTGGAGACTTTAATTTACGGACAACGCTCGTAGGTTTCAAACAGATAGATACAGTATGCTTCCGATTTATCACGCCCACAATTTATGTAGTTATATAAACTTGATCTGCTGGGATGGAGTTAAATTTGATATGTTTATTATGTGATCAGGTCTAAGCGAAGTATGTGCAGGTGTTGGATTACATGAGTATATACAGCTGTGTTCATAAAAATAGTAGTGCGACTGAAATATTGGACAGCAATGAGTTATATATATCAGCTTAAATGATTAAACTCTAACTTCAACACCTTTAATATTTTATTGTATTAATATTAGTGCGATTGAAGCTAGAGGCTTATGAGTTGATCTATATACTATATATATATAATATATATATATATAAGGTTGTCAAAAAAGTCTTGCGGTATTTTTTATTGAATTTTCAATTGTTCATAAAATTGGTTATAATAATGCGATTTCAGTCAAATATGCGCGGTTTTGTTCGATGACGAGTTCCCAACGAGATGCCAACTTCATAATGCCCCTATTATAGAAGCTCGCTTCCCTATTGTCAAAAAACTCGGAGAGCCAATTTTCACAGGACTCTCTTGTGGACAACTTCCGACTACCAAGCTCGTTCGCCATGGACAGAAATAGGTGGTAATGCAAAAGAACCTCCCATCCGAGCTCCCGGAGCTTCTGGCGCGTCACCAAGCGGTCCAGTTGTTGGCAGTACAGATTTCAAGAAATTTTGTAAAAATGAGAATTCTTGAATTTACATACAGTTTTTAAAATAAAAAATTTGTATATACAATTTTTATTTATTAATTTTTTTTTTTGCTTTGACTAGATAATTTATTAATAGTGTTGAATGCTTAAAGATATAAAAACTCAATGAAGCCTAAAGTCCAATATACAAATTATTTTGGATCTCGAAGAAGCTTTGCAAGAAGTTAAAAAATTTCACAATGGCATTCTGATTGAGCAAATTTGTATCAGTTCTTTCAATTGAAACTAAACGTAAAATTATACAAAAAAAATGTTGAGTACTCAATAAAGTGTTGAACAGGTGTTCACTGGCAGGTGTTAGATACGCAATGATAAGTTTGTCGTTCTGCCGCTGATTAGCAGAAGAACAAAACACAACTGGGCTATGAGATTAGCGAGGGGCATGAGTAATTGGCATTTAATGCAGACCCTGGCAACAATTAAGCCACACTTGATGGGACTGAAACACTGATTGGCAGCGAGCCGATTATGATTAGATTAGCCATATAGCATATGCATGAGAAGTTAGTGAGAAGCCAAATCGTTATAGAATTTCAGCTACTTCCGATAAGATTAGAGCTATCGAACACTTAATGGAGCTGTTGCCGCACGGCCCCTAATGGAAAGGTTTCAGTTACAATTCAACTGTGGCAGCGTCTGGGCACAATGGAAAAACCAAAACATATTATAATATTGGGACTATTGTGCGCCCTGCTCCACTCACAAGGTATACAAACAACTAACTATATAAACAGGGCAATTTACAAAAACCCAAACAAAATTTCCTTTGCCCACACCCACAGCTCAATGTCGAGCCATTCAAATCATTGTGAGCAATGGCCGGTAATTGAATTAAAGTCCAGGTTCAGTGCAAAAATGCAAAGGGAATGGGAGAAAAGGAGTGCAAACTGCCCAATTTGTATACAATATATATATATATACTTGTATATATATATATGTTTTTTATATATATAAAAACACAAACAAACAGCGACCAGTCATAATATTAAACAACAAAAAAAAACAAAAGTAATTAATGCAAACGCAATCAAGGTCAAGTGCTTTGCCCTATTGACCCTTGCCAGACGCAAAAGAAAAGCACGAGAAATGCTTTTAATTTTCACAAATGGTTTCGCCAGCCACGGAAAATGGAAATTAAAGTGCCAAAGTGACGAGCGAAATTTCAGCGCTCTTTGTTTCAACTGAAACTATTTTGTATTCGCATTTTGTTGCCCTCTTTGACTATAGGGTATAGACGTTTTGTCATGCAGTATGGCATGCATAGAGCAAGTGCAATGTTTGAGTGTCGTTATGATTATTATATGGGTTTTTCAAATCAAGTTTCTTATATGGATATATATAAAGAGACGTAGATAGATAGATAGAGAGAGAAAGAGAGAGGGAGAGATAAAGAAAGATAAAGAGAGAGATATTTATATACAGTTTGTATCTATTTCTATACCTTGAACATGCTGAATGTGTTTAGCTCTAGAGAATCCTTTCCAAATTTCGCTTCTTATATAGAACCTCATTCACCTCATATAATAATCTCTCTTATGTCAATATATATTGATTTATATATTAAGTCTTTGGCAAATTTAAATTAACATAAGAGCAAACTTGTAGGTACTACCCATGCTTACTAAATACAGCTTTAAGAATTATTTAGCTTTTTCTATTTGTTTTAAAAGTAAATTGAATTTTAAAGTCTTTCTGTTAAGTATATATGGATTATGTCTGTAATGTTAAATACTTCTGTTAAGTCTTTCTGTTAAGTATATATGGACTATGTCTGTAATGTTAAATCATTCTGTTAAGTATGTATTGATTATGTCTGTAATGTTAAGTCTCTCTGTTAAGTATTTAGCGACTCTGTACATCAGTTAACACATTATGTAAAGCTTCAAATTTGAAGTTGATCTCATAGAGCGCAGATATTGTCGCTGTTGATTGCCAAATAGGAATAAAATTGACTGCCGTATTTATTTAAAATCTAAATAAATCTAATTTTACAGACAATAATATAGACAGTTGTGTTCATAAAAATAGTAGTGCGACTTCAGTCGCATGTTGCACAGCAAAAGTTTGTGATAAAAAAAATATGTAGAAAATAATTTGATATATTTATATGTATGTATATATATATATATATATATATATATGTTAATCTTAATACTCGTTTCAAACTGTATTCAAAATATTTTGTTTTATTAAATTTTGTCGTCCAACATTTCAGTTGCACTACTATTTTAATGAACACCGCTGTATTAGTTCTACTCTTACTACAGGGTATATACTAGTCAATCATCTGTCATATTTATTTTTATAAACATTTATTGAACTGTTCGTTAGCGTATTTGGACTTCATCAGTTCAATGTTCAATGTTCCATGTTACATGTTCCATGTTCCCTGTTCCATGTTGTAATGTGGTTCTTTTTAACTAGCGGAAGTTCTTGTGGCGTATACGTAATATAGGTAGTTTTGCAGGCCTTTGCGGCCTTGCGTGTTGGCCAACCGTTACAGCCGTCAAATATCGCAAACATTAAAGCTGCAAAAAGTTAGATTTTTAATAAGTTAATTAACAGTTTACACCCATGCAAACCAACTACTTGGCCTCCGGCGTATACTTAATTAATTACTTATTGATAGCGCAGCTTCAAAATGCAGCAGCTCAGTTTATTATATAGGGCTGAGTGTTAATCACAAATGAGTTTTTCTTTCGGTTTATAAATTTCAAGAAACTTGGGTTTTTTTTTAATTTGATGTATTATTAAAGTGTTTTTTGATTTTGGATTGATCATCATTAGTTAAATAGTTAGTTTATCAGCCTATCTGTTAGTCATTCAGTTAGCTCATTCGTCAGTCAATCAAGCAGGCAATCAGTCATTTTATTAGTTAGTCGGTCCTTGAGTCTGTCAATCAGTCAGTCAATTAGTTAGTAATTCCTCCACTCAATCAGTATCTTAATCAGAGTCAGTCAGTCAGTTAATCAGGCATTCAATCAGTCAATTACTCAGTCAGTCAAGCGCTAATCAGCCAATAACTCAGTCAATCAGTCAGTCAATCAGCAAGTCAATCAGTAAGTCAATCAGTATGTCAATATGTGAGTCATCTAGCAGTGAAAAAACCAGTCAATCAGTTGGTCAATCAGTCAGTTAGTCAATCAAGTACACTTTAAGACAGTTTATCACTTAGTTAATTCAGTCAGTCTATCAGTCAGTCAATCAGCAAGTCAATCAGTCAGTTATGCAAGTCATTAAGTTAGCTAATTAATCAGTCGGTCAGTCATTCAGTCAGTCAATCAGTCAATTACGAAATCAGTTAACCTATCACTCAGTCAATCAGTCAGCTAATTTGTGAGTCAATCATACATCCAGTAGTGAAAAAGATACTCAATCAATCAGTCAATCAGTTATCCAGTCAGCTAATCATTCAGTTAGTAAGACTATCCATTAATCAAATAGCCATTCAGTAAGTTTATTCAGTCAGACAATCAGGCAGTTCTTCAAAGAGTCAATTAGTCTCATAATCAATCAGTCAATCAGCCGGTTATGCAACTAGTCAATCAGTCTCTCAATTAGCTAGTCAGCCAATCAGAGAATCAGTCAGTCAATCAGCCAATCTAACCGTCAATCAATCAGTGAGTCAAGCAGGCAGTCTGTCAATCAGTCAGTTAAGATGGGTGTTTTTATAATACTCGCTCAAAGTGTTAAAAGAGTATAGTATATTGGAAAAAACTCTAATCTTTTACAATCTTAACGGTTTCTTGGTTCTTAACGGTTCGATGGCTTCTTCTCAAAGAATTCCTTAATAAATTCGCTAGTTAGTTAGGACTTTGAGCGAGTATTACAGCAGTCGGTACCAATTATTTTTTTTCGGAGTTTTTGATGTCGAAATTTGTTGTTCGCTGGAAAGAAGTTGATCAAACCAATAGCTGAACTGGATAAAAATATTCTCCAACGAAAATAAATCAAAATCAATATGATATCATTTATAAATCGAACTATAAATAATATGGGCTTATGCGACAGACCTTCGCAAAAGCCACTGCAATTATATTTAATTTTGAGGCTTTGAATAATTAAAGCCAACCAAATTGTTAGCAGCCTAGGCTAATTTTGGGCATGTTTTGAACTATGAGTCGATCGATATCGTGCGTCAAAGGCGACAATCACACCAAATAGACAAAATACTGTATATAATGTATATATAACGAAATGAGCTCTATAACTATATAAATTTGGATCTAACCATTTGCAGGAGACGGCGGTGCATTGGCGGTGCTGTGGCCATGTGAAAGCGATACGGATTGCACAGCTGCTGGCTCTAGCTGTGACCCGGAAACAAGTCTCTGTGCCTGCTCCAGCTTTGATGAGGTCTTCTCGGATGACTACGCGGAATGCTTGACCACCTCGCTGTTTGGTGACGCATGCCAAGACACTGTTCAATGCAATCTTATGCCAACGGGAGCCAGTTGTAAAACCGGGGTCTGCGATTGCGCCGATGGCCAAACCTATTTGCATGGCAAGTGTCGGCCGGTGAATGGACTCAACGAGCCCTGCGAAACGGTGCGTCAAGAATCCCATATTAAATTCTGATATTGTATTTGAAGAGTACAAATTTCTTGACAGGATTTGGATTGCTTTTTTGGCTACGATCGAGCATCCGTGCGCTGTGAGGAGCGCGTTTGCGCCTGTGCAAATGGCTATTACCACAGATATGGAAACATATGCCGTCGCAAATCAATGGGTAACTACAATATATTGCTCTTCATATACAGTAAACTCTGCTAAGGATGAACATCTGTTTTTCTATATGGAAAATGTAGCTCAAATCAGTTTTGACTGAAAGAAATTTACCCAATGAAATTAAATTTTGCTTTCGAATTTTTGGTTAATATTAAAATTGTTCGTCAACAGAGATTTCACTGTAAAAATAATTTTTTGAAGTTTATATAAATTGAACTTCCCTTAAGTCGAAGTTTTTTAAAAACTCTTTGAAACTGTGAAGCTTCTCCAGCGGATCACGTTTTCCGTTCAAAGAGGTTTCACTGTAAATATAAAAATATTTCGTTAGCAGAGGTTTCACTGTATATAATTGTTTCTAAGTTCTATAAATTGAAATTCAGATAAAACAAAGTTATTTGCTTTCAAAATTGTTTGATGATTTAAAACTTGAAACTTCCTCCAATGAACCACATTTTCCATTAACAGAGGTTTCACTGTAAATCTGATTTTCATCATATTTTTGCTGTAGAAAAAAACGATGCTTGCGTCGTTAATGCGGACTGTGATGCACTGGGCGCCAGTGCCGCCTGCGTGGATCTAACCTGTACGATTGTGGATGAGTCGAGCACCACGGCCAGCACCACCGTTGGCACGGCAACCACACCGGAGGATAACGGCACTGAGACCACGGCGGAAAATAACGAAACAACTGCAGAGAATACGCAGACAACTGAATCGCATGAGGAGACAACCGAGTCGGAATCCATTACCACAACTATTACAGCCGAGGACCAGAGCGGTTGGGTGCGCGAAAAGAAACAATTCACGAAAGCTTTTCTCCATGCCACGCCCACACACAAGGATGCCGCCGCCCAGGCGACGCTGCCATTGATTAACGGCGACAACGAGCCGTTGCTATTGACGCCTCGTCGCAGTCGCGAAATCGCTGTGCAGACAAGCATCGAGCAGTACGAGCTGAAGGAGTTGGGACGCACTTTCAAGAATGCGGCCACAGCAACAACAACAACAACAACAACCGCCTCCACCAACTCCACGAACAATCGTCGTCGATTTCCCGCCATTTTTCGCTATGATAATGAGGATATTAAAACGTATTCAACATTGGGATCGAGTCGTGATGACGACGATATCGACGACAAAAAATGTGAGTATTCAATTTGACGTTTCATCAATATTTTACAAGTTTTAAGTGGTCGGAATGACCAGCGAAACTTTTTTCCATAATTTGTTATAATGTCAACCAAGCAGATGTTTCGACTCCCACGAAACTTTTTGCTATTATACCACGTTTTAGCACAGAAATGTAATCAATTTGAAAATGTTTTCGAAAGTGGGTGGCAGATCATGAGTAAGCTAATTTACTTTGGAGAAAACTTTTGAATTTGCACAAATTTGCATTTTAAACTCGTGTTACAGTTAACGATGAATCAGCGCTGAGCTATAAATCCTTTTTTTTAAATATGACCGCCTTTATTTTTGTACTTGCCAGCACTGAAAATACCGATATTTAAAAATTTTAAACAGTTAGCAACAACAGAACTTCGATTAATCGATAAGCAAATTTGTGTTTAATTTGATAATCGGTGCTGGGTATATTATCTTTCGAAAAGGTGGCCACTTAGTTTTTCGCTTTTGCCGCACTGAAAAGACGGTGTGTGGTGGCAATTTAAAAAATTAATTTAATTATCGATAGCACAACTTCGATTAATAGAACGGGAAAATGTTAGCAGTGGCAGTTTTTGTTCAAATAAGCAAGAACAGAACTTCGATTAATCGATATGACGGTGTGTGCTGGCAATTTAAAAATTTGAAATAAATATCGATAGCGCAATTTCGATTGATAGAACTGCAAAATGTTTACAGTGGCCGTTTTTGATCAAATTTATATGAATTTTTGAAAATATAACTTGGTGATTATATAAATTATTCTCATTTTTATCTTAGATGGCAGCAGCTGCACGGACAATGGCAAATCCTGCACTGGTTTGCCCCACTCGATCTGCACAAACAAGATTTGCCTGTGCCGACAGGGTTATTATGCACGAAATGGCAAATGTTTTGCAGGTAAGAGCAAATTATGAAGTTGTAACGTTTTGTTAATCACTATTACGCTTTGGCAGAGCTCGGTGAGATAGCGGAGAGCAGCGACGAATGTGAATATGAGTTCGATAAGTTGTCCAAGACTTGTATATGCCAAAAGAACTATTTCTATGAACGTGACCTGCGCAATTGTAGAAAACGTGAGTAGAACATGGTAGATGGAGTAACTAGACAGGCATTAAATATTTATTTCTTTTATATATATATTTTTGTTTTAATAGCCATTCAGTATCACCTGTCCTGCACATCGAACAGCCAATGTAGTCCCTTTGGCGCCTCCTATTGCCACCCGCAGATACCCAGACGTTGCACCTGCGAAGAGTACGCCCAATACAATGAGATCTCGCAGCTCTGCGAATACAAGGATGGCCTGGGCGCCGAGTGTGAGTCAAACGATGGCTGCCTGGTGGATCATTCCATTTGCTCAAATCGCTTCTGTGTGTGCCGCGACAACTATTTCGAGAAGGACGAAATGTGTGTGGCAGGTAAACAAATATATATATAAATCAGTATATATCTATGCAAATATTATATATTTGATAATTTGTCTAACCAGGCATTGGTGCCGAGTGCTCAGAGGATGAAGAGTGCATAGCTGATAATACCGCCTGCACTAGCCATTCAGCCAAAGATTCGGAGCAGGCGCGCTCCTGTCAGTGCCGCAAGGGCTATGTCCACTTTAAGGACGAGTGTCTCAAGGAAGGTGTGTGCATAAGCAATTTAACTATCTTTGGGCACTTATTGAAGTCACTTTCATTATAGCTGAGCAACTGGACGATGAGTGCATCGAGGATGAGCAGTGCAAGCCGCTGCTAGCTAGCTGCACTGAGGCAGGCAAATGCGGCTGCACCGACGAGCAGCATGAAAAGAACGGAATTTGTGAAACGAAACGACGTAAGTTTGAATTTGCTACAAATATTTATAATAATATTATAATAATTTATATATAGTTTATGTATAATTTAAATATAATATAAATTATATATAATTTAAATGTAATTTAATATATAATTTAAATATAATTTAAATATAATTTAAATGTAATTTAATATATAATTTAAATATAATTTAATATATAATTAAATATATAATTTAAATATAATTTAATATATAATTTAATTATAATTTAATATATAATTTAACTATAATTTAACAATGTTATATTTAATATTGTTTTCAGTACTGAACGAGCCCTGCTCAAAGGCCACAGAGTGTTTTGTTGAAAAGGATCCCGAGAATGTGGAATGCCGCAACTCCGTCTGCCAATGCAAATTTGGCTATCAGGCGAGCACTGAGCAGAGGCAGTGCATACGCGTAATGCCCAACAAAAAGAGTAAGATGCCTAAAAGACAATTAGCTAAATATTACAAATAATTTGATTTCATATTTTCCATCTATACAGATTCTTCCGGTAGGCCCAGCGCTCTAAAAATCATCACATTCGTATTGATAGGCTCCGCTTTTTTAATAACCAGCGCAGCCATTAAGCAGGCGTATTACTAATTGGCATCATTGATATATATAGAACTATAGACACAACCAAGAAAAGCAAATCAAGAGTTTTAATTAGTTAACATATGAATAATTTTAATTGTAAATGTTTAAGCGTTGTGAGCATATGTTGATGCCATGTAACCAGGTCCCCCCTCCCCGGTTTAGTATTGATTGCAGTATTAATCAATGATGATGCATGGCATGCATATATAAATAGATATACAATTAAGCTAGTATTAAACACTTCAAGCAATACATGATAAATGCATAAATTCGGTGAGACATTTGCTCGCTTCTATTAATTAATTATTCCTTAAGCAAACATTTCAAATTAAGTTCAATCAAATGTTGACTAACTGATGCAAACTTGTAAAATATGCGCTAATAAATTAAGACTTTAACACATATCTATAAAGTGAAATGAATTGCTCTAAGTTCTCTGGGGCCTCTGGGAAACGACTCTGTTCCTTCCACAAGACTGCCTCCTGGCAGAATATGCATAGAAACAATAATCATATATAGATATAGATATGTTATAATGACTTTATTTACGATTTTTCCAATTTAGTTTTTTTTTTCACAACAAATTGTATGAGAGCTCCTCACAGCAACGAAAGTTATTGTACTCGACTATGCACTACCCTGCTTTAGAGAGCATTCAATAGGAATTCACAGTTTCGTACTCAATTGTGAATTTAATTTATTTTGTATAATCTGAACCCATTGAAAATGGGAAATCAGGGTATAATAGTTTTGTGAAAATGTGTGCAACAGGCAGAAGGAGGCGTGGCAGACCCCATAACGTATATATATTTTTGATCTGGGCGACGAGCTGAGTCTCTATAGTCAGGTCCGTCTGTCCGTGCGTGCGTTTGCCCGTCTGTCCGTCCGTCCGTCTGTCCGTCCGTCCGTCTGTCCGTCTGTCGTTATCGTATGAACCACAAAAGCTAGAGATTTTAAATTTGAAATGTATACTCGTGTATACCCTACGCAATCCGAGTTTATCATTTTTGTTCGATAACTCATCCCATTTCCATGTTATCGATCAAAATCGATAATTTTGCTTCGTTTTTCAAGCGTAACTGGAATACCGTAATAGCTATAGATTTCATGATTTAGATTTAATGTGTATATCCGTGTATTCAATGCAGACATTTAGTATTTTTTGGGTTTTGGGATACCACTCCCGCTTCTCCCCAAATTTGCAAAAAACGTATTTCAAGTACTAGAGACTTGTGCTTCAATAAATATGTTGATATGAAAATTTATTAAGTCCATTTAGAAGAAAACTTATTCAACAAATAAGTCTCCATAATATTGCCCATACTGCAGCCCAAGCGCAGTCGCTGCGTAAATGCGCAGATAGCAGAGCGCGTGCTTATATGTGTCTGTATATATTCAGGGGATCTCCTAGTTGAGCAATCTCGACTAGAGCACTCTTACTTGTTTTAAGTTCAATTATGATTCGAGTTAGTTAATGTATCATTTCTTGGTAAATCCACTTGAGAATTTCGTATCTTCAAAAAATATGCTAAATATCAGTAAATACTGATAGAAGTGAACTTGTTGCTAACTTTCAACTTGAATTCAACTTGAAAAGCTCTTATCAACAGACAGATATGACGTCATGAATAAGTAATACACTTTGTATATATCAATATATAGTTCATATTTATAAAGCATATACGAGTACATATCCTTCAAATGCTCGGCCTCTATGAAACTTTCGCCATTCTGTTGTTGTTCATCTAAACATTTCAACAACGATGTCTTTACTCCGTATTCAACAAACACATGTAAACGTAATATGTAGATGTGCTTAAAATACATTTATTTATTTATAATTATATTAAAATTATTTAAAATAATGATACGCAATGCTATCGCTCTTTAAGTTGCACCCAGAAATCTGGGGGCGATATAATAAGGCCATTGTAATTCTTGGTTAGATCAGGCAGGCTGTCGCCCGGCGCTAGAGTATAGTCAAAGCTCTGCAGCATGGCTGTGGTCATTAGGAATAGCATATTCCGAGCAAAGGTCTCGCCGGCACACAGGCGCTTGCCAGCGCCAAAGGGCAGAGAGACGTCCTTCTTGAGGCACAGTTTGCCCTGATCGTCCAGGAAACGTTCGGGCCGGAAATTTTCGGGATCAGACCAAATACGTGTGTCCGTGTGCATGGCAAATAGGCTGGGAACGACTATGGTGTCCTGTGAATAATATAAACATATAAAAACTTAGATAAGAAGATTTCAGTGGATCAGTTTATATGGTACCCACTTTGGGTATATGATAGCCCATTAGCTCGGTATCCTCAAGAGCTTTGTGTGGCACATCGGAAGGTACCAAAGTCTCGATGCGAAGATTCTCTCGTATCGTTGCCTCCGTATAGGGCATCTTTTGACGATCCTCCAGCGTGGGTAAACGACCACTGCCCACCACCTCATCGATCTCACGTTGTATGCGCTTTGCGACCTCAGGATACAGCATTAGATACTGCACGATCAGTGATAATTGAACGCCGATGGCCGTGAAGGCGGGAAATGAGAAATCGATAAGCCCCATGATGAACTGCTCGCGATTGAAGCCGTATTCTTTGGGTAGATCCTTCTTCATTTCGGTTATGTAGAGATCAAGGAAATTGCGCTCGCAGCATTCGTCGTAGCTGTCTATGTGGCGGTCGATAAATTCCGCAAAGTATTGATATATATATTGGTTCGACTCATTCAGTTTCTTATATCCGCTCGTTTCGGGCCAGATATGTCGGATCCAGGGCATAATGCTCAACAGTCTGCCATAATCATCGGCATTGCGCTGGAATTGAATGCCCAACTGAACCAGCTTCACTAACCTGGCCATTTCAGCTCTGGGAATCCGCTCGTTGTAGACAATGCTGAAGTGACTATTGGCTGAGAAGGGATTGAAGAACAGAGGCAATTGTATTCTATATCCGCCCGGTTTGACTAGGTGATGCTCGTGCTCATAGCGTGGACCATTGCGTATCAGATCTAGCATATCGGTGATCTCCTCCTTGATGATCAGCTCCAATTGATCGAAGCGACGACCGAATCCGAAATCACGCAGATAACGTAGAATGAAGCGACGCTGTTCCTTCCACAAAACTCCCTCCTGAAAGAATATGCCTGAAAATAATACATAGAACATATATAAATATTATATTATAGAGCGTACTACCACAACAAATTGAGCTGCTGTTTTATGTTTTAAAATAGATGTTCGCTCAGTAGTAAATGTCTGATTAGGATTTACTCAAAGAAAAATATATGGCCACTTAATATAATCGACACGTGCTAATCTCTTGATACTTGACAAAATAATAATAATATTTACTGAAGGTAGAGAATTTTGTTGATAATTGAAAATAATCTTTAAGAGGTTTTACTGCTGCTTTATTAAATATTGATATGGCAAGATCGACTTGGCTAATCCATGACGTTTATCAGTAATACTTATAGACTTAATAAGGTCGGAGATTATATTTTATATGGGCATGAAAAGGAGGGTGTGTGCCAGAAAGAAAACAAGAGTGTTTTAGTTGGGAGTATGCGACTAGCACATACCCTGAGACTCTTCAATTATAGTAGTTTATATACATTCTATGTATGTATTATTTCATACCCAAAATAAAAAAAAAAAAAAAAAAAAACCCAAAAAAAAACCTCTACGAAATTCCTTGCGAAACTCTAGATTCATTCTTGTATTCTTTAAAAAAAAAAACAAGTAAGAAAACTCTAGTCAGTGGTGCCTAGGACTAGGAGATCCCCTGAATCCCAGTCCGATCTGCGTTTTTAAATATACCCAGTTATGTATTTATTAACGCAGAAAAAATTTAAGTTTGTAAAATTCAATTATAATAAATAAAAAAATTTTTTTTGCCGATATTTAAAATATAACAAAAATCGAAATTGTATAAAATATAAGTTAACCTGATATACAAAAGTCTGAAGATTCTAGCTCAAAAGATGTACGAGATATAATTTATTAACTTCAGTTCGAATAAGGTTTTTAATCGATAGCAATAAAACGGGAAAAGTTATCGATATTTCTAAAACAAACTGGATATGCGTCATGCTATAAAAAGACCTTCCAAACAAAATTTCAAGTCTCTAGCTCTTATATGTTCTGAGATCGACGCGTTCATACATACGGACAGACGGACAAACGGACAGACAGACAGACGGACAGACAGACCGACAGACGGAGAGTGCTAAATTGACTCAGCTCGTCTCCCTGATCAAGAATATATATACTTTATGGGGTCTGACACGCCTCCTTCTGCCTGTTACATACATTTGACACTTTAACAAAACCATTATACCCTGATTACCCATTTTCAATGGGTTCAGGGTATAAAAACATTTTACACTACTTCAATAATTTCCAATGGTTACATGATATTAAAGCACTAACACCTCTAAGACTTTACCTTGATCATAGTATTTTTTGATAACTCACCTCGCACACAATCACCAGGATCTCGCATTTGACCCAAAAAGAGACCGGGTCGCCCATCATAGGATTGATTATTCAGGATCTCGCGTACGCCCTCGCCGTTGTGCACCACAGCGACTCGAAACGGGCCCACATATAGGCCAATAATGTCCGATTTGTACCACTTGCTGAGTGTTAAAGCTGCCTTGTGCAGGTATTTATAATTGATCAGCAGCATAAAGAGATAGCTGCCAAAGAATGGCAAACGTGGAGGACCTGCAAGGATTAAGCTTTAGTTAAGCACACGCGAAATTCAATTAAATTTTATATTTGAATTAACTACCCGGCGGAAAGCCTGCAGGACGACCGAAGACATATTTGTAGAACTGATATATAAATATGATCGAGACCAATGCGAGCAAGAGAACAGTTAACATTTTGCTTTCGTTCCGTATTAAGTTCGAACCAAGACTGAGTTTTTCGAACACTCGACAACAATCAATATAATGACAAAAGTCTGATAATGCCGTATATACTGGTTTCGTAGCGCACTTTAGAACAATCACAATAACAATTGCGATTCCGCAATCTTTATATAGAAAGTCGACTAAAGAATGATTTTACTACATTTGATTAGGTCGTAGAAGTAAAAGCACACAAAGTTGAAGTTGAAGTTGAACGACTAGGCGATACAGCAGGTGCAGAGATGACCGATTGGGAAGATTATGCTTATATTTATCATTAATTTTATTATTATTATATTTATTATGCCCTGAACCCATTGAGAGTGGGGAAATCAGGGTATGTAACAGTCAGAAGGAGGCGTGGCAGACACCATAAATAATATAAATATTATTCTTGATCAGGGCGACGAGCTGAGTCGATTTAGCCCTGTCCGTCTGTCTGTCCGTCCGTCTGTCTGTCTGTCCGTCTGTCCGTATGTATGTGAACGCGTCGACCTCAAAACCTAGAAGAGCTAGAGACTTGGAAGTTTTTTGTAGCTCCCTAAGCTAAAATTATATAGAGTAACTGATCTATGACTTAACTCCAAAGTTACACTTTTCAAGTCACTAATTCAGCCTATATGGAGATACGGGTGCTCCATTTGGGGAACAGCTGCTCCTTATCTCATAAAGAAACTACAAAGTACTGAACATCGCATTATAAGACATTTTATTGGATTTCCATTTGCCAGGAATGATGATATCATGACAGACTTAAAGCTCAATTACGTCATTAATATTATCCAAGACACTTCCATCAAACAGAACTCTAGACACTCATCTCACCCAAACCCTCTTGCACAATCACTCACCTTTGATACTTTACATCCATCCACATACAGACTTAAAAGAGCTCAGCTTGAACATCTACCAGACCGTACACTCCCTTTACCTAATCCACGCACACGCACATAACTCATACCTCAATATGATCCTTATTTATTAAGATAGCCCACACCAGTTACTCTCACATATTTTGTATCAATTCCACACACACACTGAATATTTGTCAATGTTTTGCCAAAAAGAGGTTTTAAAGTTTTTCGTAGAAAAATGAAACCCACATACAATAAATGATTGCCATAACAAAAAAAAAAAACTGATCTATGCATGCGAAAGTATGTATTCGATATTGATGAAGAGACAGAGTAGATGGGAACAGAGCTAGTTTCGATTCGCCCTTTGCTTCTCAACTGCCACTCCTGCTAAATACATTGTAAATAAAGAATGCATTTACAATTCCAATCAGCTCAGATTATAATTAATAATAAAAATTAAAAACAAATTAATACAATATTTTTTAATCCGACATCTTTCATTGAATCTCAATAATTATATTTTATTTTAATACTAGGTTAAATTGCATTGACACTTTAATGTGAAACTCGTGTACATGAAGATAACACTTAACTGCTCAGATTGATTTGCGTTTTATTTAATTTCTTTATATATTATTCTATTCTATTATATATTTTGCTTGCACTTCCGTTACCCAATTATCATCGATGTCGTCGAGGCAAGATCAATCTCAATTACAGACGACATTGAGACGTTGATGCTTTTGTTTCCGTTTGCTGTTAGCATTGGTTGAGCTGTTTATAGGCAATAGTTGCTTACAGTTGTCAGTAGTTGTGATGGGTTTATGCTAATGTGTATGAAGCGTATTCAAAATCTTTAGATCGTGTGCATTATAATCTCATCAAAGGGCAGCCACTCGCTGTGCACTGGACAAGGTATTGGTTGCTTCATTCAGTGTGTAGGCAATTGCGAGTTTACTTAGATTAGCGCATGTTTCCTTGCACTTACCAGCCCATCAGCTCGTCTCGCTGTTGTTGCTTTTAAGCCAGCTGCGTCTGCATTTCAATAATATTTGTAATTCATATTTCAGCCAACAAATTTACTCACTAATTTTGCTGAGACATTTGTTGCCCTACTTAGCCACCGATTCATTTTAGCGCCTCCACTGATTAAATAATACAATATATACCACAATAAAATTACAAAATAATTTTAATAATGTCTCAGCATTCAATTTGCAGCTGATCAGATATTTTGAATATTTTGTCTTTGCTTGCCCTAAGCTGTGTTCGCGCTCCCAGAATGGCAAGTTCTTAGTGATGTGCTTAAAACTATCAACTAAATGTTGTGTTCGATAAAAACTTATTAAATTTCGATAAGTGATAATTAAAACGATAAAAACTAATTAAATTTCGATAAGTGAATGCAATTACTCATGAGCGCCAAGCTTGAAATTTGTACAAGCTGTTAAGCTTGAAACTTAACTCAAAAAGGCAGCTGCAAATAAAACTATTTATGATACAAAGCAAAATATGTCTCAATTTCAGCTCAACAGTGTGGCTTAAGATACGTTTATTTCTAAATATTGTTTCGTAATGCTATCGCTCTTTAAGTTGCACCCAGAAATCTGGAGGCGATATAATTAGACCGCTCTCATTCTTGGTTACATCAGGCAGGCTGTCACCAGGCGCTAGTGTGTAGTCAAAATTCTGCAGCATGGCTGTGGTCATCAGGAAGAGCATATTCCGAGCAAAGGTCTCGCCGGCACACAGGCGCTTGCCAGCGCCAAAGGGCAGAGAGACGTCCTTCTTGAGGCACAGTTTGCCCTGATCGTCTAGAAAACGTTCGGGCCGGAAATTTTCAGGATCCGACCAAATGCGTTCGTCCGTGTGCATGGCGTAGAGGCTGGCTAAAACTACGGTGTCCTGTAAATAATATTAATATACGATTATGCAGGAAAAATCATTGGAATTTATTTATTGGTACCCACTTTGGGTATATGATAGCCCATTAGCTGAGTGTCTTCTAAAGCTTTGTGTGGCACATCGGAAGGTACCAAAGTCTCGATGCGCAGATTCTCTCGTATCGTTGCCTCCGTATAGGGCATTTCATCACGATCCTCCAAGGTAGGTAAGCGTCCACTGCCCACCACCTCATCGATCTCGTGTTGTATGCGCTTCGCCACCTCAGGATAGATTATTAGATACTGCACAAGCAATGCTAGTTGGACACCGAGCCCTGTGAATGCAGGCAGTGAGAAGTCGACAAGCCCCATGATGAACTGCTCGCGGTTAAAGCCGTGTTCCTTAGGTAGATCCTTCTTCATTTCGGTTATGTAGAGATCAACGAAATTGCGCTCGCAGGATTCGTCGTAGCTCTCTATGTGGCGATCGACAAACTCCGCAAAGTATTGATATATATATTGGTTCGACTCATTCAGTTTCTTATATCCGCTCGTCTCGGGCCAGATATGTCGAATCCACGGCATAATGCTCAACAATCTGCCATAATCATCGGCATTGCGCTGGAATTGAATGCCCAACTGAACCAGCTTCACTAACCTGGCCATTTCAGCTCTGGGAATCCGCTCGTTATAGACAATGCTGAAGTGGCTATTGGCTGAGAAGGGATTGAAGAACAGAGGCAATTGTATTCTATATCCGCCCGGCTTGACCAGGTGATGCTCGTGCTCATAGCGTGGACCATTTCGTATCAGATCTAGCATATCGGTGATCTCCTCCTTGATCATCAGCTCCAACTGATCGAAGCGACGACCAAATCCGAAATCCCGCAGAAAACGTAGAATGAAGCGACGCTGTTCCTTCCACAAAAGTCCCTCCTGAAAGAATATGCCTGAAAATAATATTTAGAGATTGTATGTGGGATTAGTACAATCTTATAGACGTCATGGCTTATCATACCCGAAAAAGCTAGACAATAATAAGCGTCCTACCACAACAAATTGAACAGATGGTGGATTGTTCTACAGCAAACTGATAAAGTTATCTGATCGAAAAAGTGAGGTATTCAATGACTGATAGCGATATGCCCTGGGACAGACAAATATTGCTGTGTGTGATTAGAATGATGTGATATGAAGTAGGTGGAACCACTGGATCTCTATAACCCACCTCGCACACAATCGCCAGGATCACGCATTTTACTCAAGAAGAGAGCGGGTCGTCCATCGCAGGCCTGATTGTTCAGGAGCTCGCGTACGCCCTCGCCGTTGTGGACCACAGCGACTCGAAACTTGCCCACATATAGGCCAATAATGTCCGATTTGTACCACTTGCTGAGCGATAGGACTGCCTTGTGCATGTATTTATAATTGATTAGCAGCATAAACAGATAGCTGCCAACGAGTGGCAAACGTGGAGGACCTGAAAGGATTAAGCTTTAGTTAATCAGACGCGAAAGGACTTTCAATTGGCTAACCGGGCGGAAAGCCTGCAGGACGATCGAATGCATATTTATATAACTGATATATAAATATGAGCGTGACCAAGGAGAGTAAAAAAACAGTTAACATTTTGATTCGTTCCGAATTAAGTTCGAGCCAGCACTGAGCTCCTCGTATAGATGCCATGTCTATATGGTGGTATTTTTCTGATAATCGACTGGTCGATCGTACTTTAGAACTCAGAAATGGAAAATTTTTCAAAAATGATTGCGACCGCGACACCACAATCTCTGTATATAAGGCCAACTAAAGAATGGTGGTTCGATATTTGATTAAGAGGCTCTAGACACAAAAAAAAAAAAAAAAAAAAAAAAAAACATAAATAAACCATTTTATAAACAAAACTAGACGGAGAATATAATCAGGAAATTAAAAAAAAAAAAAGCAAGAGTGCGCAGCATAGTTCGACTAGGAGATACCCTAAACCGCTTGACAAGTTGTTGTTGCCAAAATATAATTTTTTTTATGTAGATTTTAGTTATTTAAATATGTAATTGATATTAGAAAACTTTTTTTGATAACTACACATTTTATAATTAGATTCTTTGATTTTTGACCACAGTTTATTAACTGTTCTTATGATATCTAAGAACTCCGTTGGGACGAGTTCTTAGAGGCCATACGAACAGACAACAGATATCTATGACATTCTTAGCTTACATTTGAACTCATTGCCCTTGGCAACGGGTAAAAAGAATTCAAATTGAATTATTAAAAATATTAAATATATAATCAGTTCTTAATTAGTCTGGGCATATATGTATGCAATATTTATATTTAATTGATCATTTGTTTTTTTTGTTTGTTTTGATTTAAATTTATTAAATGCTCTTTGCTTTAAATGGATCGCACGCTCATGATGATTTTGCATTTGTTTAGCTGAGATTAAATTGCGTTGTTTAATTATATAATTAATATAGATTAAATTATTATTAAGTATTTGTATTATTTATTTATTTATATTTTTTTAAATAATTTTTAAATATATGTATTATTTATTTATGTATATTTTCTTAATGTTTTTTCAATTATTATTAAATATTTGTATTATTTATTTATGTATATTTTTTTTATGTATTTTTAATTATTGTTAAGTATTTGTATTATTTATTTATGTATTTTAAATTATTATTAAATATTTGTATTATTTATTTATGTATATTTGTTATTGTATAAAATGAATTATATTTAAGTATTTTAATAATTATTTACTTTTCTTGCATTTTCGCAGCTGATCCGTGAGTTGGCGACGTAAGATCAATCTCGATTATCGAGGCCATTGAAGCATTTGCGTTTTCCTTTTCTTTTGCTGTTGGCACTGTGGAGAATAGCTGTTTCCACTTGTCAATGTTGCCGCTGGGCTTATTCAAATGTGACCAAAGCGTATTCAAGGCCTTCAGATCGTAGGCATCACAATTGAATGGAATCCACTCGCCCTGCTCGGGCCGAACTGCGACGCCTTTGACACGTGCGGGCAAAGCCTTTGGATTGATGTATGTGTTGGTTGCTTCGCTCAGAGTGCGCGCGCTGCAAGCAGTTGGCCAATTGATAGTTTACATATGTAGTTAAACGCATATTTGCTTGCTCACTCACCAGCCCATCAGCTCGTCCCGCTGCTGTTTCTTTTTAGCCAATTTCGTCTGCATTTCAGTCAAATGTTGTTTGTCTCTTGACAGTTTGTCGCGCATTGCTTGCTCAAATGCGTTGCGATTTTCTTGATCTTCTTGGCGTTGGTTTGCCATTTCATTTAATTTGTTCAATTTACGCTGCTGACGCTGAATAATTTGCTGTTTTGCCGCTGTGTACGAAATAATATTTAATTAATTCATTTTACAATTGGAGTTGCAAACAATTTTTAGTTACCGATTTTGCTGTGAAATTTGGTGCTCTGCTTAGCTAGCGCATTCTCCTGTTGCTGCACACTTATATCATGTTGCAACATTGTCATTAGACGTTTGCGCGTGTCAATTTGTTTCGCCATTGCTCCTTAATTAAATGATTTTAACAAAAGTTTAAATAAATTGCGCTTGAATATCATAAACGACGCTTGTTCTAGAACTGGAGTTGCCAGACTGGAAGTTTTGCATTCCAGTGCACATTAGAGATGAGCGCAATGCACGCAACTGTTGCTTATTATTATTTTAAATTAGTTAACAGCTAATAATAATATTGTTAATGTCTGTTGTTAATTTGCGGACATTTTAAATGTTTTTTATATTGCTGGTAAAACTAATCGTCGCTAAAAATATAAATTATTATGAAAATTTGAAATTACTGGCGTTGCCAGAAAATTTGTATTTTGAGCGCCCGCCTCGGCAAGTGTGGCCACATATCGCATACATCGTATAACAAATTTATCGATTGTGGGGCTGAAATTATCATACTGATAGCCGGCAAAAATTGCAAGTGAGAAGCGTCATCGAGATTTGCAAAAATTTGAGAACAAGTGAATTTTGTTTGTTGCTGCAAATAAAATATTAATGCGCATATTGCACACCGCAAACGCGCTACGCACAGTATTCCGTCGCGGCTATAGTAATAGCACTCCAATTAGAACTGTAAGTAGATATTTACATGCGTTCAGTTGCCGGTGGGTGACAGGGGCGTAACGAACAAGTTTTTTGTGGATTTTTGCGAACAAAGAGAATACACTGCGGATTCTAAAAATAAACAAGAAATTTGCATAAAAAACATTTGTGTGTTGCCATCGAAAGCACTAGAGTGCACAAATGCATACATATATAACGGTTACTCGATGCTAAATTGGCAATGGCATCAAAAGAGAGCAGAGCAGCCATCCACTTGTTGGTCGCCTTTATAGTCACGCACGCAAGGTCACGCCGTTTGCGATGTCATTGCGCCATAGCCATTTGATGACGTCGCAAATTTTACTACCTTCCCTCTTATCAGCGTGTGCCATATTCGGCAGCTGGCGATACGAAATTGTTATTATATTTCTTTTGATTGTCGCTGGCAATTGCAGATGCTGTTTTGTTATTTATTTTATGCAGTATATTTGCTATTTATAGATTAGAATATGTTTATATTATCATGACTAATGAACAATTGCTTGGTCCAGGGTTGGGCATCTATTTTAGATTTTTGTTTATTTTTATTATTGTTTATATACATATGTGAGGGTGGTTGCTTAGCTAGACGATAAGATAAGACGAAACTTAAGCAAGGCATTTAAACAAAGTAATCTCGTCAAGATTTTAAAATATAGATTTTAAGATGGTCACGTTTTGAGCTTATTTATATATTGTTTTTTGTTTTTTAATGCAAATTTTTTTATTTTTTTAAAAACAGTGAAAAAATAAAATAATTGAGAAAAATAAATACTCAAAAGTAAACAATTAAAAAAAAAAATTATTAAAAAATTAAAAAACAAAATAATTTTTATATATTTGTAAATTAACCCAAAAAATTAATTTTTTTTAAATAGTGAAAATAAAGATAAAAATTGAGAAAATTATAAAAAAAAAACAAAATTAAAAAGTTAAACAAAATAATTTGTATTGTAATTTGTAATTTAATCTTCAATATTTATTTAGAGAATAAAATTGAAAAAAAAAACAAAAATTAAAAAAACATTAAAATATTAAAACTTTATTAAAAAATTAAAACTTTATTTATTAAAACTTTATTAAAAAATTAAAACTTTATTAAAAAATTAAAACTTTATTTAGAAATTTACAATTCAAAATAATTTTATTTGTTATTTGTAATTTAGTCATAAATATATATATTTTTTTAAATCAATGAAAAAAGAAAAAAATTAAAAATTAAAAAAATACAAATTAAAAATTAAAAAAAATAGGTATAATTGATATTTTTATATTAAAATTTAAAAAATCATAAGTTCACTTCATAAATATTTTATAAATTAGTTTTTGTTAAAATGTTTCGAAATAATCAGCTTAGCTTTTCACTTTGATTTCGTTTAAATATATAGTTGGCATTATATTGATTAGGGCTTTATTTTTGTATTTATTTTTTATTGGGCCTTGCAATCGTCCACAATCAGCTTTAGTTAGAGGAATGATTAGCAGAAGAGGGAAATCAGTTGCTCCAATCAATTTGTGCCATGCGCCCAGCTTTACAGTACAAAGTTTATTTGTGTCGATTTGGAGCATCATAAATAATATGAAATTCAGTGTTCAGGTAGCGAGCGGTTAGGGGCTCAAATAATAATAATTGCAATCAATTGATTCATTCAGTTTTACACCTATTTCAGATGGCAACGGACATCAAGTTTAATGCGTCGCTCAGTCGCACGGATCCGCAGGTGCAGCCGGTGTTAATTATTGGCCAATTGCGCCATTTGAATCTGTTGAAGTTCAGCCAACTCGCTGGCAAATTGGAGCCGCGCGTCACTGAGGAGACATTTAAGAACGCCATCGCCTGCCTGCATCCGGCGCCAACGGATAAGTGTTCGCTCTATCTGGATGTGGCCACAGTCGCTGCGCTGCCATTGAAGGCATCGCGACATAATACCGGCTCGCGGGCTCATTCGATAACGCGTCTGGTTAAGAATCATGTGCTCAACGTGAATGAGGAGAGTGTTGTGCTCGTTTGCGAGCGTGAGAATCTCTTTGCGAGCGCTTGTGCTGTGGTGCGTGCCTTCCCTCTGTACTCACGCAAAACGGGCAATGGCAACGGTGCGAAGTCGCCAAGCAGTGATGCTGGCGATGGCCAGCCATCGCGCTCTGTGGTCAATGTGGAATTTGTTATCATTGACAAGGATGGCTGCGTGGCGCAGGAGCCTCTCAGCCAGGACGACCTCAATTGCCTGAACGAGACGGCGCGTGGCATACGCCTTGCTGCACGCATTGTGGACACGCCCTGCAATGAGATGAACGTAGATCATTTTATTGAAAATGTTAGCGAGTTTGCAAAAGAGCTCTCCCTCCAGCCTCAAATCATACGCGGCGAGGAGCTGCAAGAGCGCGGCTTTGGCGGCATCTATGGCGTTGGCAAGGCGGCAGCTGTGCCGCCAGCTTTGGTTGTGCTCTCGCATGAGCCGAAGGGTGCACAGGAGACAATTGCGCTGGTTGGCAAGGGCATTGTTTATGATACTGGCGGCCTGAGCATCAAGGGCAAAACAGCCATGCCGGGCATGAAGCGAGATTGCGGTGGTGCAGCTGCTATTCTGGGTGCCTTCTATGCGGCCGTTAAGTGCGGCTTTAAGGATAACCTGCATGCCGTCTTCTGTTTGGCCGAAAATTCGGTGGGTCCAAATGCAACGCGGTAAGTTTTTGTTTTGCCATTTGATGTTATAATTAATCTATTTTCATATTTGATTGCAGTCCCGATGATATACACACCTTGTACTCGGGCCGTACTGTGGAAATCAACAATACGGATGCTGAGGGTCGTCTGGTGCTAGCCGATGGCGTTTGCTTTGCCAACAAGGATCTCAAAGCGAACATTATACTTGATATGGCCACGCTGACGGGCGCTCAAGTGAGTTGATATTCTCAAGGAATCATTTAGATTTATCCATGGCTAACTCAAGAGTTTGCTGAAATCTTTAGCACATTTACTAAACAGATAGTTCATGTTTCTTTAACATTTGTAATTAGTTTTGTTATGTTTTCGCTTTCTAATGATCGGTTATTATTCAGTTAGTGGTTATTTATTCAGTATTGCTGTCATTATTATATAGATTTTATATTTTATAAATATTTATAGTAATCTAGACAATTAAATCTTAGATTTCTTTTAGTCTTAGATCTGTTTCAGACCTAAATCTATTTCAGTCTTATAATCTTTTTTTTGTCTTAGATCTCTTTCAGTCTTAGATCACTTTTATTCTTAGATCTCTTTCAGTCTTAGATTTCTTTCAGTCTTAGATCTCTTTCAGTCTTAGATCTCTTTTATTCTTAGATCTATTTTAGTCTTACATTCCTTTCAGTCTTACATATCTTTCAGATCTCTCTTAGTCTGAGATCTCTTTCAGGTTAAGATTTCTTTCAGTCTTAGATCTCTTTCAGTTTTATATCTCTTTTATTCTTAGATCTCTTTCAGTCTTAGATCTATTTCAGTCTTACATCCCTTTCAGTCTTACATTTCTTTCAGATCTCTCTTAGTCTCAGATATCTTTTAGTCTTAGATCTTTTTTATTCTTAGATCTCTTTCAGTCTTAGATCTCCTTTAGTCTGATATCTCTTTCAGTCTTACATCCCTTTTAGTCTTACATATCTTTCAGATCTCTTTTAGTCTCAGATCTCTTTCAGGTTTAGATCTCTTTTATTCTTAGATCTCTTTCAGTCTTAGATCTCCTTTAGTCTTACATATCTTTCAGATCTCTTTTAGTCTTAGATCTTTTTTAGTCTTAGATCTCTTTCAGTCTTAGATCTCTTTTATTCTTAGATCTCTTTCAGGTTTAGATCTCTTTTATTCTTAGATCTCTTTCAGTCTTAGATCTCTTTATTCTTAGATATTTTTCAGTCTTAGATCTCTTTCAATCTTGGATCTCTTTTATTCTTAGATCTCTTTCAGTCTTAGATCTCTTTCAATCTTACATCCCTTTTAGTCTTACATATCTTTCAGATCTCTTTTAGTCTCAGATCTCTTTCAGGTTTAGATCTCTTTTATTCTTAGATCTCTTTCAGTCTTAGATCTCCTTTAGTCTTACATATCTTTCAGATCTCTTTCAGTCTTAGATCTTTTTTAGTCTTAGATCTCTTTCAGTCTTACATCCCTTTTAGTTTTACATATCTTTCACATCTCTTTTAGTCTTAGATATCCTTCAGTCTTTGTTCTCTTTAAGCCTCATGTATCTTTCAGTCTTAGCATTCTTAGTCTTAGATTTCCTTCTTTCAGTCTTTGATGTCTTGCAACTTAAAATTTATAATGCAGCGCAGTTGGCCCTTATGTTAATATTCCACCAACAGTTATCATAAGCTTCACTTTGATTACTTATCATAAGAATGGATTTCCTTTTGTTACAAGTACTCGTATCTAAGGTAGCTTCTTGCTAGCCATTCCTTATACATTCATAATTTATCAAATTTCTATCCGCTATCCAAAGTAGTTTTCGTGCTGCTTTGCCTGACGAATGGCATTGGGGTCTGGGTTGCATATTTTTTTTTAAACGTTTCTAAATGCAAAATTTATGCCACGCTTTATAAAAGTCACGAGGTTAATTGGCAAAAATAAATTGCAAATTTGCTTTTTTTCGGCGGCAACTTGAAGCGGTAGCAGCAGCAGCATCGGCAGCAGCAGCAATTGCTGCGAATGCACAACAGCAACAATGAAGGCAGCGAGGCAAACCCGTTTTGCGGTTGTTGCCATTTTTGGTGGGGCGCAGGACGAACGGAGCGCTGCAGCTGAAGGCATTGGCTGCGATGCTGCACAATTACCATAAATCTTGGATGCAATTTGCTTAAAATATGATGCCAATTTGCGTTATTTGTGGTTCGATGGGAAATAAATCGAAGCTGGTCAGGGATAGCGAACAGGACCAGGACAAGGCACAAATGGCTGAGCAGTGGTGTGCTGTCCTATCCTGTCCCATCGATAAAAAAAAAAAAAGAAAAACTCAACTTAACTCGTTGTGAGTGTAACTAAAGTTGTTGAGCAAACCTAGTCAACACTTTTCATTTGGAGAGTTTTTGTGAAATTGTTTAGAATTTGCTTTGACGCTTGTTGTATTTAATTTCATTACACACACACGCACACACTTCGATGCACACACACACACACACACACACACACACACATTCAACTACTGAAACACTTTAGCAACATGCAATAATATTAATTGCCAACATTGGCGCAACTGCGACTCCAGCAACAACAGCAACAACAAGTTGCACCAAAAGCAATAACGTTATACACTTTATAGAACTCGCACTAAAATATACCCCTTAGATATATGTTTAGCTATAAATTGTTGGTATAATTAGTCAATAACTAAGTTTTTCTGTGAACAACATTTTTAGCTTTGTCAAAACTAAATTATTTTCGGGATACTAAACTTGTTCTTGGGTTGATACAATTTGATTTAGCTGCCAAATTTTTGATTAAGAACTAAAAATAAATATTTTTGAAAATTCTCCCTTACTATTTAAGTTAAATTTTAAAATAAATTATAAATAAATTAAATTAAATTTAAATTAAATTAATACTATTTGATTTAGCTGCCAAACTTTTGGTTGAGAACTAAAAAAGTAAATATTTTTAATAATTCTCTCTTACTATTTAAATTAAATTTAAAAATAATCAGATTTTAGTAAAATTATTTTTATTTTTATTAAAAATGAAAAAATAATATTTTTTTTTTGTCAAAGCTTAATTAATTTTATTTTTAATATAACTTAAATTTGAAATAGTTTTAAAAGACATTTCTTGCAGTGTCTTTTATTCTTAATAAAATATATATTTTCATATTTTTTAATATTAATATTTAAAATTAAAAAAAAAATACTTTAAAACTTTTTGAGACATTCAACATTTTCTTTGAGAGCTTTTCTCTATTTTGATTTAGTTGACAAATATTTAATTTATATAAAAAAATAAATATTTTAATTAGGGTTGAAACACTTTTACTATTTAAAAAAATTTAATTACTTAATAGTTTTTAATCTTGAAATTAAAATTATTTATTTAAATTTAATGATTTTTATGAATAGTGACTTTGATGCTATATCACCATATCATATCACTCCTATATAAATATATATAATAACTGACCATATAGGCGGCTTCAAGATAGAGTTTAGCTTTTTTGTTTCTTACTATATTACATATATCAAACATCCATAGGAACAATCAGTCATAGTAAAAAGCAGATCTTATATCAAATCAAGCTCTAACATTTAGCTTGAAGCAAACAATTATAATTGTATTTATAGTCAACAAACATAACATTTCACTCACTTTCAATATGCCCTTTGCTGCAATTGGCTACAGGGTATATTGAAACAAGCAACAAACAGCAGCCAACACTTTTGTGCTTTTACATTTTATGTTGCTGCTGCTTGTTACACCTATTGTTGTTGTTGTTGTTGTTGCTGTTGCTGCTGTTGTGTGTGTGTGTTTGTGTGTGTGTGTGTGTGTGAGTGTTGCTTTCATTTGTCCAGCTGTAGTTTAACACGCGCTGTTAGAGTCCTTGGCTGGTCTTGATGCTGTAGCAGCTACTCCTCGTGCTACTGGTGCTGCTGCTGCTGCTGCTGCTGCTGCTGATGATGCCATGGTCCATGGTTCGCTGTTGTTTTGGGTGTTGCTTGTGCTAAATAACCTTGCACCTTTTTATTGCTGGTCGCGTCGGAAGCTCGCAATTTTGGCTGTTGCAAACCATGCATCGCCGCTTGGCCGCCCCATTGTTGTGCATTCAGTCCCCTAGACCCCCCCTCCCATCATGTTGCCACCTTAACGATGTTTGGGTTGCTGTGCAGTTTTATTGTTAGCACATTCGACTTGAATATTGCATGTTTTCTATCAGTTCGGATGGCCGGGCCATTAAAGCGCTCTTAGGTTTCTCTTTCTATTCTACTTTTTCGTATACATATTAAATTTGTTTGTTACACTTATTTCTTCTTGCTTCTACCACTTGCAGGGCGTTGCAACGGGCAAATATCATGGCGCCATATTGACAAACTCAGAGCCATGGGAATCGAAGGCATTGCAGGCCGGACGCAAATCCGGCGATTTATTGGCGCCCATTATTTATTGCCCCGAATTGCATTTCTCCGAATTTGCATCGGCCATTGCTGATATGAAAAACTCTGTTGCGGTAAGTACCCTCTACTTCTACTTTACTAACAACAAAAAATGCAATAGCAGAAAAGTTTCAAGTGCTTGACAACCAAAGGCCACACATCAAACAATCAATACACACTCCCACACACACAGGCGTATTTTATACCTTCAAGGCATTTGACTGAAAAAAAGAAGAAGCACCATAGCTCGTTTTTCATCTCCCTTTTTTCCCAGACACAAGTTTGGTTTTGCTGGCACAAATGTGGCACTTTATGGCAAACAAAGCGTAAGCCTAAAAATGTTGCTTTCAGGCCTCACTTTTCAGTGTTGGAAAGAAATTAGTCTAGTTCAATATTGTAAGCCTACTAATACTACTTTCAATAGCTCCTTGACATTTACTCACAGATGATTACTCAAACTAAAAGGATTTTTGTAATATCTCTGCATTTTCTTTAAGGTTTATATATCAAGATTAGTTTTACATTGATATATTGGTCAGTTTGATGATGCTGAATATATTCAGCTTTACGCAGTGTTCAGGGTGTCTGCTAGTTGGACATTAGCGACTAGACCTCTCTTGTTTAATTTCTTAAATTTCTTAACTTGTAAATTGTATTTTTATACTCTGAACCCATTGAAAATGGGAAATCTGGGTATAATAGTTAAAATGTATGAAGGAGGAGGAGGAGAAGGAGGCGTGGCAAATCCCATAAAGTATATATATTCTTGATCAAGGTGACGTGCTGAGTCAATATAGCCACGTCTGTCTGTCTGTCCGTCCGTCCGTATGTGTGAAGGCGTGGATCTCAGAACCTATAAGAGCTAGAGGTGTGCAATTCTTGTAGCTCCCTGCTTTAAAAAATTCGTACGTCTTTTAAGCTAGAGTCTTTAAGTTTTGCATTTAGATTTATTTATATTTCATAAAATTTGGATTTTAGTTATATATATATAAATTTAGTTTTTATTTTGAGTTTTCTTACTTGTTTGTTGATTGAAAGTGATGTTAATCGCATCTATAATTTTTATCAAGTTTCATGTTAAAACTCGTTAAATTTTGGATTCGTAAAGCTTATAAATATTTAAAAAATAGTTGAATTTTCATACAATTAAATAACGAAAATTAGAATATTATGAAAAGTAATGGAATTTTTACACAGTTTTGTAAGATTGAGGTGAATGACTACTACCCATCTCATTTCCCTCATTTGCTTTACATGATTTATATAATTTTTAAATAATTAAAAATTCAATTAATATATATTTTTTTATTTTTTTTATAATTTTCTTATTTTCTTTCACCTTAAATAAATTTTCATTCATTTTTTCAAAATTTGAAATAAAATGAAAACTCTAAATATATATCTTCATATATAATATATATATAATATAACAATATATATTAAATTTACCCCTGATATTTCTATAAACTTCTCATAATAAATACCAAAAGAATGCATTGCAAATCAAATGCTTTGCTACGCTAATAAAGTTCCACGTCAACTTTTACTTTTCACAAGAAATATGGCTCATCTGAAATGCACACACACAACTACTCATAAAAGCACAACCAAAGTGTGGTATGTGTGTGTAACACACAATTTTAATTAACTTTATCAGGGTCAGTCGAGGTTTATTTTCTATTTTTTTCTATTTTTTATCGCCGCAATGTTGCGAAAAATGATGGACGTCATGTTCGGTTTAAAGATTGATTAGTATTACTGTGATTTATGCTAGCTTGCACAGGAACACACACACACATGGTGCATACACGCTCCTCTGCTCACATGTATCAAAAACTTTGGCGTTCAATCTATGCTTGGCAAAAGTATTGGGTGTGGCAAGGGGGCTGGGCATCGGAACTGCTGCTGCTGTTGTGGAGTTGCGTAGGTGCCTCAAGCTATGCCACAACAGCAACCAAATCGAGTTACCTTATTGTACGTCTAAAACGCTTCGGATCAATGGTCATTCATCATTGTCACGCCATGGGCGACTGCCAGGCTATACACACACACACACACATAGTTGCCTCGGCTGCTTGTGCCTGGGTGCGTAGGTGTCTGGGGTGTAGGTCAAGTGGCATGGCTGCTGGCTGCTGGATACTGGCTGGCTGCCTGGCTGCCTGCCCATTGCCTGCACCACTCGGTAGCTGCCTGTCATCTGCCTGGCCCCAGTCCAACAAAACTGACCCAAACTGCTTCAACTGCCTGCCACCTGCCCGTCTGGCTGCTGGCTGTTGTTTGATTTTTCGACCACTTTGACGCTCGTTGTTATTGTCTTTACGGGCAAAAAAAGATAGCAAGTAGCCCCAACGGTGCGTTACGCCCCCTTTTCTGCATTTGATGTGACATCAGCGACGCGCACTTTGTCAATTCGCCTGTGATAAAGTGCTTTAAACTCAAAATGCATTCAACGTTAAACTCAACTCGACTCGGCTCAGCTCGAGCTGCCGAATATCTAATTCTCTTGCCGTCATATTAGCCGTGCTTAAATGGAGGACATTTTTGCTAATGCTAGCATTAAACTTATCAGTAATCTTTCACATTTTCTGGTTTACATAGCTGAACATAGGGGCATTGCTATTTTGAAGTCTTTAAACATATTGTTAATTGAAGCACTGATTCAATCTTTTATATTGAAAGGCTTTAAGCATCAAGTTACATTTATGACTACATTTTGTTTCGTTTTACAGAATTTTTATTTGGGCCATTCATTATTATCTTTAAAACAACAAAACTTTTTTATCAAAATAGGTTTTTTTTAAGATCAAATAGCTCTGAGCTTCTTTCTAATGAATTGAAAAAGAAATGCTGAAAAACGTATCTCAAGATACTGTTTTAGAAGGGTAAAAAATTTGTAGCTTAGTAAATCTAGATAATATAAGTTTTGTAAGTGTTTGAAAATAGGTTTGAAAATAGTTTTGAAAATGGATTTGACAATAGTTTTGCAAATGGATTTGAAAAAAGTTTTCAAGATTGACTTAAAATTAATTACAAAATTTATTTGAAAAAAGGTTAGAAAATAGTTTTGAAAATGGATTTCAAAATGGTTTAAAATATAGATTTGAAAATGGATCTAAAAAAGATTTGAAAATGCATTTAAAAAAAGATTTGAAAATAGGTTTGAAAATGAATGAAAATTAGAAAATAATTTTGTAAATGGATTTGAAAAAAGTTTTTAAGATTGAATGAATTTTAAGATGTATAAAAAAGGTTGGAAAATAATTTTGAAAATAGATCTGAAAATAGTTTTGTTTTAAATGGATTTCAATATGGTTTAGAATATAGATTGGAAATGGATTTGAAAAATGATTTCAAAATTCAAATTGATTTGAAAATAGTTTTGAGAATAAAATTTGAAAAAAGTCTTCTTAAAGACAGATTTGAAAATGAATTTATAAATGTATTTAAGAAAAAAGTTTGAAAATATATTTTAAAAAAGTATGAAAAAAGATTTTAAAAAGAATTTGAGTTTTGTGCAAGCGTTTTCCACGCTTTATAAACACTTGTGAGTGAAATTGAGCTTAAACATATTGCATTGTTGTTTGATAAATCTCAATATTCAAATTCCAAATTCAGTGAACGCTAGCGCTTATGGTCGATCAATCAGTCAGTCAATCAAAACAAAGATATTTAAACACATATTTTAATAAGTTCAATATATTAAGCATACATATTATATCTAAGCTCTCTAAAGTCCCCAACTAAATGTCATCAAAATTAAGTTACCCTGTGCCCACCTAACAGCTAGGGTATATCAATTGGAACTCTGCTCATTTTTTTTGCTGCTACTGCTGCTGTTGCTGCGCTACGCCAAATTCTCACGCGTTGCGTTTAAATTACATGAATTTTTTCTGTGTGCTTTGGCAGCGCGGCTCAGCTAGTTGCCCGCTAAATGGAGGGATTATGAGTGTTGTTAGCGGTTGGCGGTTCGTTTCGAGGCAGCGCCCGCACTTTTTTCTTCTCCGTTTTTCGCTGTTGTTGGCTCATTTTGACGGGCAGTTGGTGGCACAGCGTCGGGCGGTTAGCTGTTGGCCATGGTGGGTGTATTGTCCATTAGCCTGGCTTTTAAATAACTGACTGCAATTTGTTGTATGCCGTTTCTGATTTGTGTTGTGTGAAGGCCCAGCCTATCATTAGCCATGTTGTGGTTGCGGTTAACACGTTGCGTACGATTTTTTTTCTACTGCTGCTGCTGCGTTTAGTTATTGATAGATATAGAATATTAAAAAAATAGAGAACTCCATGATTAGGTATTATTTAAAAGCATTTTCTAATGTGGCTTTGAAGTTTATTTCTATAAAAAATGGATGTTGTCATAAAATACATAATAGAAATATTGCTCAATAATACTTATATATACATAATCTATGTTTAGTTTTTATGATGTAATTCTTTACACATAACTATTAAATATATATAAAAAATAGGTATTTCAGTTTATGTTTATGTTTGCATAGACAGCAAACCGAGGGCAACAGAGAAGTGAAGGAAATAAAAACAATCAAATGATTTAAACGTCTCGAATTGTTTCTCAATTTTGAGGCACAGACGACATTGAGGATGTTCTTCTACGCTGCGCGGCAAAGTTACTCAAATTTTATGACTGTGAAATTTTACCATTGTTGGTAATTGATTTTTATGTTAAATCGTAAAAAGCAGCCAGCGCGCAGAGGCCAGAGAGCATGAATTTTAGATAAACCCAACAGCGGCCAACTCGAGCAACGTGTTGCGGTGTCTCTTTGGTGTGTCTCTCTGTGTGTGTGTGTGTGTCTGTGGAGGGGGAATGGTTTGGTGCTCATGGGGCGTATGCGTAATTGCTTTGTTTTGTCTTTAAGTATATGCGAGTACTCTTAGCTGATGAGGAAATATGCAAAGCAGTAAATAATCCAAATTGATTAAAGTAGAAAGCAAATAAACTAATATAAATTAATATAAAATATATTGTATGTATAAATTATTGTTTTTTTCACAACTTTTCTTCTTATTTATTATTTTATTATTTATTTATTTTTTTTTTTTTTTTTTTTTTTTTTTTTTTTTTTTTTTTTTTTTTTTTTTTTTTTTTTTTTTTTTTTTTTTTTTTTTTTTTTTTTTTTTTTTTTTTTTTTTTTTTTTTTTTTTTTTTTTTTTTTTTTTTATTTTTTTATTATTGTTTTTTTTTATGTTTTATTTACTATTGTTTTTTATTTATTATTAATTTTTATTATCTTCGAATATCCATTATATATTTTACGCTTGCTTTCTTCCAAGGCGCAAAGCACTTCAAAAATTCTTTTTTTGTGATCTCAATCGTTGCGTAGCGACGTCCTTTCAAGGCTGTCTTCAGCTTTGGCAACTAGACAAAGTAAGAAGGGCGCCATCTCTGCCTAAAACGATGGCTGCGGCTTCATTACTATCTTATTTTTGTTGTCAAATTATAAAATTGGAATAGAAGGTGACCAAATCGATACCAACCTGACATAAACTATAAGAAAAAGATATTCCTTAGAAGTTTAATTACAATAAATTTGCTTATCTCAGCTAAGTTTATTAATCCAGCAAGTGTATTTGCTTGTCGGCATCTTCGACGCTTTTCTTTTTGTTGATATTTTCTTTCTGGCTGAATCGCAGTTGGCGAAATTTTTATTAAGCGGTAACATTTTAAATTCAATTGTACAGCGACTTTTTACGCTTTTAATGAATTAAATTGAACTTTTTATGCGCCAAAGTTTGTTTATTTTTATGTTCGTGTATTTTGTTTTTTTTTTTTGTTTTTTATTTTCACTTTAACGCCGCGACCTCACGGCGCCAAATATGATATTTTGTTAGCGCTTTGTGTTTGTCTTGCTGTTGATTAAATAATGCCAACAGTTTATAAATAATGCTTGAGCTTAGTGCTTCGGCGGTTTAAATGCAGATTTTTTTAAGTCCCGGCCAGCCTGCTCGACCGTAAGTCACGTAATTTGCGCAATGCCCCGCTATTTCCGTTGCCTACTTACGGGCGGGGCAGTGGGAACGTTGGTGGGGCGTGGCAGCGCCCAACGACTTCACTCCAACGACTTTGTTAACACAAATCTTTCCGCTTGTTATGTGTTGGTTTCCGTTCAACTTTTGCACGTCTCTCAGGCGGGCACAAAAAAAAAATAAAATAAAAGTAAAGGAAAAGTGAAAGAGGGAAAATGCAAAAGTAAAGAAAATGAACCCAGGCGCCGCTCGCATTGACTGTTTCTAATATTTTCGTTTTGCTCTTTTGCCTTACGTCCCGTCACGGGGTGAAAAGTTTTTTTTTTTTTTTTTTAAATCGTCTCGCGACATTGGGGGAAAATTGAATAAAAAACGGTTGACGCTTTCTTCGGCTTGGCTCTGCAAATCCTTGCGACGCCCATTGAATGAATGTGTAATTGATACTGAAACCCAGTCAAAGGCATCCAATACATTGCCGCCTCAAGGCATTGCGTTTGCCCACTGTCACGCCCACTGGCAGCACGTGGAAAGTGTTACAGCGTCTGTCATTGATATCAGCGTCTCGCAGCAAGTTTAACGCTTATCTAAAGTGTTTGCTGCTTTAAGGATTTAACGACCTCTTTAAATTTGGACAAAGTTTCTGAATCATTTCCTTTTGGTAGATCCCATTGTAATCCCATTGGGGGTAGAAAAGGTGAGTTGTATTGCCAGTCGATTTTATATCATGTAAATAAACTTTGGTATGTCTGTCTACCTGCATATTCAGCAGTTTGGCGCTTGGTCAGGGTATCTCTTAGTCAAGCACTTTCGTCTAGTGCATACTTATTCGCATTTTGTTTGAATAGGAAAAAGCAGCGTGCAAAATAATGAGCATTTCACTTACATTTCCAGCGTATCATTCGGTTTTTCGCTTTTGTATTGCTTTGCTTTTTGCTTTTATTCTAGCTCTCTATTATGTGTTTCTTTTTATCTGTCCATTTTACATTATGTTGCGCTGTGATTCTTTTGTTTCATAATTTGTTCGTTTTTAATTTAAATTTCGATTTTGTTTTTAATTTATTTTTGCACACTTTAATCGATTCGCTGCTTCTTAATTGATTTTGTCTTTCGCTTTTTCTAGTTTTGATTATCGCTTTGCCTTGCCTGCAGCTTAAATTTTATGCTGCGCTTCTCTCTTCGCTTCTCATTTTGTTGTTCATTTAAATTTTCTTTGTTAAATTTTGGCGGCTAACTTCTGAAGTTGTTGCTTTCTGGATGATCTTTGTTTTGCTTAGTGCTCAATGTTTCCCTAGTCACTTCACTTCTCATTTAGCTTCTCGCTTCTTTTATTACTTTCTAGTATTGCCTCACTTTATTGCTCAAATTTTGTAAATAATGCTTTGAATTTCGCCATATTGCAACGTTTAGTTTTTAATTACAGCTCACCTGTGATATGGGCCGTGCGAGGTGCATTGATTTGGTCTGTTAATTAAAATGCACGTTAATCGAAATTGAAACGAGCTGCTTTCAGCTGCGAATAGCATCAAATCAAAAATAGCCATAGAGTTAGGTATGTGGCACACGTGGCGTGATTGACAGTGGAGCATGGGGTATGGGGCATGGAGCATTTAGCATGGGGCATGCTCTGGTCACGTAGCCAACCGCAATTAGTCGCCGACCCAATGCCAAACTTGATGTGTGGCCGACGGGATGGGTGGCTGGATATTGGGTGTGTGGGCGTATGGGCGTGTGGGCGTGCGTTTGCTATTCGGCTATTTACAAAAGGTTCACACAATCAATGCGTTGCGTAATGCAATCAATGCTAATGACATTATGTTGACAAATGTTTGCCATTATTGATGAAAGCGCATGGGCCGCATTGGCAGTCGGTTGACTGAGCTGATTTTAGCATTGAATGTATCTATCCGAGCGCCAACCAAACACAATGAGCAAACTTGAAAGCCTTTAATGAAAATTAACGAGACATGGGGCATACACGACGCGGCATTAAGGCGCAATTACCTTACGGTAGACAGACGATAATTATTTTTGATTTAGATATGTTCAAAGAGTTGATTTTAGTTCGATAAACTGTACATTCTATATCAAAATATTGTGTTAAATCTTTTAGTTGTTTTTTTCATTTATAAAAGTTTCTTTCATGTGGAACTTCATAACTGAAGTTTAAGAATGGGTAAAATTCTGCATGATGTATTGCTAAACTTTTTTTTAAAGACTTAAAAACTTTGATGTTGAGCTAGGAATTTGGGGCACAGCATCAGCCTACCTCATCTTAAAACTGCAATCTACTGAATATCACATATTAAGACGAATCATAGGGCGTTACCCTTGTGCTAGGAATGAAGACTTTGCGAACTCAAAATGTTATGTTTAAACAAAATTTTGCTGTTCAACATTTCAGTCGCACTACTATTTTTATGAACACATGTATACAGCTGTGTTCACAAAAATAGTAGTGCGACGGAAATGTTGGAAATGTTGTGTTCATAAAAATAGTAGTGCGACGGAAATGTTGCACAGCAAAATTTTGTGATAAACATATATTTTCAAAATACATGTTTATTGATAAACATTTATTTTCAATATATTACACTACTATTTTTATGAACTCAGCTTTATATATAATATATCAAATTTGAACAATAGCTTAAAAATTCAGTTCTTACTTTGGATTCAGTTGAATTCTAACATTAACCCAAAAAACAAAATTTAAAAAGATTTTTAAGAAATTCTTAAATATTCAAATATTTTGTTCTTCAATGTCTTATTAGTCTGTCATGTCATATTCGGTTGGTTAAATCAAATACATAATGAATATGCCTCTCTAATAAAACATAAATATGTACATATATATATACTCTTAATAATAGCTTATGTTATTTTACTGTCTATAAAGTCAAAAGTATCATAAAATCTCGTTAGCTCGTTTGACAAACAATTTTGTTAATTGGAAACAATTCAATTAGACAGACATTCACAATTCATGGCAGCATTTTAATTGGACTAAATTCAAATGACATATAAATATGTATATTCATATATAAGAATGTAGACTAATAGATATAATTACATTTAATTGGCAAATTTAATAAACTATTCAAACTTGAGATAGCTAAAATTTTTTTTTTGCTTCGCGCACATTTTAAAGTTTTATGGCAAGTTTCATAACAAAAGGCAACTCAAGTTTGCAAACAGCTAAAAAACCGCCAAAAGCAGTTGAAACATCGATAATAATAAGAAGAACAACAACAACAACAAGATGAATAAGAGGAACAACAATAATAACAACAACATCATGCGGCAGCAATCGTTGGCTTGAATAGACTTTAAACTTCCGCTGCATGACGAAAGACTTTTCATGTGTGTGTGTGTGTGTGTGTGTGTGTGTGTGTGTGTTGTGTGTGTGTGTGTGTGTGTGTTGTGTGTGTGTGTTTGTGTGTGTTTGTGTGTGTTTGTGTGTGTGTGTGTGATGTTCATCTTGGACTATAACACGTTGTCATACAATATTCTATGCAAGGCATCTTCTGATGTTGTTGTTGTTCTTGTTCTGTCTGCTACTGAATTGAGTTTCTTCTTGTTCATACTCTCTATATGTGAGCATAAAAGAGGCGTATGTATTCTCTCTCTCTCTCTCTCTCCTCTCTCTTTCTTACTCTACATATATGTGAGCGTAAAGAGGCATATGTATTGCTTTCTTTAATATGTGATACTGTGGGCTAGGTTGATTTATAAAGCTACAGAATGACTAAGTTGTTCAAAATGAAAGAAATGGCACAGAATCTTTGTATAGATCAAGATTTCAGGCTAAAACTAGAACTATTGTCTTAACATCTGTTTATAAATTATTTTAAAATTATTAAAAAATGATTAATAAATTATTAATAAATTATTTAAAATTTATTTTTTAATGTTTATGAAAATTCTTCTGGGTTAATATTGCTAAAAAGATAGTATAAGGAAAAAAAGGGGAAGAACTTATATACACTGCTCGAAAACCGATAAGCATATTTAATGCTTCCCATGCTTAATATCAGCCAATCGCACAAAAATAATCTTTTTGGCAATAAAAGTTAATGAAATAAGTGATAATTAGGGTATTAACTTTGTAGTAGATATTTTAATAGAGTTTTAAACGAAGGAATGCAAATAAAGAGCCTGAAACATGTTATATTAAAAAACTTTCAGTAATTTCTAAGTGCATTGAAGATTACGAGAGAGAGTGCTAATCGGCTGTCGAGCAGTGTGTATAAGTTCTTCCTTTTTTTTTCTTCCTTGTCATTGTCATCATATTGTATTTTTGTTGGTCTTACATATAGACTTCTGCTAAGATGTTACATGATATGCTAGATCTGAAGCTTGAAGTCTGCTTTCGCAAACTCATTTACTTTTTGCTAATATCTTAGTTATTCAAATTAAAGATAAATTAAAACTTTTATAATACAATTCATGAACATTTACCTTGCTTTATAATACATAATTTATATAATAAATAATAATATATAGTTTAGAGCTTATAAACTTAGTGACAGTCCTGTTACAGCCTTCCATAGATATCTTAAACTACTTATACCAAGGTTTCTGTTTATATATTGTGACGAGCTGTAATTTGATATTTTTATAGAAAAGTTTCATATTTCTTTTACCATACACATCCACATCACGTTTTCACATGCGAGCTTTATACATTCGTTTTTTGAGTGAGTTAAAACATTCAACTGGCTCAAAAGAGCGCATAAAGTTGTAGCGAAAAATTTCGCGCAATTGATCAACTGACTTCAACTTTTGGCAGTTACTTTTATTGATATTTAATTTAACTAACAACAACATAAATAACTTTAATAATTTCTCTTAAAATATGCCAACTTCTCCCATTGTGCTAAGCAATGGTATTTTATGTTTTCCATTTAAGCGTTGTAATTTCCGCCCAAGTTAGTAGAGCGACAGTTTCCGTTACGTGGTAGCTGGCATATAATTTAGGCATTAGCACATCTATAGAGATATTTATGTGTGTGTCATGTGCACATATATATATATATATATATATATATATATATATATATATATATATATTGTGAGTGTGTGTGTGTCTGCCTGAGCAGATATATATTTTCCTGTTGCATTGCACTGCGGGAGACTTTTTAATATCAAAAGGCGCTGCTAACATAAACTTGCTGCAGTTTTCTTTTCTTCTGCTTTGCGATTACGCTGTAGATAAAATAAGATGTGGAAAGCAGCTGTTAGATGCTGTCGAAGCAGGCTGCTGATCATATTATGTGATAAGGCTAAGAAGATATTGTAGAGATGTTCTCGGTGTCCTCGATTGTAGAGACAATGGACGCTGAAATTGTGGAATATAGATACTTGGACTAGGAATTGAGTATTAGTATATTATATATATATTCTTCCATCGATAAATATCGATCAGAGACAGATATAAAAGTATTTAAAAAATATTAAAAAACTTTATATTATATTTTATATTTTATATTATATTTTTTTTAAGGGTTTATCTAACTTATGCCTAATCTTATACCTCCAATTTTACTTTTCAGGATCGTCAGAATGCGCAATCCTCTTGTGCCGGTCTCTTTGTGGCGGCTCATTTGGGCTTTGATTATCCCGGCGTGTGGATACATGTTGACATGGCCACGCCCGTCAATTGTGTAAGTGATTGAAATAGTATATCTCATTGCATCTCTTTCTATCACTCTCTCTCTCTCTTTCTCACTCTCTCTGTCTGGCAGGGTGAACGTGCTACGGGCTATGGCGTCGCCCTGTTGCTAACGCTCTTTGGCAGCCACACGAGCTGCGGCCTGTTGCAGTCGATTGCGCCGGGCGATGAGGAGCCGCCATCGAAGCGTATATGCCGCGATTAGCAGCCGCGTGCAACAATCGCATTGCTGTGAAGTCGAGCGTTTTTGCATTTCAATCAAGTTTATAAACACACACACACACCCAGTTATACACACTCACAGATGAGTTAAAGTCGAAATAAGTTGAAAAGCCAATTGAATAAGCTGCTGCCAGGCAATAAAATGAAATTAAACGAATTGAGAATTAACATTTGTCACTTGCAGTGTGTCTCTGTGTGTGTTTGTTTTGTCACTGCAATTTTTACAGTCACCTGCACACACACACACTTACACACATAGACACACGTCCCTTTGCTGTTCAATTAGACGACTGCTGTGCCCATTTGCTAACTGTGCCTGGCGCCTAAGTGGATTCATCATCATCAACATGATGCGGCTGCAATTGTCTCGACAACAACAGCAACTGCAGCAGCTACGTCAACAACAGCTAACAATACAAATTAAATTGCAACATCATTGTGCCACGGCGTCGAGTCGTCTTTGTTGCCTACTTTTCAGAGATGCGCGCGCGCTCGCTCACTCGCGCAACTCTCGCGGGTTTGTCAGCTGTCAGCGTCAGCGTGAAAGTCAGATTCACGGCCACGCCCAACGCCTTTGCCAGCGCAGCGCCATCAGCCAATCTACACAAACTGCCTGAGTCTTATTTGGTAAATTTCATTTAGAAACGCGCTCGCTTGCCTTGCTCGCTCACTTTTCAATTTACCTTTTACTTTTTTGTGTGCCATTAATACCCTGGTGAGTGGTAAGAGGGGGTATATTGCAGTTGCAGCAGAGGTAAATTAGGTATGTCTTTAAAGCTGTTTTTTTTATATTTTAATATTATTTTTATAAATTTGATTTACATGACGAAGTTACATGGTTTTCATCTAGCTTAGTCAATGGAAAAATATTTTTATATATTCTGAAAATAATTCCTAAAATATTTAAATTTTTTATATAGATTTTATGCTATATATTCAATATAAAATACTATTTTAAATTTCAATGCATATCTATTTTATTCAAAGAAGAATGTAAACATTTATATGAAGCATATGCATATTTCCATTTCAATGCAGGGTATCACTAAGTCGTTCACCTTACATCTTCACACTGTTTTTATAGCATTTACTTTCGCTTGCGCTTTTATTGTTTAATTAGCCTGAAATACGTTTATTTTCAATAGTAATTGCAGTAAACAACGCGCGAGGCGAGGGAGAGGCGCACGCAAGAGCTGACGATTTGTAAAACCTTGAAATGCAGCTCAAGTAATGCTCCATTGTGCCAGGCCATCGATGCTAAATGGGTATGGAATGGCATAGTAAGGCGTGTGAGTGTGTGGGTGGGTGGTGGTTGGTTGGGTGTGCGTGTGTGCCACTGACAAATATTCGATTAGCGAACACAGTAACGAGCTCTCCATGCCAAAGTGAATTTAGTTGGAGAATGAGTGATTTGTTGTTGTTGTGCTGCAGCATGAAAATTGTAATGTAAACAAGAAATCTTCAGTTGGGCGTATTTGAAGGGACTTGAGTACGGTTTTGCTAGACCTAAAGTGCCGTAAAGATTTTGTAGCTGTAGATTTTAAGGATACAAAATTGGAAGAAACAGAACTGATTCTCTAAGTGCAGAATTGTTCTTTACTGATTCATTTTAATGTTTTGCAATATTATTTTGAAAATTTAAGTATATTAGAATTGTCTTACACTTTCAATTCGGATTATGTATTAATATTTTTTTTTCGTCAGAAAATTAATAATTTAGATTTTACTTCAGCTTGTTTTAAGTGAATTATTCATAGGCTTTTTTATGTTTATTTATTCTGATATCTTTAATTATTTATTTTATCTGATATCTTTAGGATATCAGCTGCAGACTACATATTTCATGACTGAAATGATTGCAAATTTTATGTAGAAATATACAATGTATTTATTGTTGTAGAAAGTAGGATGAGCCTTAAGTTAGAATCAACTAGATATCATATTCTCATATTCTCAGGCAACTTTATCTTTAGGCAGTTGCCTAAGCATTGCATTTAAGCAACTAAATATCGTTCCTTTAGAGAAGTAAATATCATATTCTGCCTTTGTACAATTGAATATCGTAGCTTAGGCAACGAGTGTCGTACTTTCAGGCTACTTTCTCTTATATCTTAAGGTACTTGCATATAATACATTTATGCATCTGAATATCGTATCTGTATTGTATCTACAGGCAACTACATATCGTATCTTTAGCCAACATATCGTACCTTTGAATAATTGCATATCAAATCTTCAGGCAATATCGTATATTACAGTCAAAGACATATCGTAACTTCAGATATTTGCATATCCTATTTACAGCCAATTATATATCGTATCTTCAGGCAACTTTCTATAGATGTATCTTTAGGCAAGGGCATATATGCATATGCAATTGAATATCGTAGCTTAGGCAACTAACTTGTCGTACTTTCACTCAACCTTATTGTATCGTACTTTAGGAAATTACAAGTGCATATCGTATCTTCATGCAATTACATATCATACACTAACGATACTTTTCGTCACATTGAAGTATTCATTAAACCACCAGCGGATTTTGTATTTTCAGGAATTACATATTCTATCTTCCCACAGTATATATCGTATCTACACACAATTTCCCCAGTACGAGTGTATATCGTATCTTTTGGCATTTTGATATCGTATCTACTAACAACTACATATCGTTTCGTCAGACATTGACATATCGTATCTACAGCGACTGTATATCGTACCTTCAAATGTATATCGTATCTTCCGGCAATTACATATCCTATCTTCAGATTCATATATATTGTATCTACAGACAATTACCCAAATTACAAGTGCATATCGTATCTTCAGTCATTTTGATATCGTATCTACTAACAACTACATATCGTATCGTCAGACATTGACATATCGTATCTACAGCTAACTACATATAGCACCTTCGAAGTGTAAATCGTATATTCAGGAATTACTAATCCTATTCAGAGGCCTATATATCATATCTACAGACAATTACATATAGTATTTTTCGGCAATTACATATCGTATCTACAGTCAACTACATATCAGACAAATACTTATGGTAATTTTACGCACCTCTTTAGTCAGTAAAAAATGTTACCTTTAGACAATCTGCAAAAATTAAGTCTTTAAGCAGTTTTCATAGTCAAATCACCAACAAAATTTGTTTAGGTATACAGTCCCAATACATATCTCTTTGTAGATATATTTATCATACTGGAAAGGTTAAAAGTCCCTGTTTTGTGCGCCTAAAATGTGTTCAAATTAATTCTGTCGATTATCAACAAAGGCAAATGAAATTTCGAAATTTCGGAATTTCGCTATTTAATGTAGTGTAATATAATTGGTGCGTCATGTAGATGGCATAATTTATTATTTAACACAACACGCATACAAGATTCATGTTGTTATTCTCGTGTGTTATTCAACACTGCAAATGCGAGTCGTATACATAATGTCAACCCAGCCCAAAAGCGTCGTTGCGCTGCTGTTTATTTGTTCTGTGAGGTTTGCCAGCTGCATTTTGTTGCAGTTGCTGTTCGTGTTGTGGCATATTTCAATTGAATGTTTTGTTGGTTTTTTTGTTGGATTTTGTTGTTGTTGCTGTTGTTGTTTGCTCGCTATTTTGCCCACACTGTGCGGCAGCAGCTATGCATATCAGTCATGCGCCACGTTGGCTGCAACAATTGACCCGGCACATGCGTTCGCAGCGAGGCATACCGAAAGCTTTAACGGCTTACGTCCAGCTCAAGGCAAGCGGCGTCCAATGGCTGCACGTCGTCGTCGGCCAGTGGCCATAAATATCTTCGCACTGCGCCGCGCATATCTCCCAAAAGGCTAAAGGACCATCGTCCAGCGTCCAGCGTCCATCGTCTATCGTCCATCGTCTATTGCCCGACTCCCCATGCAGCACTTGACTTTTGTCGCATTGGCTCTCGACTCCAAGGACGCTGACTGCAGTTTTTCTACCCAGCAATCATTAGGCTGAAAGAGTTTGTTGTGAGAATGGGAGAGGTAAGCTTTATTGATACTAGAATGTTTATATATAGACGTATATAGTTGAGTTTATTGATGAGGTAAGCTGACTCTAGCCAAGCTTGTCTGTCTGTCTGAGGAATCTATCATCAATCAAATTATTGGACGAGTAGTTAAAGGTTAGAGATCAATTCAATCCTAAAAGTTCTACGATATACTTGTATACTAGTTCTACGATATTCGATTATAGTTCTACGATACATACTACTTCTATGATAAATATATATTTTTTTACATTTTTTATTTTTTTTTGTATTTCTACTATATTCTATTCCCAATTTACAAAAATCGCACAAATAGTATATATAGTAGAGAGATATATACTACTTCTGCGATATTTGATAATAGCTCTACGATATATACTACTTCTACGATATTCGATAATAGTTCGTATATATTACTCTACGATATTCGATAATAGTGCTACGATATATACTACTTCTACGATATTCGATTTTTAGATTAGGCTCTGAGAACATATCTCGTTCAATGTACTTTTGTCACTCAACATCAGATACTAAAAGAGCTAAAAGCATAAATTCCAGTTTCGGATATTATGTTATCGATAAATATCGATTTTTGAATGATGTTTGTAGAGAATATTTCGATAAAGTCATGTCATTCTGTCATAGATTGTCTCTCAGAAACTAAACTAACTTCAACCAAGTCCTTCTAACAATTCAGTTTCAAGTGAGTTTATTATATAAATATAAATATCTATTTATATATAAAATATTATCGATAACTTTTAACATTTCTATAGTAAGAAGTCGTAATTCATCTAATGACAGCATAAGCAATGTATGCAGGGTATATTTTAGTCAGTCACTCTCAACTCTCCCAACACTCTTGTTTATTCAGTTTCTTTTTTTAACGTTAGCTCGCACACAACTCAATTTGGAGTCAAGTGGAGTGCGTGTGCTCGGCTGTTAAGTCCGGCTAAAGACAAAAACAATAACAATGACAATATTAGAATTTGTTGCTCCGGCTTCAGCTGCAGCTGCCGTCAACGTGCTGTGGTCATTTCCATTGTTCTTTGCCAGCTTTTGTTGTTCCACTTGAACAGCTTAACCCCAGCACGGCATTTAAGCTGGAGAAGCTGCCAGTTTGGTTGTTGCTGTCCCCCCTCGCCCTCACTCCCTCCCACGACCCTCAGGCCCTGCCTCAACAAATTCTGCACAAATAAATTATTCTTCTTCGCACCTTAAGTGACAGAGATCGAGCTAGAGGCCATGTTTTGCCTACGATATTTGTGTAGAAGTGTCTTGAATAATGCACAACGAGGCCAAAGCGAAGCGAAGTTCCAAGCTCTTGATTTCAATTCCCCGGTCGGCTATATGCAGGATAGATAATAATTTCCGCAAAGTCAACACAACAAATTGTCAATTTATAAAGTGCAAGTTTTTTGGATGCCAAAAGTTTAATAAATAAAAAATTAGCTAAATTATGTTGCCTACTTTGCGGCGGGCCGTAGCATAACTCGCGCTCAACTCTCTGTGGACCGATGGCTGTCATAAGGAAACTGAAACAAAACAAGTTTCTTAAAAACTTTCAGCACTCAGAAACTGAACTCATAAATACCCTGTAATATTTGTTGTTTCGCTTTTGTATTTCCATTGTCTTGCAAACAGGCTCGTTTCATCTAAATTAAGATTCTTGGCTGGGGTTGCTATATAAACTGCGGGGGCGTGGCCTTGGTGCCCTGTCACAAAAACCGCAACAACCGCAGCGGCGGGTGGCGACCAAAGGCAATGGCTTAAAATTAGGTATAGTCGAAATTACTGTAAAATGCTTTAAATGAGTGTAAAAGCAAAATATAATAAGCCCAAAAACCGGCGACTAATAAAAAAGGGCAGCACCAGTGAGCGGCCCGACCAAAAGTAACAAAAAGAAAAAAACAAACAAAGTGGAAGCAGCTCTGACAGTAGGTTATATCCGACTGTATGATACACGCTTACAGCACAGTTAAAGGATTACAAATTATTTATTTAAATTTATTTATATAATATAATCAAAATATATATGTTTTTCAGTTCATCTAAAATTGCTGTGGTCATGAAAATAGTAGTGCTGCACATTACACAAAACTTACCCCAGATGAAAGGGGACTTTTTCTGTTGAAAAATAAAAATATGTAAAAATCTTGCTACTTTCAGCATTAGAATTAATTTGATATTGATGATTTTAGAGAGATTTATTGAATATAGGCTGTTCATTGAAATAGTAGTGTTGCTTGTAAGAAGTTGAAAAAAATAAATAAAAATAGTAAATTAAAAAAATAAACCTTTAATTTTTATGTTATATTTTACTGATTGAAACTTATTTGCATTGCAATCTTTTTGTGATTTTAGAGTGTGGGATTTGGCATTGCTCGACAAAAGAAGTTTAATTGTTAGATTTAAAATGCATAAAGTCTTAAAGCTTGATATGATTTGCAGTCAAAGGCGTCTATATACCCAAAGCTTTAAGTCTTCAACAGTTATCAATGGGCTCATATAGTAAATTACAACTCTATTTCAATACAAACATAGCTAGTATGAAAAAGCAATATACTCTTTATTACTCTTTATATTATTTGCCAAGAGCATAATGTTTTGTATTCCTAAAGTCAACTAGACACTGGCAAAATATCAAATTGAAACTTTAATAATTATAATTACCTTCCAGCTTTTAACCAATATACTCATTTTAATACCGTGAACGAGCATAAAGAAACAAAGAAAAAAAAAACAACAACAACAACAATGCGGCACATTGGGCCGCCGCATCTCCCGCGGGGCAAGCTGTTAAATGAAGAATAAAGCAGCAACAACCAAGTACAACCAGCAATGTGTGTGTGTGTGTGTGTGTGTGTGTGTGTGTGTGTGTGTGATGGCAAACATATTTTATGAGCTGCTGTTGTTGCTGTCGTTGCTTCTGTTGCCTCTCAAACGCAGCCGATAATAAAACTTTCCTCTCGAATGGCTACGGCCCGCTGGGAGTGTAATCGAGGCTGTTACATCTATGCTGCGTGAGTGCGAGTGTGCGTGTGTGTATGGGTGTGTGTGTGTGAGTGTGTGTGTGTATGAGTGTGTTTGGAGTGTGAATCATAATTCCATGTTGGCACAGAAATTTATATAAAAATATTTATAAATATAGGTGAACGCTGGGAAAACAAATAAGAATTTCTAAGCGAATATTTAAAAGAAGCTATGCATCAAGTATTACGCGGTTTTGCGCGGCAGTGCGTTAGCGTAGGCATAGCAAACGTAAAATGTATTTGTTTGTAAGTATATATTAAAGACGGAGCAAGGCTCTGGTACTAGCTCTCGAGCTGCAGCTGTTATATATTAGATATTGTTTGATTGAATAGAAAGAAAATTAAGGGAAATTTGAGATATTTTTTATTTGTTTTTTATATATTTATTTACTTATTATTTTTTCATATTTTGAGTCTATGCATGTGTTTTGGTATTAATGTGCAATTTTAGATGAGTTGTAGTCTGCCAAAGTAATGGGCTGGTAAGCGTAAACTAAGAACTCGACGTTTAACCAGGAATTTCGATAGTCCTCAGCTGTTATCATCATCATCAACGATAATCTTCAGCTGCTATCATCAATGATAATATTCAATTGTTGTCATCATCATCATCAATGATAATCTTCAGTTGTTATCATCATCAATTCATCAATTCATCATTTAATCAATTCATCAATTCATCAATTCATCATTTCATCAATTCATCAATTCATCAATTCATCAAATCATTAAATTATTAAATCAACAATTCATCAATATATTAATTCATCAATTAATTGATTCATCAATTCATCAGTTCATTCATCAATTAAACATTCATTCATATAAATCATGCATGATCAAATCGCAAATCTTATAGAATATTGCAACAGCTGCATTTGATCGATAACTTCAACAATTACTACAATATAGTTATCGGAAATAGTATCACTCTTGCCTATACGGAGGACTTTATCAACCTTTAAAAACAACTTTTTATTTCTTCTAAATTCTTTAACAAATATGTATGATCTCTTTATGTGACAAGTATAATATCTGTTAGCTTCGATTACAGGGTATCTGCTAGTCATATACAATCAGTTCATTGTTGTTTCATTTATATTTAGTATATTCCATGAACAACATAAGTACTCAAAATGTTTTTTTATCACATTTATTCAACTTACTGCAGGATAATGCATGTCTCGTTCAGCTATCATGAAATTGTAATATTCAAATATTTTCTCTTATTCACAAGACCAAAACTGCATGACATTCATATGTATAAATATATTTATATTTGTATGCAGATTACATATGCGAAAAATACATGTATTTAAGACTAGAACAAGTTGCTTATCATTATGCAGCTGGTTGTTATCTGCTGGCTAAAAACATTCAGCTTATGTTGCAGCCAACAAGATGCAAGAAATCTGCTTTACAAATCCCCTTTGCAGGCGCAAAAAGAAGGTAGTTAGGGATTGACTAGGACATAAATATATATACTTATATATATAAATATATATATTCAAATTGCTTTTGGGCAGCTAATAAAAAGCTTGTAATCAAATGGGCGTGGGCGTTCAGCTTCTTGTTGTTGGTCAACAACAAAAAAAAAAATAGAAAAAAAACTTTTTCTAACAAAGTCGCAAAGTTGAGCATGTTGGCCAGAAATAAAATGTGTGCGACTTGGATATGCATGAGTGGGGCAGGATTCAGAAGCTGCTGTACAGCTACTACAACAACTTCTTCTGCTACTTCTTCGGCAGTCGCCGCTTGCACTTAGCCAAGTGCTGGGCAAAAAGTAACTAAGCAAAACACTCGTTGCAGTCAACTTAAGGCTAATTTAAGTGACTGTATCTCTAGCAGTGTCTATCTATATGCCACTCTCTCTCTCTCTCTCTATATCTCTCCCTCTCTGTCTGTGTGTGTTTGTAGTGCGTAGCTTCGAGTTGACTCCATTGGCTTCTACCTGTCCCAAACGACCTGCTGCTACTGTAGCTGCTCGACATCATCAATGTAAATGCTCGTGAATAATGCAAGCCTAAGAAAATAAGCTGCACTCAAGTGCGCTTCTTACTACCGACGCCAACTTTTCTTGCTTTTGTTTTTCTCTCTCTCCCTTTTTTTTTGTTTTTCTTTTTCCTGTTGAACAGAGCTTTTATACAATATTTATGTTTTGATGCATGTATACAGGTATATCTATATCAAATCTATTTTACATTAGAACTTACATACATTGATATTAATTGCAATTAAAATGATCAAATTTTTCATGTTGAAATTTATTTGAATTTGGGTCTCACAGTAGACTATACCCGACTGATTGCTACACGCTTACAGCACAGTTAAAGAAATACAAATTTTTATATTTTTTATATATATGTCTTTCAGTTCGGAAAAATGTCTAAGATTGCTAAAACATTCATTTTGACTTCATCTTTAAGCTCTGGCTTGAAGCTACCTTCATTGCAAATGTTGGTCTAAGATATTGATTGATAGACATTTGTGGTCATGAAAATAGTAGTGCTGCACATTACACAAAACTTAAACCAAATGAAATGAGACTTTTTTTGTGGAAAAATAAAAAGATGTAAAAATCTTGCTACTTTCAGATATATTGTTATTGATATTAATTGTAATTGAAATGCTCAAATTTTATATTGAAATTTATTTGAATTTAGGTCTTATCAACTCTGGACTTATACTGTCTAAAGCTTATATACTTTGCTCACTTAATCGTAGAGTATAATTGCAAAACTGTCAGCAAAATGAAGGTGTTGATTAAGACAAAATCTCAGACATAGTACTCTCATCTTGTATTATAACTCTGCTCACTAAAAATTCAATTTAATTTAAGTCATTCTCAAAACATTGTTATATACCAATTAAATTACATATGGAATACAGTTAGAAAGGTTAAGAAGCAAGCATTTCAATTAATAGTGGCTTAAAGCCGCTTTATTCATTCATATCCCTGTTAATTGGCAACAGATTTATTTCTATATAATATGCAGCTGATTATGCAACACCTACAGAACATACAAGTACACGAGCAATTACTGTGCAGCAGTTGCTGTTGCTGTTGTTGCTGCTGTTGTTGCAGGGCAACCAACGAACTTGCTCAAGTATTTATGAACTTTGTTAACAGACTAAGAATTACAAACTTGTGAGCGAGAGCGAGCGCGCGCGGCACACGAAACTTCTGAATGAGAAATTGTGTGCAAAAGCGACAGTCTGGCTGGGTAACTCGTGGCTCTGCTAGTGAAAATGAATTAAATGGCCACGCCCACACACACACACAGAAAGAGAGAGAGAGTTGCAGACATAGCGTGAGAGGTGCACTAATTGCCAGCAACTCGCTGGACAAGTTTATGGCCAAGGTAAACGCAGCCCCAAAACTTCATAGGCCAGAGTTCAACGTGGGCCAACTTATTCGCCGCCTACTTTTTCAAGAGTGCTCTAAACGTGTGCCCTCGACTGTGGCTCTCTGTGTGTGTGTGTGTGTATGTTTCAAGTTTTCGCTGTGCACAACTTTTGCTTTTACTTCAGCACGATTTTCAGTTTGAATTCTTGAATCTTCATTTAAAGTTTTCATTTACATCGCTCTGAGCGCGTATGTGTTTTCAGTTCTCTGTCATTTTTGTGATGTTTATCGCTTGTTGCATTCTCTTTTTTTTTTGCTCTCTCCACTGCTCATTTTGCCGGAGTTAATCACTTTATGTCTCGGCTTTACAATTTTTCCTTCATTAAAATTGCGGCCGTTGCATAAACAGCGCTGCGCCCTGATTGCATTAAAAATCTCATAAAACTACGTCAGTGCAATTAATAAAGTTGTTTTCGCATTATGCCATGTGACATAAATTGTGAATAACATTTTTATTTTATACCTCTAGCCAGGTGGAAACTGAAATTTACTTTCTTGAAGCTGTTATATATGAGTATACAAATTTATAAAATACAATTTGAAAACTTTTTTAAAATTTTTAAGCAAATTCAAGAGCATTTGATTCGAATTATATAAAAGATGGAGTTAGGAACGTAATACTCGCTCACTTTTAAAAATCAAATAAATATATTAAAGAATTTATCATTTATCAACTTGCTACGCCTTAATGGGCGCACCAAAAAATCTGTAGTTTTAGCAGCAAAATTCTGTAATCGGTGCTATAAAATTGTTTATTTATACCTATTTTTTAATATATTATTTATTATTATTATTTATTTATTTATTTATTTTTAAAAAAAATATTATTTTGTGCAATGTCCGTCTTGCTGTCCGTCTGTCCGGCCGTCCGACCGCTTGTCCATCCGTCTATCCATCCGTCTGAATGTCCGTCTCTCTGTTCCTAGGTCCGTCCCTACGTCTGTCCGTCCATCTGACCGTCTATCCGCTCATCCGCTCGTCCTTCCGACCGTCTGTCCGCTCGTCCGTCCATCTGTTCGTCCGTCCTTCTGTCCTTATAAACGAGAACTATTTTGCCTCTATTGAAGCTAGAGACTTGAAATTTGTAATCTACGCCATCTATGGGCGTCTTTACAAAGTAACAAAGAGCCGAACTTTGCGGAAAACCAATATACTCTCTTTGCACTGCTTGAACGAGTAGCAGTTGCTTAACATAACATTTACATCATGTAAACAGAAAATGTTAAGGCATTCCAAGCTCTCACTGCTTTGAAGTGCAACAAAGCGAGTAGCTACTGTAGCACATGATTTCTATAGCTAGGCATTATCGGGTCGCTTGAGGCATTGTCGTTTAGTGTTCGTTATCTGGCATGTGGCCTGATGATAGATCAATGTGTGTGTGTGTGCGTGTGTGTGTGTGTATGGAGCAGGTAAGCTGGCCTGAGTTGGGCGTTGGCAGCACTTGAAAAAGTAATTGTTTGCGATTTGGAGAGTGCGGTGTGTTGTCGGCAGCAGAAGGTTGGTTGGAGCACATCATCAGAAGTCGTCTATGGATGCTCTGGATGCCCGGATTGCCAGAGCTCTTGAGACATTCGAGTGGACGCCTCCTGCTGCTGTTGGCTGGGGCCGTCAACTATGTCAGTTTAGTTGGAGCAAAAGCTGTGCTGATGAGGCCCGAGGACTGCTGCATGCTCCGACATGCTGAATGGACAACGTCAATGGCAACGAGTTTATTTGCAGTCGAAATATGTCCCCAGAGCTGGCAACAATAGCAATTAGTTCATTGTCAATAGTTTGCTTGCACACTGACTGCCAAGGACAATTTGCCGCCTGCGGGGCATGGCCAAGACGCAAAGGGCGGAGCAAATTTAACTAAATTGTAATCGGAATATGCGCATACAAATGGCATTAGCTGCAAATGCAAATTGCTTTATGGCAACGCAGGAGCAACAACACCAGCAGCAGCAGCAGCAGCAGTGGGGCAAAGGACTCTCAACAGTCGGCAGTCGGCATTCGGCATTGTTGCAGTCAAATTGCAAGCGATTAAGTGAAGTAAGCTAATTAATTTTGCTATGTGTGCCATGCGAATGTGAATGTATCTAAGTATCTGTCTCTGATTGACACACACAGACAGAGAGACAGAAAGAGAGAGAGAGAGAGAGACACTCTGCATCTGACTGGTAATGTCTTTATAAACTGTTTCGCCTCTCTCCCATCTCCTGCCTACTGCTGCCTCCTGCCTCCTGCCTGTCGCCTGTTTATTTTACATTAATTGAGTTGGCAAAAAGTCTACCAGCATTTCCTTTGCTGCCCTCGCAGGCTTTCGGCCATTAAATGAAACGAGGCCAGACGCCAGGGTTGCCAGCGCCGCAGCGCAGCGTTAATAATGCTGTTAAAATCTTGCCGTCGCAATTGTTCAGGACCTCAATAAGAACGCATTATGCACATTATCATCTCTCGTCGGCATCTCTGTGCATTGCTCCAGCTCCAATTGCATTTGCCTCACACAAGACATGAATTCTCATTTAATTTCAGAACAACTTTCAGCACTTATTTATTGATGCATATATTTCCATTTATAGTCGGTTTTATTGAATTATTTCATGGAAATAGTTAAACAGCTCAGCAGTTTCGGGCCGAAACAATGTAACTTCTGGCTCAGCTACTCGAATAGCCATAAATTAATTAACGAACATTTCTATTGTCATTATCCATTTCATATGAATTAGACTTGCAGTTGGCCAAAGGATTCTTGATTCCTGTTACAGCTTTGTCTTATTAATTAACGCTACTGTGAGTTTATACAATCAATTTCCTTAAAATCAAAACGAATATATGGACTATGTTTTATGATCTGCATATCAACAATATTGCGCATCTAAGAAAATTTACTTGTAATTTATATAATATTTTTGTTTGAGCTTTTCGCTCAACTCGTTCACGTAAGGACATTTCTTCTGCCCGATGGCTGTAGTGTTTTTGTTGAAATTTAGCTAATGTATTTGTATTTGTTGGGATTGTTTTTTGCTGCGGCAGCTAGCAAATTGGCAACTGAAAGACGAACAAGTAAGAAAACTCTAGTCGGGGGTACCCGACTAGGAGATCCCCTGAACCCCGTCCGATCTGCGTTTTTAAATATATTCCGTATCTTGTATATATTACAAACTTATACAAAATTTAATTAAATTGCTAATCTTGCACTTTCACAATCAAAAAGCATATTTTTTTTTTTAAGAATATAATATAATTTTTAAAGAGTAATAATAATTTAATAAAAGAAAAAAATAAAAAATTAAGAATATACGACATAAAATATTTGACATCGGCGGGGCTCGATCCCAGATCTGCGCGCACGGCACGGCGTGCCCCGCTTCTATCAACACCGCCACTGCACTGCTTAGACAAGCAGAAGCAAATTCGAAACTAAAGGCAGTTGAGAATTATAACAAAATTCAAGCAGTCAGCTGTAATTGTTGTGATTCTTAGAACAGACAAGAATGCTCGCATTCGAATGTCTCAATGTATGTGTGCACATGTATAGAAAAAATGAAAACGGGGGTGGGTTTCTGGTCACATGTATGCAATTAACAAAATGTTTTGTTTAATTACTTCTGTGATACTCAATGGATTTCAATGAAATTTTCCGCATATGATTTACATATTATATTGAATATTTGTCAGTTGTCTAAAATCGCAAACTCATTCACATTTCGGCTATATTTGTAACTAAACTTCAAGTTGAAAATTTTTTTGTAAATTTTTAACTAATATCCAAAATGCAACAAAAACCGAAATTGTATAAAATATAAATAAAACTAAATGCAAAATTTGGAGGCTCTAGCTATAAAGATGTACGAGATAGAATTAAAATACTGTCTTTCGATAAGGTTTTTAATCAATAACATAAAAACGGTAATAGTTATCGATTGTTTGAAACAAACTTGATCTGCGCCTGCTATACAGGGACTTCCAAAAAATATTTCAAGTCTCTAGTTCTTATATGTTCTGAGATCGACGCGTTCATACATACGGACAGACGGACGGACGGACGGACGGACGGACGGACAGACAGACAGACGGACAGGGCTAAATCAACTCAGTTCGTCACCCTGATCAAGAATATATATACTTTATGGGGTCTGCCACGCCTCCTTCTGCCTGTTACATACATTTAACAAAACCATTATACCCTGATTTCCCATTTTCAATGGGTTCAGGGTATAAAAAGAGAATTGCATCTGCGATGAGCTGTATGCATGAGGGAGGCTGCACAGCCCAGCCAGGACGACAAATTGAGCGAATGGATGACAATTTCGATTTGTGTTGTAAAATTGTAAAAAGTGCAGCCGAAATGCTAGAAAAACCTAACAGAATATGGAATATGCCAAGGATGCGAGCAGAGCACAGCGTGGCTAATATAATAAACAAAAAAAAAAAAAAATGATGGCAAATATGTAGCTATGTTAGAAGGTTGCCACACACACACACACACACCCGCTCGGCGTTGCTCTTAACTTTTTCGCATGTAGCATAAAATTTTTGGTAAAGTTTAGTTTTCATTTTATGTGCCATGTTTATTTATTTTTATTTGGCTTGTCCTGCAGCTCCTGCTGCTTGCCGTTTCTAGTTTTTCACTATCTTCAGCTATTTCTTATACCAATCTGTGTGTGTGTGTGTGTGTGTGTCTATCTGTGTGTTATTTCTTTCGCTCGTCTCTCTTTCATCTCGACGCTCTCTATAATAATGCTGCCCTTTTTTTCTGTTGTCTGCCAAGCAAATGAAAAATAAGCTTTCAAAACATTTTGTGCCATTTAAAGAACAACATTTTCTGTTTCTGTTGCTGTTGCTGTTGCTGTTTTTGTTTTTCTTATATTACCCGTACGGTCTGCCCCAAAAATGCTGGACATTGTTATTGTTGCTGTTAGATTTTCATTTGTGTTTGTGCAAAATCGTTTGTTGTTTGTCCAATTTGGATTTCTATATATATATTTTCTGTTTTTTGTTGTTTTTATTTGCTGCGAAGAAAATGAGTTTTTCTTTCCAGTTGATGTGTTTAATGGCGTTTGCTTTTACAACTTTTCTTTTCGCAGTCCTTGGAGCCGCACATTTATGCTAATTTTTTATGTGTCAACCAAATAGCTGCGAGCTGCTAGCAGCTGCAACTGCATATTTTGCTTTCACTGTAATTAAAGTAAAATTCGTGGCCTTTAAAGCAAAGCAGAGAAAGAGAGAGTGAGAGAGAGTGAGAGAGAGTGAGAGAGAGAGAGAGAGTAAATGAGTTGATTTAATTTGCCGCATTTTTGCAATTAAGTGCAAGGCCCTTGAAACGCACGCAGCCAAACACTAATTGCATTTTTTTCACGCCCGATAAGAGCAACGCCGACACACACACAATGGAAACCGACTAATGCTGCTAGCCAACTTAATTAAAGTCAAAGCTGCAGCCAACTGCCTACGGTAGGGCCTCTCTTTCTCTCTCTCTCTCTCTTTCTCTCACTTTAGATATGTCGCGCAGCATCTTTAATAAAGCGTGAGGCAAGCCAAGTTGGCCGCAGGTAATGAAAATCCTGATGACAATTTTTAGTTGTTGCAATGAAAACATTTCAATTGCGGTTGCCAGGCGTCGACGCTGCTGTTGTCCTTGCGGAAGTCGTTGCGCCTGATTGCCTGACCAGCAGCAACAGCAGCAACAGTAGCAACTGCTGCAAACAAAGCGGATGAAGTCAATCCAAGTAAATGCTTTTCTACTCTATTCCACATCCCTTTTGCTCATTGCGTTTCGCTTTCGTTTCGCTCTGCCATTCGCAACAATTGCAATTGTCATTATTGTTGCTGCTGCTGCTGCTGCTTTGGCTTATTGTTGTAATTGCCGCAGCTTCTATTTGGCTGCTTGTGGCAGGTGCAGGCGTCGCTGACAATCACAGCCATTTCCCATTTCTCAGCATTTTCAATTCTTTAATTTATTTACACAGCTTTTTCCCTCTCTCTCTCACTATTTTTCTATGCCAAAAGCAACAAATGTTGTTTTATTTATAAAACTTAAAAGTCTTTTGTGCATATTTTGTAAATTTTGTATTTCTGTCTCCGCTTCTTCTTCTTCTTGCCAGGCATATTTTAATTCTGTTCGCTTTGAAGTAGTTCATAAATCATCTACATAAAGTTTCATGCATAATTTAAAAATTCCTACTAATACAAATCTATAAAAAGATTGTTAAGCTCTGAGCACAAAAAAAATCAACTTTAAATTCAAAATTGTCAAAAAAAAAACAAAATCAAATAAATAAAATATTTTCATAAATAGCTGCAAAAATCGTGAATGTTTTATTTATTGAATAAATTATTTTCCAGCTACGGCATACACTTAGGGGCAACTACAATACAAGCAGCAAACACAATACATTCATAATACAAAGGCTTCTGTTGAAGCAGCTATGTCGACTGCTGAGCACACAATGATTTGTTCAATATCAAGTCATACACAAAGACCTACAACAGCTCTCCATGTATTCTCCAAGCACAGCAGACTAGATAATCATCAAAATTACTTGGCTGTTAACCTATCAGTAAGAAGTGGACTAAGCCGAGTACATACTTAAAAGCTTATGTATAAATGGACGTACGAAAATGCGGAAAAATCTAAATAGAAGCTTGAAAGATGTAGACAAATTTTTAAGCATTTTCATAGAAAATTTATAAAATAAGATACTTAAACTATTGTAAATAGAAAATTTATAGAAAATTTGTTGAAAATTCTTAGTAATAATTTTTTTGTGTGTAGAAATTTTTGTTAGAAAATTTTCATAGTTTACAGGCAATTAAGTTTCTTATAATTTTCCATTTGGTTTCTTTTTTTTTTTATCAATTTTCTGTATCTTTTAATTTTTTATTTTAATTTTCTATCAATTTTGTATTTATTTTAATTTTTTATTTTAATTTTCTATTTTTTTTAAATTTTTTTTTTATTTCCTATTATTTTCTGTTTTTTTATATTTTTTATTTTGGGTTTTTATCAGTTTTCTATTCATTTTATATATCTTTAAATTTTAATTTTGACTTTCTATCAGTTTTCTGTTTCTTTTAATTTTCATTTTTGATTTTCTATGAATTTTCTATAATTTTTTTTCTTTATTTATTTTCCATTTTGAGTTTTTATCAATTTTATATATCTTTAAATTTTCTATTTATTTTAATTTTCCATTTTGATTTTCTATGAATTTTCTATCAATTTTCTGTATCATTTATTTTCCATTTTGATTTTTTATCAATTTACCTTTCTTTAAATTTTCTATAAATTTTCTTAATTTTTTTTATTTTCCATTTTGATTTTCTCTTTCTTTTAATTTTCTATTTTGGTTTTCTGTCAGCTTTTTATTTCTTTTAATTTTCCATTTTGGTTTTGTATTCATTTTTAGTTCTACAATATATTTCTTTTACATTTCCATTTTGATTTTCTATCACTTTTTCATTCATATCAAACTTCCATATGGATTGCTCTTCTCTTCTTAATGTCCATATACAGCTAGTTTATATATTAGCATATCATAAAACTTGCTCTCCCTTTAGTTCCATTCCTAGTAACATAAGTATCACATTATGCTGCTTTTGTTACAATATCTCTATCAGTTACTCATATCTGTTAGAGCAAAGAGCATTTAATCTTCGGCTGGTTGGGTGAGCCCTGCTCTTGCTTGTTGCCTTGACACAACTGAGATAATAATTCTTTTTGAAAATTGAAGCACTTTAGAGAGCGCACTCTCTGGCTGGCTGTGCGTGTGTGTGTGTGTGTGTGTGTTGGGGACGCCAGCTTCATACTTACTTGCACACATGGCCCGTGGAATGGTTCATTAGCTGCGCTGGCTAAAAAATGTGCTGCCAAAGCGAAATGTATGCAATCTCAGCAGCTCGCCAGCTCGCCAGCTCACCAGCTCGCCAGCTCGGCAACTTGGCCCAGTGCTACGGGACACAATATTTCTTTTTACATTGAGCGCTGGGTCCTGTGCCAGTTTGCCGTGTAGCTTGAATAAATAATGCCAATCTATCTTCTAAAGGGCGAATGGATCAAATGGCCATGCGTTTGATTCCAGCAATGCGTGTGGCTCTTAAAGCGACCCATTGAAATATTTGAGCTTTTCGTTCATTGTTCTAGCCATAAATGTGCATATTAAAAACAATAAAAAGACGAGACTCCAGCTGAGAGGTGCGAAAATGCGCATAATATGAGCCAAACTGAGATATTTGAGCAAAAAAAAAAGAAAGAAAAAGAGAAGAGCAGAGCAGACGACGTTGCGTCGGTCATCGCAAATTAATGGTCTTCAAAGTGGTTAAACAGCTGGACGGAAGTTGTGAGCCAAACAGCAAAAAAAACGGGGTTCATTGAGTCCACACAAAAGAGCACCAAGTTTTATGAGTTTCCACGGCAAAATAAGAAATTTTGCACAAAATAATATTACCCAAGCATGAACGAAGCCAGCTAGACAGCGGACAGCACATGGTTGGCTGTTGGATGTTGTTGCTGTTGCTGCTGCTGCTGCTGCTGCTGCTGCAACTGCTCTTATTGCTGGCTTTTAATGCCCTAAAAGCGGGTAGTTTGATTTTGAAAGAGAATTTATTTTATATATATATTCTATATAAACATTTCAGCAGACTTTTATTCCTCACTTTTCTTCGCTTTGGCTTATACATATTTTAGAATAAGAAGAGCTTTACTTCTCAGTTTGCCACGCTTCTGTTTTCTATATTCAACTGAAATTGCTTTGATTTTCCAAAAATTCTGAAGCAATGAAAAGCTTTTAGCCTAGCTGACATTATCTGCGCCTCACATATCAGACTGCCAATCGATTAATCAGATAGGTTAATATAGTAGTAAAATAACAGTTAAATATTAGTTAAATATTAGTTAAATTGAGGTTAACTTCTAGTTAAATAGTACTTAAATAGTATTAAAATATTAGTAAAATAGTAAAATAGTAGTTAAATATTAGTTAAATAGTAGCTAAATAGTAGTTAAATAGTAGTAAAATAATAGTAAAATATTCGTTAAATAATAGTGAAAGAGTATATTTCGATATCATACAAAGTCTATGTCTAAAATAATTACTATATATGAGCAATGTTTTCGTATTATAAATTATAATTCTCATCATTAAACCAAAACTTAACTACTTTAATCTTAACTTCTCAAGTAAAGTTGTATATGCAGTCGATTCCCGATAATTCGAAATGGCAAGGGGATCAGTTTTTTTTCGATTTACACAGAAATTCAAATTATCGAGACTCGACTGTAACGAATTTTTTTCAAGGGGATAGAATTTGTTTCGATTTATCGCGATTATCGATTTAGCGGGGTACAAATTATCGAGACTCGACTGTAATTATTTAGTTTAAGTTCTAATAATATAAGTTTAATATATGAAAAGTTCCTATAGGAACTCTTGTTGGACAGAATCTTTCCGACTAACGCACGGGATGTTATATTTAATATTGAAAAGTAAAAAGGCCTTCACGTCTTATAAGAACAAGGTTTTATTTGTGGCTGACTATATCGTTCAGCACATAGATATGATACATACATATATCGATATATGTATCGGTACATGATCGCCTTGCTAGAGTTGATAATTTTCAACAACTCTCACACTGACTTGGCACGCTGGCTTCGCTGTCTTTTGGACTTCCTTTCGAACTGTTTGAGTTGCAACGATTTATGCTAAACTGCTCGTAGCTCCCTGTATTTTTAAAAAATTCTTATCAACTAGGAAGATTCTATTTTATACAAATTATACTATTTTAAATACAAATTTCTTTTCCTCTAAAAATAACTTGTCGCTATTGCCAGAGTCTCACATGGCGTGTAATTGAAGCATAAGTCTTCTTCTCATGTCTCTAACTTCATTTAAGTAATTTTCTCAAGTCCCAAACTTCCATCGTTTTGTATGTTGAGGATGGTTATAAATTACCCAATGCTATCTCGCAGTTCAGTTCAAAATAAAGGCATCAATATTAGATAAAGAACTCATATGAGTTGGACATCATATTGAATATAAAGTTTAAGCTTGAGCAAAAAGCACATAAAGACATTAATATTTAATAAAGAACTCAAATGAGTTGATTTTGAATATCAAGTTTATGCTTGAGCACAAAACTTTCAAAATACTCAAGGATCTGCAGATCTTTACTTTCTCTCGATAGTTTGCTGAAGTAGCTAGACAGTCAAAGTGCTAATGGCTTAAAGCTTACTTGCTTTAGCTCTTCTTGCCATGACTTAAACATATTCCCAAGTGTTTTCAACTTAACAAGCATAGAAAGTGGCTGACGAATGACTATCGATAGCAAAGTTTGCTCTTGTTAGAATTTAAAGATATTTGAAATAGCCATACAAATAAGCTTTGTGTATACCATGTTGACTTGTTGAGCTCAAACTATTGTAGCTTACATAATAAAGCATTTCTGTTATGTGTACATTTTCCTTAAATTTGTATTCTCCTATAAGAACTAGATGCAAAATCATGCAGCTCTCAAGCTTCCATGCCCTTTGGCAGCTTTGTAAGCTGCTTTTTCAATGAAATTGCTTGAATATATCTTACAGGGTATTAAGTATTCGAGAGTCTATATAGGTAGGTTTGCCTGGCTGCTTGGGTGTTGCCATTAAGTGCAAAAGGATTTTCATTCTTATGCGCATCCTGTGCATAATACACTCGCATCGGCACACGCAAAACTCATTGGCATTGTCTCTGTCTATGTGTGTGTGTGTGTGCAGCTCTTCAATCTACAGAAATCCCATCCTCTCCCTCTCCCTCTCTCTCATGTGTGTGCGTTGTAAGGATATGCCAATTTATTGCACACACGAGTGCATTAGAGTGCCAGCCCCATCTTTGGGTCTGTCTGCCTTGGGCAAAGTTTTTGTGTTCATTTGGTTGATTGTGGCTGCTGCATGTCTGGCAGAAATTACTTAATCCTTGCGGTTTTTTGGAGCAACTAGCAAAACCCTTCAGCCAGGCAGCAGCAGCAGCAGCACATTAAAGCAATTGTAATTGCCATTTGTTGTTGTTGGCCATGTAAGCCGCATTCGAAAACTATTTTGGGCATATTCTCTAGCTTAAACCCTTTAAGCTGCGCCGAACCTCAACTCTCTGCACAATGTCGGCCTCAAATAGCCTTTGGGGCTGCCAAACTGCAACGGCAACTGGAACTCGAAGTGGAAGTGAAGTGAATGGCAAGTGAACGTTACCGTCTTTAAATATTTGCACCGTCCACTGCCGGCACTTGCTTCGATAGTCGTTTTTATGACCCCACGGGACGCGAAGGATGCGCTTGCAGCTGCCTGCGTCCTGCTTCCTGTTTGACTGCAATCGCTGATGCGGCTGCTGCTGCTGCTGGTCTTCGCTTTTATTGCCGCACGCTGATGCAACCCGCTGAGTTGCATTCACGTCGCAGATTACAAATAAATTATCGCCTAATAGTCCTTTTACTAGCTAGCTGATGTTGCACCAATGCTGCCGCTGCCGCTGCTGCTGTCGCTTCATACTTCATTTTTCATTTATAAAGCAAATAAGGTCTGTATTTTCTTTCGTCCGACATTGCTTACACTCAGCTGGCGCCTACTTATGTATGCCATCAATATTGAACAGGAGGCAGCGACAACGACAACGACAGCGACGGCGACTCATCTGCCTCGGGCACAGCGAGAAATGGTTTCGATGGCAGCGCCAAGAGCTCTCTTTGGCTGCTGAGCATTAAGAGCTAGTGACCGCAGCAAAAAGGTTGTATATACAGAGCATATCAGGTAGATTGCCGCACAAGGATTACTGGGCAGCAGCTCCCAACTCAACAAGACCTCTCTCTCTCTCTCTCTGTGTGTGTGCTGGAGCTGTCGGTAATCCGGCTTAAGCCCAGCAGTTGTAGCAGCAGCAGCACCTTGTTTATCTGCTACTCGTGCAACACCTGCAACTGTGAAAAGTAGTTAAGGCAACCGTATCAGGGCCAATACGCAATGAAATGATGTCATGATGTATATCTCAATGTATTTGCATGCAAGCCTAGCTAAATGGTGTTTCGTTGTCAAGGCGTTGTTGTTAAAGCTTTTCAATAGTATAGAATATGAACTATTTTAGAAATTGCTATGGCCTAACTAATCTTAGATGAGAGTGTCCTGTCTGTCCGAAAGCTACAACCAGGCCTGACTGCCAAGAGCTAAACGAGTCTTTTCCTTACTGTCTTGAATGACAGAATTTGAGCGTAGATTTTAAGGCCAAAAGTCTCAAAGAGCCTGCCTCAATAAGCTTAAGAGAGTATTTGCCTAGACACAACTACAAAAGATATTCTTGTCATTGCCACACGACTCATCAAAGTCTATCTCAGACTGTTGTAGAGGCTTCTAAAGCAACCAAAGATTCAATTTATGTTTAAAGACCTTTTTTTAGTCTGTAGTAACATGAACTCTTGTCTCTATGCTACTTCATCCTAGTTCAAACTCTTATGCCACAAGTTTCTAAGGCACCTCAAGCACCCATAGATTGTCACAGAGAAAGTTCTCTTTAGGATCCTAAGGAAGGAAGGAAGTCTGCAAACATTATGAATCTTTGACTCTACTCTAGCAATGCCCAAAGTATTTTAAAGTCTACGTATTCTAGTCTAGACGCGAAAACTTTCGGAAAGAATAGATCTTCAAAGAGACATTTCTTACTCTACAGCAAATATTAGGTTGTCACAGAGGTATCTGAGGGTAAAAGACCTTCCTTCGTCTGTAGCAATATGAACTCTTGACTTCATTGTAACCATCCATCCATTTCAAAGTCTATGCTAGTCTAGTCTACATGGTCCCTCAAGAATCTCTCTCTCTAAAGACCTGCCTTACTCTACAGCAATATGAACTTTTGACTCAACTCTAGCAATGCCCAAAGGTTTTTGCTTTATATCTTCCTCACCATAGACTCCAAGACTTTAGCACAAAGATAATGTCAACGCTTCCGCATATATACAGTGACCACTGATTGTTTGCCTGGCTGTTAAGAGGAAACAGAGAGCAACTGAACTGCTTCAGAAGTAATGGAAATGAAATATTAAATTTGAGCCGGAAATGAAGACCAAGCGCTTTAAATGCAAACCGAAACAAAAATCAATCCCGAACTGTCAAGAGCTGTAATTGATATGCAATCTGAGTGTTTGTGGGTGTCTGGGCGGCGGCTGTCGGTCGTTCTGGGGTGTTGTTGAGTGTATACGAATGCGGTCGAAAGGGCGCCACGTATGGGTGGCCCCATTAACACATGCTTCACCAAACACCCAGAGCGGCGATGGCGGGCGCGCATTTTTGCAGCCACAAACTTGCGTATGCAAAAAGGAATTGCAATTGAATTCATTGAATTCGATTTAAAAATGAAATAAAAACGAATCGACCGTCAGTTTGGATGGATGAGGCCTGCTGCAATCGACTGCACAGTGTACAGACTTTGAGATACTGTACAAATTTGGGTAATTAAATTAAAAATTAAATAGTTAAAAGTAAAATAAAATAAATAGTTATTTCTTTATTTGATGAACATCATAGTAAAAGGGGTTTCCTTATAAACGTAAATCTTCTCAAGCTTTACTATATCGTTTAGGCTATACAAGACTGGTTAATCAATCATTGACTCAATCAGTGTATCAGCCATGATAATAATGAATATGGTAATGACAAAAGTAATGAAAATATGTTTTTTGTGGCTGAGGTAGGTAAAAACTGCAGTCAGGTCAGGTCGGACTGCAGTACTGCTTGCTGACTAAAATACTTCCTTTTTCTAGGGCGGCCAGCTTGAAACCAGTTGTTGACCCACATTAACTTCGAAGGTGGAGCCCTTCTATGTGCTCTAACTGAACACTGTCATTCGAGTTGCTGCGTCCAGGATAACGGGTAATGACAATGATAATGACAATGACAATGACAATGACAATGACAACGACAATGACAATGACAATGACAATGACAATGACAATGACAATGACAATGGCTATAGATACTTACTGTGCTCCACAAAAACGTATCTTATAGATACAAAAGTATCTTTTACGTAATCTGCTCAAATTCAGGCTCCTAGCGCATATGCCCATTGGCCTCGCATATGAAAAAAGGCGCCAACAGCATAGTTAGCGGCAATTTTTGTGGTAATGGGCGTGGCGTGGGCGTGTCGGCCATGCAAATGCAACATTTATTTAGCCGGGAATCGAGGAAGTGAAACGAGCGCGCATTGCTTGCATTTAGTTTTATTGATGAGTTTTAATTGTAATGCGTACGCATACTTACAGACTATTTACACAGGTTAGCTTGCTTACATCAATAATATTTTGTTTTTGTTTTTGAATAACTATATGTTCATAGTGATGTACGAACGTACACATACACATACACATACATATACATATATCAGTTGTAGCTGTAAATTCTCACGTGCATTTCAGTTGCTTAAAGCTAGAAAACAGTTTACAAACGCAAAAAAGTGACAAAAGGAAACACAGATCTAGTTAAATGTGAAAACTAACAGTTGCAGCTGTTGCTGTTGCTGATGTTGCTGCTGTTGCAGTTGCTGTTGCTGTTGCAGTTGCTGTTGCAGTTGCTACGCATCAACTTCCGGGCGCCATATTGAAATGTCAGCGGCAGGCAGAGCAACTGGCTGCTGATGGCTGCCGCCGCTGCGGTCGCCGCGGCCAACAGCAGCTGAACGCCGAGCAGAGCGACCCGCGACGCACCTAGAGCAGGGGTAATGGAATAGAGAGAAAGCAACGTGGCACGCCAATGCCATTGCAATTATATTTATTTATACAATATTTGCAAAATTGTAAATGCTCCAAATATGTCATTTTGTATTTGGATGTGCGCATTTATTTTTAATTAGCAGCCACAGCCACAGCTATGTGTGCACATCACTTTGGCGGGCACTGTAATTGCGGTCGCATGCATTAAGCGAGCGGCAGCTCACTCACCTGACTTGTACAGCTCCTGGTTCTTGCGATCGATGTCGTCGCGAAAGACCAGCGCCTGCAGGCTGGACTCTCGCGTCAGCTGCGGGTAGCTGCCGATCTCGGCCACACAGCGCAGCTCGAGGCGTCGCTGCAACGACTTATGCAGCTTCTGCTGCTGTTGCTGTTGTTGTTGTCGCTGCTGTTGCAGGCGCTGCAGTTGCGGCAGCTGGAAGCGCGGCTCGCTGGCATAAAAGTTCAGCTGCGACACTATGCGTTGGAGCTTGTAATCGTGTGCCGAAATCGTTGTCTCCTCGCTGGGCAACAGATCCACTTTGCTGGCCTGCAAGACAAAGGCAACTCAGTTGTCTGTGTTTTTGTGTGTGTGGGCGTCTCACTCACCTTGATGCCATTTATATACCAGCTAATCGTGGTCACCAGACTGGAATAATCTGTGCTGCAATTGACCTGGACGAAATCATCTTCACGATACATCGAGTGGAAGCCGCTGATGAGCGGATTGTTTTGAGGCAGAGCTGCGTGCAAATAAAATATAAAAGATGAGAGTCAAGTGGGAGGATTAAGTATTTATACTAATTTAACTTTGGGCATAAGCTTTGAAGTATAAGAAAATAAAATAATATGAAATAATAAAACAAGTAAGAATGCTCTAGTCGAGACTGCTCGACTAGGAGATCCTCTGAGCTCTGCGAAGAGCCGATATTTCAAACATTCTACGCTTCTTTTACATATGCATATACATAAGTATGTATATATATGTTTGTATGTATATACATATATACAAGCAACACATACACACACACATACGCACGCATAAGCACGCGCTCTGCTAACTGCGCAGCTTACGCAGCGACTGCGCTTGGGCTGCAATTTCATTGTTGAATAAGTTTTTTTGTAGACGGACTTTTTAATAAAACTTTCAAAACTTGATTGTCATTTATATGTGTGTATTTGTCAAAGCACAAGTCTCTAGTATTTTAAATAGGTTTATTTTTTTATTTTGGTGGTATTCAAAATATTTTGGAGTCTCTAGTTCCAAAGATAAGCGTTTTAATAGATAACATTCAAATGCGAATAGTTATCGAATTTTTTTTAGCAAACTCGATCTGAGCGTGCTACATAGGGGCCTACAAAAAAGTCTCGAGTTTCTAGCTTTTATAGGTTCTGAGATCGACGCGTTCGCACATACGGTCGGACGGACGGACGGACGGACGGGCGGACAGACGGACAGATGGACAGATTTACAGACGGACATGGCCATATCGACTCAGTTCGCCACCCTGATCAAGAATATATATACTTTATGGGGTCTACCACGCCTCCTTCTGCCTGTTACATACATTTTAACAAAACCATTTTAACCTGATTTCCCATTTTCAATGAGTTCAGGGTATACAAAACTTAAGTTATTTAAGCTAGGCTTAAATGGGAAATCAGGTAGCTGTAGATTTCAGTTTAAATGTATATAAAAAGCTTTAAAATAATTTACTGATATACCAAAATACATATACTTTATGATTCCATGAAGGATTGGAAGAAACGTTGCCAGCTGTGTGTATAGAAGCTGATGGGCTTAACTTTTAGATACTTTCAATAAGTATTTATAAATATTTTTAAAAACAAATTGGCTAATAGAAAATATAACATTCGCGTTACTTTTTGATCACACCTCGTATATAAGAAATATTCAATATTCAACATTCACATCATTGATATATTGATATTCAATATACCTAAGTAATTATTATCTACTTTATCACTGCAGCTGGTCTATTATAAGCTCATTCGACTTCGAGAATCATTTGGAGCATCGCCAAGTTTTGTCAAGTAAGTTTTGAAGTTAAGCGAAAGAAAGCAAACAGTTAAAAGAAAAAAATAACTATATAAAGCGCTCAACATTGTGAAGTTAACGATAATTTTATGTAGTGCATTAAGAAGTCCTTGGCTTGGTCGCTTTTAATGAATGCAAATGAAAAGCAATTCCATTTGTCAGTGTTCCAGAAACAGTTTCCTCACGCAGTAAAAGTAGAATTTACTGAATTTTCATGCAGTATTCAAATGAATCTTCATATATTTCTGTCAAGACTTTAATATTTAATAACCTCTATTAACTTTTTTTATGATATAGAAGTATGAATTTAAATTGAAATTTGCTCATATTTAATAAATTTCTAAATCAACTTTTGCTTAAATATTTTTTACCCCCAAAAGTAGCATGAAATCTTGAAGAGACATAATAAAATAATCAGATTATAAAAGGTAGGAAAAGTGCATTAGTGACAACTCTGAAGCTAATATTAAACGTGCATGAAACATGCAAATTTTGCAGTTTGTTGAACGGCCCCAGCCTCAGCCTTAGCCTCGCCACCCGCTTTGCCGTTAAGGCTGTTGTATGTTGTCTATGTTGTGCTCGTTGCTTGCTGTTGTTTATTTAACAACTTCTCTATTTGCTTTTGATAAATTTTTAAAAATATTTCAGCAGCGAGACGCGCACCATGTACTACGCAGCGCATCTACAAGATATTTATTTTATATCAGCGAAAAAATAGATGATCATAAAACACATGCAGAGCGCGCAGAAACATCCTGCTGTGTGTGTGTGTGTGTGTGTGAGTGTGTGTGGGCAAAAGTAAAAGCGAAAATAAAAAGAAGAAAAACGAGCCACAGACACTCACACACACACACGTAGACACATCCTGCATGGGGACGAGGCAGCAGGCAGCAGGCAGCACGAGGCACTCGGTAGCGGAGCTTTTCATTTTAGCGATATCCTTTTTAAGCATAAAGTGCTGCCGTAAATCACAGAGGCGCACAACAACAACACACACACACACACACACACAGACACACATGGTCCACACACCCGCAGACTCGAGGCAAGCAAGCGCGATTCCTGTGCGCTATGCCAGCGCTCTTGTTGCCTGCCCAGCTTCACTCGCAGTGTAGCTGTGTGTGGCTAGGGATGCGAATCACATGCATCTCTTGGTTACATTTTATGAAAACGTTCAGCTTGCTGCTCGCTGGCTTGTTTCTTGCGCGAATACATCCTGCTGCCGGGCTGCTTATCCTGTGCGTGTTACTGGCCCTGGCCCTGGCCGTTGCATGCAGCACGTTGCACGTTGCTGCAAGCCACTTTGGCATATATGCAAACGGCTTGCTCTCTCTCACTCACTCTGCTGCGCTGCGCTGCGCTGTGCATGTTGCTTGCAGTTTTCTTTGCATGTTGTTTACCATTAAAATATCACGGAAATTACACATTTTACTTGGTTTATGCTGTGCGGCAGCGCAACGGGCATTTGCCGATGGATAGCGGTAAAAATATTTGCATTACATACGCACCCACACACACACACACACAGACACAGACAAACACTTTAATTTAAGACAAACAATTGAAATTGAATTTTATTACGGGTAGAGTGAAAACTTACCCTCAACACTCATGTTGGCCGAGCGCTCGGTTAGCTTGAAGTGCGGCGCATCGCCGGACACTTCGCACCTGTAGACGCCCGTCGATTTGATGCCCAATAAATTCATGTCCACACGACACGACGATTCATTGCATTCGTAGCTGTTATCGATCAATTGCACGCCCGCCACTGGGAACTGGCGAAAAACGGTCTGCATTAGCGGCGCATATCTGTATAAAGTAGAGCGTTAGTTGGCCTAAAGGGTTTCCTTTGAGCGCCAGCAAATTGGCCGCAAATTGTGCCAGCTGCCATTTACTGTCCCTTTTTCGATGGCTGTCTGGTCAGCTGATAATCGGCCCAAAAGGCAGGCTAAAAGCTTTCAAGCCATAAACGAAACGAGGCCAGGAAATGGAGATTTTGCACTCAAAAGACACAGCTGTGTGTGAGAGAGAGTGTGTGTGTGTGTGTGTGTGTGTGTGTGTGTGTGTGTGTGTGTGTGTGTGTGTAATTTCTTTGATTCGTTTTTTTTCTGTATTTTAGATTGTTGCTCATTAATCCCTCAAATAGTATATATTGAATCTATCTGCAGACACATCTACAACAAAAGTGTTCAAGTGGAAAACTTGTTCAGCGCTGAACAACAAAAGTGGCCTGAGCACATAAATAAACAAGTGCGATATGGCAGAGTGTGCTCGACGAGCAAATACTCTGTATTTTATATATAGATTTGACTGCTGTCACTTTTCGATTAGCCAACTATGCCCCACTGCGCTGTTGGGACTTGCTCTCAACTTTTGTGGGCTGTTGTGGTGTTGATAAGTCGCTACTTGTTAATGGGCGTAAGCTGGCGTTTGTTGCTTGTCCGAGACTGGGCAAGATGTTACGCAGGACGCTGGACTGGGTCGAATTATTTGCGGCTTAGATGGCGGCTGCTGTGGCAGCAAATCAACAAATTTGATAAGCAATATAAACTGACTTGCTCTTGCTCTAGCTCTTGTTGCGTTTGCCTTTTCGGCTTGTGGACGCGGCTCGTTACATGGGATTTTGTGGCAGCTATTATTGTCTGAGCTTGTTGTGTTTAATGCCTATTTTCCACTTAGTTTTTTGCACATATTTGATGTGCAAAGCCCATAAATACTGTGTTGGACTTAAGATAAAATAAACTACATGAGACAGCAGATCTGGGCAGAAATTAATTGTGTTTTAATTTATTTATTTTTTGGTAGATTAAACTGATTCTGTCTTCCAATAGGCGCCAAGCACATAGAGCAAAAGATTTATAGCTACAACTAAAAGGAGTGAGAGAGAGCGAGGAAGAAATATACTTAAAAAGCTAAAAAATGAAGAACAAATAATGATATTGACCAATCAGAAATTCCAAAAACTGGAGAAAATTGTCCAATGACAGATTTGCTACAATGTGAATCTCACTGTTGCATTTGAGCAAGCAAGACAGCTATATGCTTCCTGGAAGCCTGTGTTTAATGCAGGTTTAGCTGCAGCTGAAAGCAATGGCTGCTCTAACTGCTATAAATAAGTACACGAACTGAAGCTGCAGTCAAAAAAGAGTTAGATAAATATTTATAAAATGATAAGCTGTTTTTGATTTAGCTCATCTAAAATTTTTGCCTATTCCAAAAATAGGAGAAAATAATCTTTATCAATTGATATTGACCAATGACAGATTTGCTAGCATATGAAACGCACTGTTGCACTCGAGCGAGCGAGACAGCTATATGCTATTTGCAAATCAGCGATCAATGCAGGTCCGCTGCGGCACTTTATAAGTGCGAGCGTGATAGGCAGCTAGGTGCTGTAAACAATGGCTGCGCTAACTGTCTTAAATAAATACACTAATTTGAGCTGCAGTCCAGAAAGAGATAGACTCATATTTATATACCAACAAATATGTAAATGCTTCTAAAGTAAATAGCGCGCCATCTCTCTCATGCGCCATTATAAAAATGACACCAATTGAAAGTTTCTTTGCTTGCGCTGCACAAATTTCTAGCTTTGAGCCAATGCGAGCGCTGTTTACGCTTCAAGTTCGCTAAAAATATATATATATGTATATTGCGCATGTTTTAGCGCTTTAAAGTTTTTTGTTTACATTAATTTGCAGTTGCATTACAAGTGCAAGTAAAATTGCAATTGGCCAGAGTTGACTTTTCATGTGCTGCTGCCGACTGTTTCTGCTGTCTAATTAAAACTTTCGCTTAGCAGTCAGCCCCAACCCCTCTTATTACTTACTTGGGGTTGCAGTCCAATGTGTGTGTGTGTGCAGAGCACCTAAGCGCTCCTCATTCTCATTTTTAATTAAGCAAAACGCGAAGCAGTCACTTGAGATTTTTCATTACGCTGCAGTGCAAATACTTGCAGACGTGCATACATATATGTATGCACATACATATGTGTATGTATGTAACTATGACTTTCATCTGGGGGCTGATGATGATGCTGATGATGATGATAACTTATGTGTGCTAATTTAATAATGATGTTAATGTCTGTGCCCCTCTGTTGATTGCATATTCACTATTTGAAGTGGTCGTCTTGAGGTCAAATTGGCATTTAATAATCATTTCAGTTTGCCTCTGGTACAGATATCAGCTCCTATGGCAATTAGTTGGCTTTGTTGTCGCCTGTCTGGCTGCTGCTGCTGCTGCTACGGCCACTGCCAGGGCTACTGCCAACAGTTGTGGCATAAATATTACATGTCGTTTACGTGCAAAGGTTGAGAGCTACGCATGTGACTGATGGGCTGTTGTCGAGCCGAGCCGAGTCGAGTCGAGCCGCACGACTAAAAGCCTATAAACCCAAAACGGGGCCAGCCACAACAGTGTATTTCATATGGTAGGACATTTAAATTAATTTGCCATCGCATAAACGAACCAACGTAAATTAATTTATTTAATAATTCATTAGGCAAGAAAGTCGCCTGACAATGAACATATTTATGTGGCAACTCGCTCTGTGTGTGTGTGTGGGCTGTGTGGGCTGTGTGGGTGTGGCTGAAACTGGTTATGAGCACGAGCTGGCGCTACGCCCAGGGCTATGGCACGGATTTCTGATGCATTTGACAGCTGCGCAGCCTTCGCAAAAATAACAAAATAAATATCATAAATTATAAACGCACACACACAGACACTTCCTCTCTCCATCTCTCTCTCTCTCTGTGTGTGTGCGCTTTTGTGTACTTACCTAAAAAACTCGCTGTCGTTTTTGTACCACTTAACCGAATTTAACGTGTGACCACTTATGTCATAGCTGCAGGATAATGTCACGTTATCACGAAAATCAACAATTTGTGGCACATTGATGTCAGTCACAAGTAGACACTGAATGCGTCGCATAGCTGCCAAAAGAGAAACAGAGAGGGAAACACAGTTATAGAGTGCGCGTGAGCGAGAGGGCAGACGCGTGAGGTAAACAGCAGCCAGCAGCTGCCGGCAGCAGCATTTGGGTGCGATTCTCGATAAAAAAAAACGTCAGATAAAATGATGAAAAATGTCATAAAAATGCTGCACAAAATATATGGCCAAACGAAACGAAAATGTTTTGCATTTGCCAGCTTTAACATTGTGAATGTGTGTGTGTGTGTGTGTGTGTGTGTGTGTGTGTGTGTGTGTGTGTGTGTGTGTGTGTGTGTGTGTGTGTTTGTATAGCACAAATAAAGCTTCATCAGAGTTTATGATCGTGGTGCAAAAAATAATAAAAAATACAAATCATTTCGGTTTGCATTCCATAAATATGTATACTGTGTGCCGAGTCAAATGCTAATTGCTGCCGTGCATATGGGTTATTGCAATGTTTCGGCTTTCAATGTATTCAATTTGTTTGAAGTTCTGTAATATTTATATATTTTTTTATATTATTTATATTGGTATCTGTATAGCTATATATATATATATATATATATTTATATATATATATATATTATATATATATATATATATATATATATATATATATATATATTATTTATATATATATGTATATATATATGCATAGAGTGTTTGCTATGGGCAGACATACAGCTGCTATCTCTGACAATCCTTTCAGTTCATACATGTCTCATATGGCCTTTCTATGCGATTCCCTTTACAATGGGTAGCCTTATAGAGGTAGAGCTAGACTCTTTGTACTCTCTGATTGATCCTATATGTGTTTTTCTTAAGATGAACATCTTTTTTTTCTCTGCTTATGGAGTCTCTTACTTAAATCTCCCTAACTAATGTCGCTCTCTTTCATTTGTATACTTCGCGCTCATGAAGAAGTTGATTTAAAATAAGATTATGAATGTTTCGTACTGAGAAAAGAAGCGTAAAATGATTGGAATATAAGCTCTGCGCAGGGTTCAGGGTATTTGTTAAGGCATTTGAGTGAAGATAATAAGTAGCAATATACGATCAATAAAAGCGACATTTGTAATTGAGTGAATTATGAGTTTGTTAGAGTGGAAGCACTCGCTACTCTCAGCATGCCTTCCATTTAGATCACATATTAAATAGAATAATAACACTTTGAATTTGAAACTCAATGCGGCTGATTGTGTTTTACTATTTTGTCAGACGAAAGAAGTCTCAAGTTGCTATTTTATTCACTAGTTATAGTTTGCTTGAACAGTATCTTCAAGTCGAACATTTCATTTGCGCTCCTTACTTCTCATCAGTCACTCTTTCTCTTGTCAGCTACAAATGTCTAATAATATTATATATTATATATTATATATTATATATAATTATTATAATTATTATATATTATATATTTTATATATAATATTACACATTATTATATATTAAGATATATAATACAATATTATATTTTATATATTATGATATATTAAATTTTATTATTTTTATGTTATGATATATTATACATTATACATTCACACATTTATGCTTAAAGTTCGAATATTTTAAGTATATAATAATAAAAATTAGATATTCAAAGCTAATCAGTCAAAGAAATGTCAAAAACATATCAATTCGTAGGCACAGTGGAGTAATTCTATGAACTATTTGTATGCCTGAGAATTGCATAGAAGTTCTATAGATTAAAGTGTTTTGCTGTGAACAATTATAATAAAATATTATTTCAATTTTTTGAAATTTGTTTATAGACTTGTTTATTAATTATATTGTGTTCATGCAATGAAAAACTTTTGACACGTTTTGTATGACAATTTTGTATGCAGAACATGTAAATGGAATCAAATTGAGCTGCAAGCACTTTTGAAATGCTTGAGAATCACATAGAAAGGCCCTAGACATAAGTGTTTTGCTATGAAAAATTATAATGAAATGCTTTTTACATTTTTAAAGTGATTAAAGAGTTAAGTGCATTAAGTGAAAGAAAGAAAGATAACTTAAATTTAATGTTGGGTAGATAAATTAACATAAAAAGAAATTAAGCAAAACACAGACAGAGAGGGAGAGAGGTGTGAAAGAGGGAGAGGGAGAGAAAACGCGAAGCAGACAAATTGTGTGCAGCGTGGAAAAAAAACTGACGCACAACTTCTAATTGAATGAACTTGTAAAAATGCTCAACATCTGAAATGACACAGCAACGAAAAAAGAAAAAGAGGAAAAGGGAAAAGGGACGACAACAACAATAACGACAACAACAACAACAACTGCTAAACGTTTTCAACCAGCAACAACAACAACAATAAAAGAGACGTAACCGCGCGTGGGTTTTTACAATTTGCGGAACGTTTTTAAGTGCAAACAGACAGCTGAAAAGGAAATGGCAGCAGCAACAACAAAAAAAAGTGGTTAATATCATTAGCTGAAATTGTTGGTGTTGTTGCTGGTTTTGCTGGTGTTGTTGCTGGGGCAACTGCTTATTGCAACTGCAACATGCGCCAGCTGAAAAAGTTGTTGGTAAATTTCCATAATCTTGGCCATGTCGCGTCGCACTCGCACAGCAGTTGGCGAATCGTAGCGCTGTGCCGCATGATAAGCAACAATTTAATGCCAAGCAACGACGACAATTTGCAACTTGTCTGCATAATTTTTGTTGCTGCAAATGGCATTAGGCAACAGCGGCAGCAACAAGCAACAGCAGCAGCAGCATCTCTCGTGAATTTAATTTGCTGCACTTTACAGTTGAAATAACTTGAGGTGTGGCAGCAAAAGAAGTTTTGTGCCACAAACAACATAACTGCTTTAAGATGTCTATGCAATTCGCTTACCTTGTAGCTCACTCAGATTTAAAACTATATATATATATATATATATATAGATAGTTTCTTATAATGCGCGACAGATTGCAGTCGTCTGTCGGCTGAAATGTGAGCTTTGCATTCTGTTTTATGCCTTGTCAATGGCAGCAAACAAACTGAAAACTTGTTTAAAGTTTCAATAGACAAACAAACAAAAGTGCCTTGCCTAGACGACAAAGAGGCGGAACTGCCTCTGCCTCTGCCTCTGCCTCTGGCAAGCCCTGCTGCATGCAGCACACACAAACACAGACACACAGCGACTGCTGAGTGTGACACGACTCCTTTGAAGCATGTCAAAGCTGCTGACTAGCAGTAACATGAAACAGCAACAACAACGACGATAACAACGACAATGGCAAACACATTTGCAAATGGCAGCGGCAACCGCAGCTTAATGACAGCCTCAAATACACACTCACACACACACACACACAGAGAGAGTGGTGGAGGTGTAGGTGTACCACAGGTGGGCGGTAAAAGTTCAGCTGCGTCGCAAAAGGCATGACAGCTGTATCTGTGACCAAGCAGGTAAGACTATTTCTTTATATATATACATATTTACTTATATATATATATATATATGTATTTATATATCTATATATATATCTATATGTATGTGTGTTTGCATCCTTGTATGCCTAGTGCTTTTGCATGTGTGGAGCATAACAAGCAGCGCCAGCTTCAAAGGCTTACATCGAGCTAATACCCTTGAAATAAATTATACATCACTTAACGAGACTTGAATACTTTTGAAAAACTCTTCAATTTCAAGTTGAAATTTTTATTGATAATTACTTTATTTAATTAGTATTTTTATTAATAGCTTTTTTTTTAAATAATGTTGTCAGCATTTTTTTTAAAACTATTCTATTAAATCAAACATCCTAAAAATTTGTTTTAAAAGCAAATTAATTATAAAAGAAGAGCGAAAAATTTATTAAATATGTTGTATAAGAATTATTTAATAAATTATTTATTGCATTTAATATTTAATTTTAATTTTTAATTTGTAATTTAATTATATTGTATTATTAAAAATATTATAAAATATTATATATATAAATAATTAATTATTTTAATTTTTTTAAATATTTTTTTGTGTCAATATTTAATTGTCAAATAAAGTTTTTTTTTTTAATAAAAAAAGACAAATTAAATAAAGAAATTATTTATTTAGTATGTTGTATAAATAATTATTTATTTAAAATGTTTTTTTGTATATTTTTTTTAGCAATATTTAACAAAATTTAATATTTATTTAAAAAAAATATAAAAGGAAATTATTTATTTAATATATTGTATAAATAATTATTTATTTAAATTTTTTTGTAGTATTTTTTGTTTTAGCCATAGTTAACAAAAAAAGTATAATTTAAATTTTTTAATTAAATTTAAAACAAATATTAAAAAATTAAAATAAATAAGCGATTCATTTGTAATATTTTTTTTTTTTGTAGCTATTTTTATAACTTTTATTTGATTTTGAAGCTAATAAAAATATTTCAAAATTTATCATTTATTTAATAAATTTTAATTTTTTTTTACAAATTTTATTAGATTTTTAGGTAAATTTGTGAGATATTTTTCATAGTAGATTTCACTTTATTTGATTTTATGTTTTATTGATAAAATCATTAATTTATTCTTAGTTAAAATGACTTTTTATTAAAGTGTAAAATCATAAGTAGAAACTTTTTGGAAAATATGATGGAGCTTGGCACAAGGAATGCCTGAATAGAATTACTTCATGAATATATAAAATATATAATTAAAATTTACTATACAAAAGAAATAACATCTCAAATATGGCAAACAGATCTACCGCTCGCAGCAAACAAAACCTATCAAATGCACAGCACAGGGTATTTAAATAAGTACATCAAATACAAGAGCAAGAGGCAACTTTTTTGCATGGCAATCAACGCACTTGAGCAAAGTTTTTGCTGCCTAACAACGCCAAACAACTCCGATGGCAATTCAAGACCTCAATTTGATTCTTGCTGTTGTTGTCAACTTGACATGTGTGTGTGTGTGTGTGTGCGTGTGTGTGTAGGCATTACTTATGTATAGGTAGAGCAGGTTGTCTGATGCTTTGTCTGTTTGCTTGGCTGATTGTTGCACAGCTGTTCGCTTGTGGCTTACAAAATTGTGAAAGCCACAGCACGCAGCAAGGATTTTCCTCTGGTAACCGTGAAAGTGCCTTAAGAAAGTCGCCAGACTTTCCTTTCTCTTATTGCTGCTGCTGTTGCTGTTGCTGTTGTTGTACATTTTATTTAAGGCATGCAGCGCATAGTTCTCAGCGCTTGACTCCATGTTGAGTGGATAATGCAAATTGCGTGCCCTGAAAAGTAGGCAACACAAAAGTTGCTGCAGCTTTAGCTCCGAAAGAATCGTTTGCTGTTTACGATAAACGCCAGCGCAGACAAATCTGCACGGCCCGCAGCATAAAGAAATGCCAAGCATCTATAATTTGCATATAAATGCGACAAACGCTTCGAGCACCACGCAGCAGTCCGAGCGCTTGTTTGTTTTGACTTTGCGCTTTACGTTTTCTCTTTTCTTTCGAATATGCATACCCTGTAAATATAGGTGCGGCTAATGGAAGGGTTTCAACTTATAAAGCTGCATACATTTTTGATGAGCTTAACGAAAGTTTAAGTAGAAGAAGTCTGTCTGATATTGTATAAGCGTCTATGGAACTTGAACTCTTAAAATATATATTGAGTGGAGTCAAGTTTTTGAAGTTTTTAACAAGTTTAAGTTCGGTTCATAAATGATAAATATCGATTTTCAGCTTAGGATGAACTGAAGACTAAAGATTTAAATTGAAAATATTTTAATTCTTCTATTATATACATTGTATATAGCTATCTCGCTTGCTCCATCAATATAATTTTTCGATAAATATCGATTTTCAGTTTGGGATGAGCTAAAGATAACCGATTTTAGTTGGAAACTTTTTAATTCGTATATCAGATATCATATATTTGTCTATCTTACTTGTCTCATCAATATCATATTTCGATAAATATCGATTTTTTGCATAGCATGAGCTACAAATTCCAGACTTTATTAAAAAGCTTTTCAATTCTTGTTTTATATATCCTCTGTATATCAAGGGCATTCCATTATTTCTTTGCCCCATCAATATAATGTTTCGTTAAAATATTTAACCAAACAACTTTCGATAAATATCGATTTATAGCAAAAGATGAGCTAAAGAATTAAGATTTTACTTTTCAGTTCTTATAGCTACATATATCATATTTATATATATCTTGCTTGTCTCGCTTAACATTTCGTTTCGATAACAAATTAATGTAATAAAATTTCGATAAATATCGATTTTTGTATTATATAAAAGAACTGGAAATATATGAGGGTAGGCAATGTTTATAGATTTATATGATGTGTTTATCTATCTTGCTGGCCTCATCAATAATTTGTTTCGATAACAAATTCAAGTAATGAAATTTCGATAAGAATCGATTTTCTACAACGTAAAAGAGCTGGAAACATATAGATATCGCTCAGTCTATAACTTTTCAGTTAGGAAAAAAAGCTAGAAATAAACAGGTCTAGGCTAGGCAAGACCTAGACTATATCCATTTTCAAGCTGCCTACAGGGTATCTCTTAGTTGTTCAGTTGTGATTTTGTGCAGGTTGATTTGAGTTTCTTTGCAGCTGGAGTTGAGCTTGTGGCAGGCGAACACAAATAAAGATGCTAATCTCAGTAAAGCGTAGTTGCGCAACAACAACAACAACAACAACAATTGAGCAGCTAAATGGCACAAAAAAAAGGCCAAAAAAAAGAAGCTAAAATAAAATAAATAGCCGTAGCTGCTGTCTGGCCAACTATGCGACGAGCGTTAAGCTAGAGCTGAGATTCCTTAGCTGCCGTTGTTGTTGTTATGGCTGCTGCATAGCAAATGGGATTTAAGGCAAACAACAACAACAACAACAGCAACAACAATAGCAGTAGCAACAGCAACAGCAGCAGCAGCAGCTAGAGCCATGCGAAACGTCAAAGTTGAAACTTGATTTTCCACATTGGCTGCGGTTGTTGGCTTTGTTGCATGCCACATCCGCTACACATTAGTGTCAGTTTTTTGGCCACGCCCAGCCCAGCTAAACAATTTACAGGAATTTACAATAAAAATACACCCACACACACACACACACACACACGCACACCATTGCACATTGTGGGTGTGGCGCAAACATAATTTACTTCAGCCAGCCAAATCGCACACTTAATAAAATTGAAGACACTTGTAAAATAGGCAATTTGTTTAAATAAACTTTATGGCACTTGAGGCAAGCGACTTTGTCAGCAAGTCAGAACACGCCCACGTCCCCCCCAACAGCCACGCACTTGTAGCCAAATATTTATTTTGCTAGCAACTCGGCTCACTCTTTGCCTCTAAATTTTAAAAGCGTCTATAAATTTTTAGAAAAGTGCAAATAAAATATAGCGCAAGTTTTTATGCCTCTCAGTCTGTGTTGGTGTGTGTGTGTTGTTGTGTGTTTGGAGTAAATCCTTTAAGGCGTACTCCAAAATGAAATTGTCACATTTATGTTTCCTTTATGTAAATTTGTTCTCGCTCTCGCGGCTGCTGCTGCTGCTGCTGCTTTGTCCTTGCTGGAATGTCCTTCGAATATTTGAAGCTAGCCCTAAATACTTTAAACAATGCATAAAAAAACTATGCAAATTTCTATGTGTGTGTGTGTGTGTGTGTGTGTGTGTGTGTATGTGTTGTGTGTGTGTGTGTGTCATATTCTGCCTTGCGTTTGTCTTTGAATCGATTCGCATTTCATGCCACAAAATTCTTCAGTTTGACAAGCTTTTGATATTCTGCTTAATTTATTATTATTTATTTTAATAGTTCACTTCTACGAACCAAAAAACTTAAAATATTTCATCAAAATAACTTTTGTGCATAAAAATAGACATTTTTGAACATAAAATAAATATAAATAAATAAAAAAATAAAAACTTTAATATTTGGAAACATAAATAATATTAATATTTATGTTTCCAAATATTTAAGTTTTTATTTTTTTGTTTTTATTTTATGTTAAAAAATGTCTATTTTTTTGTTCACAAAACTAATTTTGATGAAATATTTCAGTGTTCTTGGTTCGTAGAAGTGCACTGAAATAGTAGTGAAGGCTTTTGGTGGTTTTATATCTGTTGATGGGATTTAGCAACAAGCAGTGTGCTTAAGTAGAAATATGGTATTTATGGGCAGCTCATTCGGGTTTCTTGATGTACAATGTGGACAATGTGGACAATGTTTATCTTCAAGAGCATTAACTAATTCACCTTCTTTCTCAACATACCAGACAATTGAGTTTGGGTACATGAGAATAATACCTAAGCTCCAACTATGCGCTGTGGAAGACCATAGCAATAGAGATTAGTTCATTTATTTATATATATTTTTTATATTTTTTCGTATATATATTTATTTGTGAGCAGCATGCTCTTAGTTGATGACAACTTTAAGTAGAAGAAGCGATGAGCAGTTGAGCAAAACTTATTGTAGCTCACACACAGAGCACTTGCATGCTCTTAAGAAGCGCTTTGACATGCTGCATATCAAACTGAAAATATGATTCAGCTAGCACATATTTGAGATATTGTAATCTAGAGTGAATAAATGAATTTGTTGGCCAGTTTTGAGGCACTTTAATATATTTGGTACATATTTGGTTCAATAAAGTTCATTAAAAAAATTTAAAAAAATTAGTTGAAGTTTGGTTAGAAATGCGAAAAGACTTTTTCGACTAACCAATGCTAATCCCTTTTTTTTTACTCAAAGAACATGATGATTCATAAAGCAACTACTGCTCTCTGCTGAGAAACCTTTTAAAATTATATCAAAATTTCATTTGTCATCTAAAACATTGTCTGCAAGACACAAGTGAGTTGGAGATGACATGTTGAGCAGGTAGTTAGCCAATTGAACAGCTTAAATCTAAGTATGGAGATGGCATGTTGCCCAGGTAGTTAGCCAATTGATCAGGCAAAAACTTGGTGACAAATTTTAATAATTTATAATTTTGTTTTTAATATTTAAAAGAAGAGAATCTTGGGTAAATATAACAATATTTGTGGAACTAGAATCATTTATGTTAGATCAACTCAAATGTAGCCAAAACGAAGAATTTGAATTCAACATTTTTGTATGAGAAAAACTGACTTTATATGCCAATACAGGGTTTCAGTTAGTAATCAATCTTATTGTCCTCAAGTCTATAGCGCAGTTTTAGGTATACCTTGCTAAATGCTTTTATTGCTATAAAGTCTTATTATTAAAATAAAAAATAAATAAAATAAATAAAATAAATAAAATAAATAAAATAAATAAAATATATAAAATAAATAAAATAAATGAAATAAATAAAATAAATAAAATAAATAAAATAAATAAAATAAATAAAATAAATAAAATAAATAAAATAAATAAATAAAATAAATAAAATAAATAAAATAAATAAAATAAATAAAATAAATAAAATAAATAAAATAAATAAAATAAATAAAATAAATAAAATAAATAAAATAAATAAAATAAATAAAATAAATAAAATAAATAAAATAAATAAAATAAATAAAATAAATAAAATAAATAAAATAAATAAATAAATAAAATAAATAAAATAAATAAAATAAATAAAATAAATAAAATAAATCAAATAAATCAAATAAATAAAATAAATAAAAAAATAAATAAAAAAATATATATTAGATTTTAGTTATATCTTTAATTTTTAATTTTTTTTAGTTTTTCATTGAAGTAGTTGTCCCACTTTTCAAATTTGTCAGTCCTAGTAGCACTGACAGTCTCAGAGCCATTAGACAATAAAAGTTAATAAGACTCAAACAGCACAGCACGAGTCAAGAGATTAGTTGCAAATGCGTCTATAAATTATTTGTAATATGTATAAATTTATATCCACTCAACTGCTTTGTGTTTGAGTCAGTGCCTTAAAATGTCTGTCAAAAAGTGCATTGCTGCTCAAACTATGTAATTTATTAGCTTAAAAATGCGTTCAACTTGAAAACATATTTAAAATTCTATTTACATTTCGTTGGCATTTGTCTCGAATGCATTAGATGGGACAGACTTAAATAATTTTTGCTTATTTTTGCTGTTGCTGTTTATTTTTCGCTTTGCTGTCAGCTACGTTTGTTTCGTTTCTGTCTCCGACTGCAGCAGACAAATGGCAAAATGGCAAAATGGAAAAATGTTGGCCAAGCGCAGAAGTGACACAGACCAAAAGTGCAATTGAGAAATCCAATTACTAAAAGCATTCCGACTCAGCTGCTTGCTGCATAGCAAAATACTAACTAGTTTAGTATATAGAATTGATGTTAATAATGCGACTAATAATTGCCATAATCAATATTTGAGATTTTTGTGTGTTTGGCATTTCATTTGTCGGCCGCAATAATTGAAAGTGTATTTAAAAAACAATTTGGTGGCATGAAATTTGCATAAATTTCTGCGGTCTCGCCCATATTTACTTACAAACACACGCACAACAAAAACACATTTATTGCTATGCTAATTTCGGAGTTTGGGTCACAGTGGCAACAAAAGGCAAGTGCACAAAAGCGCAAAGCGGAAACGGAAATGCCTAAATGACTTTTCATGGTGTCGCCATTGAAGGGCCAGGGTTCACTCTGCTTTGTGTGTGTGTTGGTGTGTGTGTGTGTTGAAGTCAACCGCAAAGTTGGCCACGTCGTCGAGCTTGTCGTAAAAAAGGTTGAACAGCTTAAAGGGATTAAAAGCAAAAGGCAATAAAATGAAAAGTTTCAAATATTTTTATTATTATTATGAGCCAGCGGCCGGGACGCCGGGACTAAAGCCCTTGACTAAAGTCCCGACTTTAAAGCCGTAGCTGAAAACTTACCCAGCAGCATACAGATGCCCAGCTGCAGCAGCCAGCAGCCACCATTATCCATTCTATGTGCTCGTTCGCCAAGGTCCTTGTTGCTGTCGCCTAAGCCGCATACGAAAACTTTACGTCCGGCATATTTTCTATCAATTTTTTTCTTTGTCGTACAATCTTCAAATATATTACTTTGCACTAGCGCCCGCCATGATTATGTATGTGTCTCTATATATATATATATATATTGTTTCAATATCGACAAGTGCCATTAACAGGCCAACAAATTGAAACAAGCGCCGAGTCCTTGTTGGCTAAAAAATGAAAACAATATTCAACATTCGCTGTTGGCGTTTAGTTTTTCTCAAATTCTGTTTTTATGCTTTCTTTTTTTTGGGGTCGCTGTGTTTTAAGGTTATTAAATTTGAAAAGTTTTTTGGCGTCAAAGTGAGGCGTACTGAGGCAGCATACACCCACTCACTCATCCACTCACTCATACACACACGCACACACACAAACACACACATACACACACATATACTCATACACATACACTTACTTTCGCTCTATTGTCTATTGTGTCCGGTTGGTTCAAACTTTTGTATATATTCTCTATCATATGATCAAAAGTGTATGTGATCCAATGGACTGATAGAGAATAAGGGAGAAAGAGAAAGAGAGAGATGGAGAAAGAGAGAGAGAGAGAGAGAGAGAGAGAGAGCGAGAGGGAGATAGAGAGAGAGTGGGAGAGAGAGAGTTAAAGTTAGAGATGAAGATGAAGACAGAGAGAGACAGGTGAAGAGAGAGCAAGACACAGATAGAGAGAAAGAAAAAGAGAGATAAAGAGAGAGAGAGAGAGAGAGACAGATGAAGAGGGAGAGAGAGAGAGAGAGAGAGAGAGAGAGAGAGAGAGAGAGAGAGAGAGTTAGAGTTATAGATGAAGAAGAAGACTGAGAGGCACAGGTGAAGAGGAAGAGAGAGACAGAGGGAGAGGGGGAGAGTGGCAGAGAGAGAGATATAGAGATAAAGACACAGATGAAGAGAAAGAGAAGGACAGATAAAGAAGACGAGAGATATAGATATCATTCATATAGCTAACATTCAATAGTAAAAAATCATTAAAGATTAGAAATAAATTGACAAAAATCTAAAAATCGATAAGTATCGATAGTCCTGTTTACAAAAACACCTATGTCAGATATAATCTCTCCTATATTAGACTTAAATAGTTTCTTTAAATCATATTTACCAAGCCTATTTATCAGCCCCATGAAAATTGTTGTTAAAAACTCTACAGTAATCGATAAGTATCTATTATAAAATGCTTTGTTTTATAGAAAGTTTTTATATATTAATGCTTATTCATGAATAATTTGTTATATGTTTATTATTTTTAGAATTTTTTAAGAATTAAATATTTGATCTACATTTGAACATTTGTCTAGGCAGCCCTCGCCAAACAACAGAGTATGTTCTAGTCGACTCTCAAACTAGGCCTTCGCTCTTTGTATAATAAAGTTTGCTTTCTGTTTTTTTGTTGTTTTTTTTTTGGTCGTGCATTGCATTTGTTTATTGTCATTGTCAGCGTTATTTAAACGTTGACAGTTTTGAAAAATTTTTTCTTGTGGCCTAAGAGAGAGAAAAAAAAAACAACGAACTGAAAATGAAAATGAAAATGTGGCAGGCGGCAACTTTGTCTGCGGCGATTGTCTATTGGGGCCAGTGGCAGTTGCTGTTTTGCCAACAGGCAGTAAGTCACGCCCCCCACGCCCCTCACGCCCCACGCCCAACGGCCAGTGGACATTGCCCCCGCACAGCCGCAGCACTGGGCAAGCCAAGCCATGCCCCCTGTGGGAGCCTGTGGCGCTTCAGGCTTTGTGGCATAAAGTCCTTTAATGCTCTAATCAAATTGTGGCTTCTTTTTGTGCTGCCTTGTCGTCAACTTTGACTTGTTGTTGCTGCTGTTGTTGTCGCTTGTGTTGTTGTGTTGTTGCCTTTGTTGCTGCTGCTGCCACTGCCGCTGTCATCATTGTTTTGGTTTCATTGACGCGTTTATTAAAATTACCGTGGCAAAGTTTTTGCCAGCAGCCAGCATTGGCAGCATTTTATTTTTAATAACAGTGGCGAGCAGCTTGAGCTGGCTTCTTAGTTAATTTGTTTTTCCTGCTTCCTACTAAAAATATATGTGTGCTCCAAGGTGAGAGTGTGCAGCTGTGCTTAGGCTAATTTAATTTGCGTCTAAAGATAAATATTTTTGTTTACTTTCTATATATATTTCATATTGTTTATGTATTTTTAATATTTTATAAGTTTTCTATATTTTATATATTTAATTTTAAATATTTTGTATTTTATATATTTTAAATATTTTATATTTTGTATATTCTTTATAAATTTTATATATATATATTTTTTTCTACATTTTCTATATTTTTAATATTTTATAAATTTTCTATATTTTATATATTTTTTGTATATAAATAATAAATAATTTAAATATAATAATTTAAATTATTTTATATTTTATACATATATTTGATATACTTTATATGTTTTAAATAATTTATATAAAATATTTAAAATATTTTATATATATATTTTTATATACAATATTTTCTATATTTTTATAATATATATTTTTATTTATATTATTTTTCTATATTTTAAATATTTTATATGTTTTCTTTATGAAATATATATTTTTTGTATTTTCTTTATTTTTTCTATTTCTTCATTAAACTTCATTAAAATTGTTTACACAAAAGTCTTTATTAAATAAACTGCTTATTTTTCCATCTGTTCTGTCCTTTCTCTCCCTCTCTCTCTCTCTCTCTCTCTCTCTCTCTTGTCTCTCTCTCTCTCTAACAGTCAATTTGGCTAAAAGTCTTAATGCACATTGATGTGTGACTGCAACAAACATTTGCATTTCAATTGAGCACTAAAGACAGTTGTTGCTACATATCAATGTACTTAACACATGTGCGTGTGTGTGTGTGTGTGTGTGTGTGCTGGCCACTAAAATAACGCATAAGCAAGAGACACACAAACTTGACGCTGATGACGCTTAAATGAACTACACACTCACACACACACACTCACACACAGCTGTTTTGGCTATGCTTGAATCTAAGTTAATTACTTAATGGCAACGTAATGCACAGGCATTTTAATAATTAACAAACATTTCATTGACTGGCATAAGTGACACACAAACACAAACACAGAGGGAAATATAAACACACACACACACACACACACACACACACACACACACACACACACACACACACACACATACATATAGACGCACGCATACATTGAGTTCATGGCACAGTTTGTTGGCCCTTTTGAAATATTTATTTATAAGCCTTGCGCAACAGTCGGCAAATTTCTGCTTTTTTTTTCTTCTATTTCTGCATTTGCATAAATGCATAATTTCCATACACACACACACACACACACACACACACACACACATGCACATGCTTGTAAGCGTTTGTTATTTGTCTTTGTTTGCTTCTTCTTCATTTTTGTTTTTGTTTTTGTTGTTGTTTTTGCTGGTCTTTTACGCGCTTTCTTCGTCAGTCGGCCGTCGACCGTGTACCTCTTCGCTCTGCCACTACGCCCGTCCGTCCGCACGCACCGTGTCCCACAAAAGTTGCCGTCTAACTGACGCGCTTCGGCTGGGGCCACGGCCAGCTGCCGTTGCGTTGCGTTGCGAAGCTGCGGCTGCGGCTGCTGCGGCAGCGATGTCAGCAAGCCAAGTCCCGTATGTAAAATCCATGTCCTGTCCTGGATTCCGTTGTGGTCTTCGTTCAACGCTGCCAACGTCGACGTCGATGTCAGCGTCGAAAGAGCATCAACTGGCAACTCTTTGACCAACACACATAGATGCTGCGTAGCGGCCGCTGCCTCGGCTTTGCTCTGCTCACGCTTCGGCTTGGCTCGTCTTCGGCTGCTGTCGTTTAACGAGCATCATGGGAGCATTTGACAACGCGCGCGTCGCGTCGTCTCTTTTTGGGCGCGTCTATTACCCAGTGAGCGCTGCTCTCGTTAAGAGCATTTGTCGCTTTGTCGCGCTGTTGGCTAACATAACTGTGCTACACTAACAGCGAGTGGAGAGTTTGAACAGAGCTGTTAAGCTTAACAGGCGCTGTTAGTTGGAATCTAATTGGAATGCAATAGGGAAATGAAACTGAAATTGATTTAAATATAAAAAAATACTTGAAAAATATAACAAATATAGAAACAAGGAAATGTGGCATGTATAATAATATTTAAGAAATATATATAGAAAAATATAAATATAAATATAAATATATAAATTTGTAGTGCAATAAAAATTACAGCTAAAGTGCAAGTTCAAGCTGCTTATTCAAAGCAGCTCAAATGCAAATTGTTTGCACTATAATTCTAAAGGTCTAAAAGAACTTTTGTTTGCCATTTGCCATATTCGTATAATACCCTAAAATCGTTTATAATTGAGCTATTCATATTGTCTGCAGTCGCTTTCGCTCTTGGTATAGGAATAATAAGAACATGCAACATTAACTGGCAGCCGCAGTGGCAACGGCCTTGTGCAGCCAACTATGCAATAGCAAAATCCCAAGACTTTGGTTGTCATTCTTCGTGCTGTGTTGTTGCTGCTGGGTGGAAATCCTATTAGCCACATGCCCGTCTCCTGGCACAGTTCGCAGACAGCTGAGGCAGGCAGGCGGCAGGCAGGCAGCACAGCACGAAATGCAACGCAACAAGCGGAAATGTATTTTTCGGCTGAGGCTGCAAGAAAAGATATTCAACTGCCAAGCCGCTTATCAAAAAATAGTAGAATAGCACAAAATAAATAGAAAAGGGCAAAGACAGTGAGACAGAGAGATGGAGAGAGAGAGAGAGAGAGAGAGAGAGAAAGCCAAATAAAATTAGTGCTGCTGCTGCTGCAGCCTGCATCTGTTTGGCCAACAAAGGCGGACAAAGGTGCGCAGCAAATCGCAACTTGGCTTATCAGTCACTCACAGGATTCCAAGAGAAGCTGCCTGCCAAGCGAAAGTATCTGCAATGGACATGGACAACAACTCGACAACAGTTGCAAGCACTTCAGAAACTCCTCTGCCTTGCCACTTGCCAGGGCCACCCATCGGGTATCAAAAGAAATTTAATTCAAATCTTTATCGCTGCCAGCAAATTGCTTTGAGGCTTAAGACTTAGATCTATGATGAAGTTCTTTTTGAATTTGTTTGTTTCTCTTTACAAATAAATTGATGATTACATTTTTGACATCGATCACTGATGAATCAGTAAATAGAGAATCAATCTGGAAGTGAGTCAATCAGTCTGGTCATCAATCAGTGATCTATATTAGCTAGTAAGTCTGTCATGCAGTCAATCATCCAATCCTTCAGTAAAATATGAATCTTGTAGTAAATCAGATAATGTTATCAATCAGTCAACCAGTGAGTGCCTCAGTCAGTCAATCATGTTTATCTGTCAGTCATACACTTAGTCAATCAGTTGTTCCATTAGCCAGTCAATCTGTCAAGTCAACCAGTCAACCAATAACTCAGTCAATCAGTCAATCAGCTGATCTGTTAACCTGTTCTTCGTTCAATCAGTCTGATATTGATCAAAATCTTTGAATCAGTCTGCCAAGAGTCAGTCATTCATTTAAGCAGTCAGTCAATCAGTCAGTGCAACGCTTAAACAGTTAATAAATTAGTCTGGGAATCGCGCTAGTCAATCTGTATATCAATCAGTCAATCACTCATTCAAACTGTCAGCAAAGAGTCAATCAATCACGTCAATCACATCAATCTGTCAACAAAGGGATAGTCAATCATTCTATCAATCTGTAAACAAAGGGTCGATCAATCATTCAATCAATCTGTCAACAAAAATTCAGTCAATCATTGAATCAATCTATCAACAAAGGGTCAATCATTATGGCACCAAAAACTCAGTCAATCACTCAATCAGTCTGTCAACAAAGAGTAAATCAATCACTCAATCAATCTTTCAACAAAGGGTCAGTCAATCATTCAATGTATCTGTCAACAAAGGCTTTATCAGTCTGTCAACAAAGGGTCAGTTAATCACTCAATGTATCTGCCAACAAACACTCAGTCAATCATTCTATCAATCATCCGGTCAATAAAAAGTCAATCAATCAGTTAATCAATCAATCAGTCAATCAATCAGTCAATCACTCAATCAATCCATCAGTCAGCCGCAATATCATTTCAAGCAATTGCTCTACTAATCAATCAATTATAAAGTCAGATATTTTGAAATGCCCTTTGTTTTCGCTCAGTGTAATTGGCAAGCACCACAATTAATTATCGCACAATTTTCCTTTTGGAAATTGTTTTTCTTCGGCGCCTGCGAAATAAATTAATTAAAATTTGTGTTTTTGCTGGAAATCAATAAAGATTAAAGCTGGTTAATGAGGCCGCGAAATAGTAGCAGCCAGCAGGCAGCAGGCAGCAGGCAGTAGGCAGCGGGCTAGGCTAGACCGCTGCGCAGATTTAAGCCGATGTTAATTTCCGCATAATTAATACAACTATTTTTTGGTTAAATTGCAGCAGTTTGCTCAGAGAGACCGTGTCACGGAATTAAACGTAAATATTTAATCATATTATTCAATTAAATTCACTTTTTTTACATTTTTGTTGTTGTCTGTTGCGACGCTCAAAATGAGATTACAAGAGAGACAGAGAGAGAGAGGGAGACTGGGAGAGAGAGAGAGAGGCAGAGAGAGCGGCTTTGTAGCTGCCAACTGTGCTGGAACATAATTTCATTAAAAGTTTTGAATGCATCAAAATGTTTTAATTAATAAACTGCAGATAAATCAATTATTTATTTTTGTTTATTTATTTAATGCATTTGCTAAGAGACTTTGTTTCAATAGAATTTTTAAAATAGGACTTTTTAAAAAATAAATAAATACAAAAAAAAAATTGTGCTTAATAAGTAAGAAACAAAAAAAAAAGAAAAATTTTTAAACTTTATATGACAAAGAAAAGAAAATATTCAATTTTAAGCAAATGCAACTTGAGCTTTGCTTCATTTTTAAACTTCGAATGTTGTATCTTATATGCATTTAAGAGGCATATATTTATATATATAATATATATAATATATATATATATAATTTCAATTGAATATATAACTTTGGCTAAAGCTGCAGATTCTAAACTATTCATGATTTGCTACGCCTGCAAATTCCAAGTATCTAACTCAAATATTGCAATGAATAATAGTTAATGCTGATATAGGTATATAGATTAGCGATTTACAAAATTCTTATGCTAAGTTTTTAACATAGATGCTTAACTCACTTCTGTTGGTAGATAAATACATAGGCAGATGTCATCAAAAAAATAGTAGTGCTCACAAAAATAGTAGTGACCACAAAAATAGTAGTGGCCACAAAATAGTAGTGCCTAAAAAATAATAGTGGTCATTAAAATAGTAGTGGTCATTAAAATAGTAGTGGTCATTAAAATAGTAGTGTTCATAAAAATAGTAGTGCAACTGAAACGTCAGACAGCAAAATGATATGATAAATCAATATAATAGTATGAAAATTCATTACTTTTGGTAAAATATGGAATCTTAAATAATAATGCAAACAAATATAATTTTTTTAAAATTCTCAAAATTTTAATGCATCAAAGCTTTCAAAGTTGAAATGCAATTATTATTTAAATAATTATTTATTAAATATAAATACATTACATGGTAAGCTCAAAATGCCTACAGTTTTATACCAAGTTTATGGCTGTATAGATGATAAATAAAATATATTTAATTTGAATCTGAATTTGATACATGTTTCTTATATTATTCATTTATAATTATTAATTATCATCTAATATATAGATAAGTAATACAAAAACTTGATTTCTATCATATATAGGTCTACAGACGGAACATATATTTGGAAAAATGATTTATTTTCTATAATAATTTGTTATAATTCTTTGACATTTCTTTAAATCAAATTGAAAAATTCAATAATAATTGTTTGACATTAGAATTTATTTTGAAATATTTGGAGATTTCTTAACTAAAATGTGTATTTAGTATCACTTCAAAATAATCACACCATTACTCTATAAGTCCCAAAGAATATAACACTTTATAGATGGCTGATGTAAATCAAAATGATTTATGCACTGTCAGTCAGGTCGTCACTTTGGCATAATTCTGTCAGAACATTGCAATAATGCTTACCGACTAAAAACCTTGTCTTCTCGGGCTGCCTCCCACCTTGGAACCAGGAGTTATTTTTCATTAACCTATCAAGGTGGAGCCCTTATATATGAACTAGCTGAGCACTGCCATATGTATTACTAAAACGACCAGAAATCACGCTTTATCCGCCGGAGAAACTTTTCGACGAAGTCACAGAATATTTATACAAGCATCTATGCTCGTGGAAGATTTGCTGTACTAAAGTCTCTAAATAAATTTTACTGACAGTAATCTGCCAATTAACTTCTTGCTTCAAAATTACTTTTCTCAAAATAATATAGTATACGTAATTAATTAATTGTTAAATTGTAAGACTTGCAATGTTATACTGTTATACTGTTATAGTGTTAAATTGTATGTGTTGTATGCAAATGCTTGTTATATTTGATCATTGTTTGATCAACTAAACATGCAGCAAGAGGTTAAAAGTCCATAAAAACATCATATTTTTCATGTTCATTTGATGATAATATTGACAGGGCATCGACACTAACGTTAAATAACATTCCAAAGAATATTCAAAATGAATATGAAAATAATTAAAATGAATTTATAAATAAATGTGATCATTTCAATCATAACTCAAATAAATAATTTATTTTTTTACAGAATTTTAAAAGCTGAAATGCCAAACTTAAAATAGAGTTAGAATTATAAAATACTATTACTTTTTTCATTTTTATTTGATGAAATATTTACAGATTAGATTACTGTTATCTTTAAAGCAACTTAATCTAAAGAAAAATCTATTAAATTTAAATTTTGTTAAATTCAGAGTTGTTTGTAGCTTATGTTTTTATTGCAACATGAAACAATTTGAAAGTCAATTGTTCTAGGGTTTCGTAAGCGAAGCGCTTAGCCAGCAATCAAAAAACTATTGTATTTATAATATATATTTAAGCCTTCAACAGTTTCCTATTACATTGTGCAAAATTTGGATTTTTAGATAAATTTTATTGTTGTTTGCCAAATCATATTTAAATAATTAAAGCTGAAATAAAAGTGTTTCTTTTTTTAAATAAATTTAAATTAGGGCTGTGATTTGTCCTTTTGACAAATGTAACTAAAAGCATTTTAATTTCAGCTTTGGCATATTTGGGCATAATTTATACATATACATTGTGTGTGCTGTTGAGTTTTGTGAATTGAACGATTTAAGAATTGATTAAAATGTGGCCAGGAATGTCTATGTTAAATGCGATGAGATGCAGAATAAATAACCGCAACTATTGCACTTATTCTCTCAATATTGTATGAGTGTGTGTATGCGTGTGTGTGTGTGCATGTGTGTGTGTGTGCATGTGTGTGTGTGTGTGCATGTGTGTGTGTGCTTTTACGGCCAAGTTGTTGGCAAGTTGCAAATGCGACACGTGAGCCTTTTTTGTGTTGCAGCCGGTGCATGACTAAAGCAACTAATGGCACACACACACACACACACACACACCCCAAACACACTTGGCTGGAACACGTGTTTTGACTGCAACAAATATGCAAAAAATGTTATGCCAAAAGCCAGCCCAGCAACAACAATAGCCATAGCATTAACATCAGCCACAACAACAACAACAGCAACAACAACAACAGCAGCGTGCACTGAGAACTCTTGAGTTTTTTGCATTTTACGGAGCCCAGCGCCGCGAAGCTGCTAAACTTGGCACCGTTTGTTGCCATTTGCGAGAATGTGCGCAAGTATTTTAAAAATGTATTTTGCAACGATGGCAGCTTTACATTTTGGGACACATCGAACGTGCCAGCCCAAATGCTCGACGCTGGCCGAGTAAGCGCAGCGCAAATAACTATGCTATAGTTTTTTCCCTTCCACAGCGCAAGTAAGTATGCTATAGTTTTTTTTACTCTTCTCTTCTCTTCTGGCCACGTCAAGCACGCGCCGTTGAGTGTGCGGCTGTGTGGGTGCCATCTTGTGTCCCAGTCGGGTTAATGGGGCTTCCAGCCTGGTTGCAGCGCACATGTGCTCCAACTTGCCGCACATTGCGAAAAAGTAGAGTGAGGCAGGGCAGTCGATGCTCGACGTTAGGAATCGCATTTTCATTGCGCTTGTCGCGACTCTTGGCATTCTTTTTGATACTTTTTCGGTTTGATTTTATGAACTAACTGCGACTTTGGCCGCTTAACTTTGTTGGCTGCGGCTCATTATGCAAAAGACGGACGCCAGACGTACCGAAAGTCGCGGCCGGCCACTTGGCAAGCAGCCCTCAGCAGACGGCCTAAAGTTTCCGTTTGCAACATTTCCAAGCAAATACTCATAAATAAACAGCGGCAGCAGCAACAACGGTCTTAAGGGCATAGCGATGGTGCAGGCTCGTGCTTTTTGTTTTTATTTATGAATATGAGACAATAAGTGACCAAATATTAAATTACTGAAAATATTTGGTTCCAAATTAAGGAAAAATTATATCATTAAAAATCTATAAAAATATATAAAAAATATTTAACTTTAATTTTTGATTTTTTTAAATAAATTAATAAACATATTTCTTAAAAGTAAAACTTTAAATTATATATATTTTTTTAACATTTACTTTAAAAATAATTTAGTTTAAAAAACAAAAACACGAAATTCGCAAATTTGAAATTTCACTTTTTGCACTCAAAGACTTCGTGTTGGCTTGTGGCCTGCTCGTGTCACGCAGTGCAACTCTATGCGCGCTCAAGCTTTACAGTTAAAGCACTAGGCAGTTGCCACGCCCCTAAGGCATGCAACAAAAAGTGCGGCTGGGCAGCGCCACAATGGGGCGAGTTTATTAAAAAATTTGAACGCGCGCCCCTTTCGCTTCTATTTTATTGTTAGTTTCTCTTCTTTTTTCTGTTAGTGCCTAATACCCATTGGCAACTGGTTGCATATGTGGGGTATAACAGGTTGTGTGTGAAGGTTTGTGTTAGATCTGTGCTTAACATTGATTGAGATGAGTTGAGCTGGGCATCTATTGAGCTGAAATTACTTTTAATCTATTCTTCTCTCTGCATGAACTTGACAATATTTGTATATACAAAGAGGTGGAGACTATATACGAGACTATATCGTATAGTTGATTCTATAGTTGGCTACATAGGTTGATATGGATATCTTTACCTAAGTCTATAGTAAGTCCATAGATATTCATAATTAATTAAAAATGTTTAAATAAATCTCTAAAAATATCTGAGAGATATTTTGTTAGTTATCGAATAATAAGTATATCATAATTAGTAAAAAGCCTACTTTAAAGATATCTGTGTCTGTATGCCTTAGCAGCCTAACATTATGAAGAAAATATGGGGTATTAGTTAGTCTCACACTACTTTCATCAATGTATCTTACTTATATAAAGATTTTTACTCTGCAACATTAAAGAAAAGAAAAGTACAGGGTATCAGCTAGTTAGACACTACCTTCTCAAATGCTCTTGTTTTGCCTTGACTGTGTTTCATTCCAATTTTGTGTTTTATTATTATTTTTTTCGTTGTTTTGGTTTTTGTCGTTTTTTTCTGCTGTATTTCGTGCCACTTGGCCAGCGCTACATGCACTTGAGTTTCATTTGGTTGTTTCGGCAACGGTTCGAGGCCCTGTGGCAGCGGGAGAAAGGGCTTAACGGGAGGGAGTACCAGGCGCACCGGGAGTACCAGCCAATGTCAGAGAGTGCATTAAGCATTGTAGTGCCTCGCAAAAGTTTTATGTACATTGCGAGGGCGCCAAAAGAAAACCGCAAACACAATATAAAGTCGAATGTTTTCTGCTCTCTCTCTCTTTTTTTTTAGTTGTTGTTGTAGTTGTTAGAGCTGCTGTTGCGGCCAACAAGGTTATTATTATTATTATTATTATTATTGTTGTTGTTGTTGTTGTTGTCCATGTTGTTGCTGTAGTGGCCGTTCGGGCAAGTAAGTAGTTCACTTTGTTAAATTATGTGCGGCATTTGTATGCACATTTATTTGCTCTAGAAGAAAGAGCTGCTGTTTAGCTACGAGCAATTCCATATGCTCAGGTGCTCATTAATTGTGATGGCAATAGCTCAAGGACACTCAAGGACAGACCAAAGTGTATGCTTAGTTGTAATATAAAGTAATTTATATTTACTTTGTTTATAATTTTCTATTAAATATTTATTTTATATGCAAGCAGCTTAGTTTATTTTTTAAAATAATTGACCTTTTATATTATATACATATATATTTTTAAATATACATATATATATATATTATATTTTAAAATATTTAAATATGTTTTCCTTTTCATAATCCCCCCAAAAAAAATGTGAATTAGATATTATAAGTTGCGCCATTTAATTACAAACAGCGAGTTTCATTTAATTAGGGATTACAACTACTTAATAAAAAGTTTTGTTGGCGAGACGTTTTGGCAACAACGATCCAAATCCAGATACAATTAAATATACAAATACAGATACGAATACAGATACAGATACAGATACAGATACAGTTACAGTTGGTGAGATATACTTATGTGTGGAGGAAGCTGTGTGCCCGCGCAATGTCGAAACAAATGCATGGCAAAATCTTAATTAACCTCAGGGTACAGAGCATAAACCAGCATATATACACACACACAGACACACACACACACACACACACACACACACACACACACACACACACATGTAAATATACAAACACACACACACACAGCATTTAGTTACATAGCTACATTTAGAGCGCTGGGAGCTAGGCGCTTGTCTATTATGCCAGCTCTTCAACTGAATGAAACGAGCTGAGCAAATAGAACTATGCGTGTGTGTGTGTGTGTGCACATATTCATTTGGTATGTTACGCACTTTATTCTAACTCAAACACACACACACACGCACACACACACATACACAGACATGGCTCAGCGCCAATTTCGCTGCTCGGGAATTACATTAAGCGTCGAGCATAATAAATTATTCCGTATGATATGATTCTGGTACATGATAAGCGTTTGTAATTTTAACTGTCAGTTAAATGAGTATGTGTCTGCGCTGGCAAAGGGAGTTGGCAGTGGCGGCGGCAGGGGTAGCTCGCGTTGCGATTTAGAATTCTTAATATTTATCTTTAGCTGAAAACTTGAACATTAGCGCGCGTAAATAAAAGTTGAGCGCCAATATTTGCTAGCAAACTCTCTCTCTCTCTCAACACAGACGCATAGAGGCACGCACATGTGATGCACATGTAAGTGGCACACACACGCACACACATTGCCACGTACACACACATAATTACTTCTAGATGCTAAAGTTGGCGCTGTAAAGGGCGTTGACAAGTACGTGACTATAATCAGCGCGCGTTTGGCACTGCCAGCCAGACAGCTGAACGCCCTGCACCACCCACGACCACCCGCCCGCCCGCCACCCCCATCCATTTGGCCAGTTGACCTGACATGGCTACCCTCCAACTACCCCTGCTACATTTGACTGCCTCGCTATTTGCTTTGAAATTAAAAAAGTTTGCGCTTCGCTCTGTTAGATTCGCCTTGATTTACATGTTAAATAATTTTTGTGCCCTCGTCCGGTGCTGGTGAAATTGTTGCAAACGCGTTGCATAAAAGCCAAATATGAGTTAGCTGCCTCCTTTGGTCTCCTGTTTGCTGCCAGTAAATATATGCACTGTCCCCCTCTCTATCTCTCTCTGTCTCTTTCTCTGTCTCTCTATCTCTCTGACAAAGTCAAACTCTGTTTGTGCCCCCTGTAAATTGACTCACGCGCTTTTGGCAAATCAACAGCTCATTAAATCACGTAGCTAAAACCCCGCATCTCAAGCAGACAGAAAGCCTTAAAAGTTTTTTATATGAAAGCTGAATTTCAAATTCCATGTTGAACTGTGTGAGCAAGAGCTCAAGAGGTGCAAAAGATACCAAGGCCAAGGGCAGGTGGGTTTCGGCTGGAAAAAATGTAATAAAAAGCATTTAATTTGTAAAGGGAATAAAATATGATGAGAGCTAGAGATATAGATAGAGATATATATCTACATCTGTATCTGTATCTGTACTTTTTTTTTCTTTCTTTCTTTCTTTCTTTCTTTCTTTCTTCTTTCTTTCTTTCTTTCTTTCTTTCTTTCTTTCTTTCTTTCTTTCTTTCTTTCTTATCTGTATCTGTATCTGTATCTGTATCTGTATCTGTATCTGTATCTGTATCTGTATCTGTATCTGTATCTGTATCTGTATCTGTATCTGTATCTGTATCTGTATCTGTATCTGTATCTGTATCTGTATCTGTATCTGTATCTGTATCTGTATCTGTATCTGTATCTGTATCTGTATCTGTATCTGTATCTGTATCTGTATCTGTATCTGTATCTGTATCTGTATCTGTATCTGTATCTGTATCTGTATCTGTATCTGTATCTGTATCTGTATCTGTATCTGTATCTGTATCTGTATCTGTATCTGTATCTGTATCTGTATCTGTATCTGTATCTGTATCTGTATCTGTATCTGTATCTGTATCTGTATCTGTATCTGTATCTGTATCTGTATCTGTATCTGTATCTGTATCTGTATCTGTATCTGTATCTGTATCTGTATCTGTATCTGTATCTGTATCTGTATCTGTATCTGTATCTGTATCTGTATCTGTATCTGTATCTGTATCTGTATCTGTATCTGTATCTGTATCTGTATCTGTATCTGTATCTGTATCTGTATCTGTATCTGTATCTGTATCTGTATCTGTATCTGTATCTGTATCTGTATCTGTATCTGTATCTGTATCTGTATCTGTATCTGTATCTGTATCTGTATCTCTATCTCTACCTCCATCAATTTATATCTTTATCTATATATTTTTCTGCATTTGTGTTGCTTTATCCATATCTATATGTATTCTCATTAGCTGTCATATTCAAATGTATATTCGAGTCGGCTGAAACACATATTTTATACAAATATGGACAAGTTGTCGTCAGCTAAACACAAATGCCGTAAGCGTGGCCGCACTCAAATCCCTGGCTGCAGCAAGTCAGCTGAGGTTGGGGACGCGGACAATGAGGGCAGCGACTCTGGCAGTGATAACAGTGATAACAACAGTCTCGCTGAACTCAGCAACAAGTTGAGTCCTAGCATCGAGCAACTGGAATTCTGCGGCGCCTACGTGGCACGTGGCAAGGACGATTCGGTCCAGTTGATGACGCGCTGCGGTGCGTGCATGGATGATGCCTTTGGTGAGGAGATTTTCGTAGCTGACTACAATGAGGAGTGCTGCAACTTTCGTGTTTGGTCGCCATACAAGTCCAAGTTGGCGGCTGCCCTGCTGAAAGGCCTTGACTACATACAGATCTTCGAGGGCACCAAGGTAATGTATCTGGGCGCTGCCACTGGCTGCTCGGTGTCCCACTTGGCGGACATTGTGGGCGCTGCGGGCATTGTGTATGCCATCGAGACCAGCCCCTGGGCCAACGGCGAACTGCTGGAGCTGGCCAAGCGGCGTGCCAACGTGGTCGCCATTACCGACGATGTCACAATGCCCTATAAGTATCATCGCGTCATTGTGGAGAGCGTTGACTTTCTCTTCTGCGATACGCTGCATCATGAGCAGCTGCGCTTATTGATACTGCACGCACGACACTTTCTTCGACCCGGCGGCCACTTCGCACTCATGCTAACGGGCACGCCGCAGGACTCCAGTGGCGCCGTGAAGCGACTGCATGCCGAGCAGCTGGAAGCACTCGATCAGATCTCACTGCAGCCCTATGTCCAAGGCCAGTGCATGGTGGCCGGCGTATATAATCTGACCATACCCGAGTATCTGCTGGATGCCTGAGTGCATGACGAAAGGCATGGCAAAGGAATCACTTTTATTTTGTACACCACTGTAAGTTCCTTTAAGACTTTGATTCGTCGCCCTCGGAGATCTAGTCAAATAAAAATAGAAAAAAATCGTAGAAATGTTGAAACAAAGCAACGAAATGTTGTGCCCCCAAGTCGAAATGCACAAAGCGCAGATTTCGCAGATTTGCCGTTGAAAGCAAATCAAATGTAGACGCAGTGGCGTGGGGGGCGTTGCTGGCGATGCTGGCGGGGGGCGTGAGCGTGTGCAATGCAAAACAACTTAAAATGTCATATGAAATTTGTAGCGTTTGCTGATTGCGGGTGTTAAACAGCATGGCGAGTGGAGCGGGAATTCCCGCACATACTCAACAAAAGGACAGCGCGTAAATCCAGTCACGCCCACTCTGCGGGCGACATAAAAAATGCAGCTGAAGGCGAAAGCAGCGTGAATAAAATACAAAAAAAGCGCAAATAAAAAGCAAAAAGGAGAAAAACAAAAATGGAACGCGAAAAATCACAAATTCCGACAAAAAATCTTTAAATCCCGTTGGATTTATGCATTTTTACGTTGCATTTGCCGTTCGCCGCATGTGGATTGTCTAATGCCTTCGCGTGCCGCTTTCATAGCGTGCCACGCCCACCGAAAGTTAAAAGCCCGCCGCCCACTCTGCCAAGCTATGTCTTTTTCCGATTGTGGAAATGCGGGCGGAAAGCAATGCAATGGCTGCGTCGCAGTCGCTGTCGCTGTCGACGACATTCACGTTTATGTGATTTCTGCAGTTTGCCAACAGCGCCTCAAGGTGTCGCAGCAGAGAGAACACCAATGCACTCGGTTGCATGCAACGGCTGCAGCTAAGCTGGTGCCCAAAAAGAATGTGTTAGAGATGTGCGCGTGTCACGCAGAGCTCACGCGGCGAGGTTTGTAGTGTGTGTGTAATGCTTATAACAATTTATAAAGAGATCTTGCTTAATATAGTGTTATTAAATTTGTTTTTCTATGCATTTAAAACATTTGTTTTCCAAAATTTAAGCTTTTGAGTAGTTGCTTAGAAATTGACATATGACTTATGCTTGGCTTAAGTATAGTTAGAATGGTCTCTTAGATATTAACGATTGATATAGATTTGTTATGATTTATCTTTAATCTTATAACTATAGTCATTAAATGTTGAAATGTTATTTATTTAATTTTTATATAGGTTGATCAACTGGAAGTTTATATAACTAAAGTCGTTGAATTTCTTATTTATTTCAATTATTTTTCGGGCGACCATCCAAGAGCATTAGGAAAAGATATTGCAATGAAATGAAAACTGTTACAATATATAACATGGTCTTAATTTTCTTTTAAAGTTATATTCATGCCATTGACTGTGAATTAATACAGTTTAGAAACGGCATATTTAACTTAGCTTATTGTATTTGAGGGCTGAAATCCTATTTGGGTTCGATTAACTGTGTTTGGCAATAGCAGCTAGAATATTGGCCGAGTAGACTTTTTGGGTATTCGTTAAAAGTGGTTACTACAACAGGCATATTGATTTTATACCAGATTCTATCAACATGTTGAGTAAAGATCCAAAAGAGCTTACTTATGGTCAAACTCGTCCACTGTGCCTGGACACTGAGTCCATGATGACGATTGTATTAATGATTAAATTTATATGGAGTATTAAAAATTGAAGCAGCAACTTTATAATTTTTAAAAAATACATTTATATTTTTGATAAATATTTGATAAATTTAATTAATTGGCGAAACTTATTCAATATTATATACTTAAACATTTATCAATAACTTCAACAGTTGCTGAACTATAGACATTGTAAATACTATCACTCTTGCTGGGTCATCTTATACGTTTTAATAAGAATTCAATTTTTAATAAGAATTTTTATTTTTCTAAAATTTCTATCAATTTAAAATTAATATTTTAAATATATAGTAATAATAATAATAATATTTTAAATATATAGTATATATATATATTTTTTTTTTATTATAAAATAATAGTTCATACGAACTAGTTCATTTCATACAAATTCATAAATGTCTATATAATTAATATATATGTTGTAATATATGTATATATATTTTTGTTATATAATAATAGTTCATAAGAACTAGTTCAAGTTATACAAATACATTCCTATTAAATTAAAATTAATATTTTATAATATATAAATTTTTGTTGATACATCAATAGTTCATAAGAACTAGTTCAAGTCATACAAATTCATACATTTCTACTTAATTAAAATTATAATAAATATATTTTTGTTTTATAATAATAGTTCATAAGAACAAGTTCAATTCATACAATTTCATACATTTTTATAAAATTAAAATTAATATTTTTAATATATACAATATATATTTATTTTGATATATAATATTAGTTCACAAGAACTAGTTCAATTCATACAAATCACTAACTCCACTCATACGAACTAGTTCAATTTAATATAGTAATAGTTCGCTTTTTGGCACCACTCTAATGCTGAATGCTGAATGCTGAAAACTCGGAGCTGCCATTGATGACGAAGCTGGCAACGCTGCTGCAGCGTGTCTGCGTATACGTTATCAGGACGAGCAGGAGGACGAGCGGAAGGACGAGCACGGGTATCAGGCTGTGCATAGGGGACGTCTACCTTGCGTCCCATCGTGCTCACTGGCCGCCCACACTTAACGTCACCAAAAAAAAAAAAACAGAGGAAAAAAGTTCACACAATCGATTGGTGTTGCCTCCAACTGCCGCGAGGGTTGCCATTGTTGTTGTTGCTGTTGCTGTTGTTGTTGTTGTTGTTGATTTTATGGCATGCTGCAAACTATCTGTCGCTTTTGTTTTACGATTCCTTTTGCGCTTGATGATCGTCACCGTTGCGGGCGTCGTTGGCATTGCAGGATTCGTTTGTGTTCCCTGTGATTCCCCCACTCTCTCGCTCTCCCTCTCACTCACTCTCTCTCGCTCTGTCTCTTTTTTGGTATAAGCTCCATCCCTGCCGTCGCATGGCCAGCGGCGTAATCGTGTTGCTGTTTGCTGCATTGGATGTTTGTTTGTCTCCGCAATTCCAAACGAAGAACCCCAGCCCCAGCCCCAGTCCCTGGTCCCATTCCCCGCCCAGCCACAGTGCCACAGCTTTAGCTACAGCCTTAGCCAGAATGCGAGCCGGCAATGTCGTGGTGGCTAAGGCGCGGGCGGTGCGATTGCGGTGCTGGATTTCATTGTTGGTTCTTTGCTGAGCGCTTTTTTCGCACTCTGCCGCTGCAATCTCGGTGTAATATTTTATTTTCAATTCGCATTTAGTGCAGCCGTGGCAGCCAGCGTTGCCCACGTTTCGTTTTTGTGCTCGGTATTGGGGTTTGGGCTGTGGGACAGCATCTAAGGGAAGAATAAATTGTATCTGACAATTGGCAATTGGCCTATCCGCCCGTTTGATAGTGCGAGTGGGCGCAGCTCCAAATAGGCAGCCAGCCAGAGGGACAGACGGACAGATGGACAGATGGACAGATGGACCGAGAGAGACGCAGTCACGATAAGCGCTAACAGGGGCAATGGGTAGCTCTGGCTAGCCTATAAATTGTGGGCGTGGCATGCGTCGCTTGTCCCAGCATTTTATGCTGAATCACGAATTGCATTAGACAAGGCACTCGCATTGCGGTCGAGCCGGGCCCAATTGGATTATCACATGTCCTGAGCCACTCCGGCTGACACTTTTCATTACAATTTTGTGCGCTCGCACGTTGAGCGCTGAGCATTGAGCATTGAGCGTGGCATCGCAGAAATGCGTCATCGGGCAACATGCTTTAAACAGTTCCATCAACGACAAAGCCGGGCTGGGAAATCGAAGTAATCCAGCTGCACTGATAAATGTCAAATAAGCTTCGAGTGTGTGCTGTCGGCTGGGGCGGCGTGTTGAGCGTGGCGTGAAATGCTTTTTAAGCACTCACTCGCACACACACACACACACACACACCAACATACACGCACACACACACACAATGTAAATGGCGCTGTCGATGACCATGTTGGACCATGTCGAGGGCGCATTACGAGCAAACAAAATTTTTGCTCTGTCAACTAAATGTCAGAAAAATGGCCGGCAATAGCACTCGCTGTGCTTCGACTCCGAGCTCTGCTTCCACTGCTGCTCCTTGATGCTGTCTCTGGCACGCACGCACTTGATCAATCATGCGAGGCTGACGACGCTGATGCTGTGGCAACTGACAACTCTGTGTGTCTGTGTGTGGGTTTGTTGTATTTGCATTGATGACAACTACATGTCCGCAACCGCAGCGGGCGACGCGTCGCCTGTTGACGATTATGGAGCACCTGCGCGTTGCCAACGAACGATTTGGCCAACAGATTACGCTCAAATGTGGCCAACACCCTGACAACTGTCTGTCACCTAGCACACGACGCATATTAATAAGCCCTTTGGCAGCGACCATAACAAATGGCCTGCCATTCGTTTTAGTCCAACCAATCGACGACCATTAACCAGCACTCGGCAAGCAGTCCACAAAGCACTTCAGGAAAGAAGAAGGAACAAAAAAAAACCAAAAAAAACAAAAAAAAAAAAAAACAGGCAAAGTTGATATAAAACGTTTGTTTGAAAATGCCGCAGCAAATCCAAACAAATGTTTGTGCTTTTAACTGGGATTATCGACGCGATATTTATTGTGCATAATTTGTCTTAAGCCCAACAGCCGAGAGCTACACATTAAACAGGCAGGCAACCCAGACGGACAGACAAATGGACCGAGGGACAGACCAAACCGAACCGAACGTGCGTCTGACCACATTCGCAAATTAGGGCGTTAAACAAGCAAATGCGAACAGCTTATAGATAAGTATTTAGAATTTGGAAAATTTACGAATTTATTTTAAATAATAATTATTCATTGTGTCAAGCGTTTGATTAGACACAATTGATATATGAGAGGGAGGGAGACAGAGACAGATAGAGACAGAGAGAGAGAGAGAGAGAGAGAGAGCTAAAGACGGAGAGAAGAGGGAAGAACGAGAACGAGATAGATGAACAGAGAATGAAAGAGAGAGAGCGAGAATAAAGAGAAAGAAATGAGAGAGAGAGAGAGAGAGAGAGAGAATAGAAAGAGAAAGACGGAGAGATGAAGAAGAAGGAGAAAGAGATAGAGGGACAGAAAATGATAGAGAGAGAACGAGATCAAATGAGAAAAAATGGAAAGGATGAGAGAAAGAGAGACAGACAGAGAGAGAGGGACATATATATAGAGAGAGAGAGACAGAGAGAGAGAGAGAGCTTAATACGGAGAGAAGAACGAGAACCAGATAGATGAATAGAGAATGGAAGAGAGAGAACGAGAATAAAGAGGAAGGGATGAACGAGTGAGAGAGAGAGAGACAAAGAGTACTAGAGAAGTTAGAGAGTGGATAGAGCGGGATGGAAGTGAGAGAGGAAGAAAACAAAGAGAGTGAGAGGAACACATACAGAGATAAAGAGAGCGAGTCAAAAAAAAAGTGAGAGCGACAAAGTGAGAGAGTGAAACAAAGAGATGTAGAGGGAGAGAACCGACAGAAAGAGAGATAGAGAGAGAGAGAGAAAGGAAACGAAAGTGAGTGAGGAAAAGAAAATGAGAGAAGAAAAGAAAGTGAGAGAAAGGTCAAGTTAGAGAGCGAAAGAGAGTGGTAGGGAAAGAGAGAGAGGGGGACAAAGAGTGCGAAAAAATAAAGGATGATAACTTTAGAGAGCAAGAGAGAGACACATGGAAAGAGGCAATGAGAGGAAAAGATAAAAACGGAGTGCAAGAGAGCGAGAGAGAAAGAGAAAGAAAGAGAGAGGGGAAGCATTGAATGAAAGTTAAGAATGATTCACTGTTCTAAAAAGTTTGCCAACTTTTTTACTTTTACTTTTATATGTATCTGGATGGACTCTGAGATGATTTAGCTTTTATCTAGGACAATAATATTATATTCATAGTGTAATAATAATATATATTATATTATATTTTATTTTTTATATTATATTCATAGTATGGTAATATTATATTTAGAGTATTGTGAATATTGGGGCTTCCGCTGGCTATTGAGCTCCATTTTGCCTACCTCATAAGATTTTTCAATGCAAATATAAACTTTCTATCTCTTTTTATCAACCCCCATCTCATATGAAATACTTCTAAAAGAAAGCAAAGCCTATGCTTCCATGTAAAATTGTGGTTAAGAGCAACATTTCGACAAGTAAAATATTTGCGGCTGGAGCTTACTTTTTGAACTGAAAATTAATCAATGCTTTGATATTCTATATTAAATTTTGTGATATTTTGCTTAAATTGATTAAAAAGAAACATAAACAAATGGAAAAGAATCTAAGAATGTGCCGTAGCATGCCTAAAACCTACACATTTTTCACCTTTTGTCTTTTTTGCACGTAATGCCGCCTACCTCAACTTAATTTTAGAATTATGGCAACCCAATGAAACATTGCTGTAATTAAGTGCAAGAGAATGGGCCACGATGTTGCGACATTGGACAATTTGGCGCTTGTAAGACACACCTATAGATACACACACCCACACCCCCACCCACACACAGATACATTGAAAATTAATTAAAACACAAGCTAAAAGCATGTTAACAAGAGGCTTGAAACAAAAAAGCATTTGCAAACAAATGTGGTGAGCCCCGCCCACAGCTGTGGCAAGATGTGCGCATTACGCATACGCCGTGTGGCCCGTGTGAAAAATACTTTTGGGGCAAAAGTTAACTGAAAAGAATTGCTAAGCCTAAGCCAGCTAGGCCCACAGACGTGGCAAACAGCAAAAAAGGGCAAAAGACCTTTTCCATTAAGGTAAACGCCTCGCCTCGGATGTGAGGGGCGGCTCGGTGTGCCTGAGCGTTGCTGCCCGCGTCTTAAGCTTTGTTTTGGCGCAACTTTATCAGACACCCAATTAAAAGGGCTTTATAACAATTAGAGCTAATAACACGCTTCAATTGTTGCCAGCAATACCAGAGGGCATTCCCAGGCAGCGCATGCCAATGCCCACACCCGATTCGCCGCTCAACATTTTATTTTTATTTTTATTAGAATTGTTTTTTTTTGTTTTCTTCCTCTTTTTTTCTTGGTGATTTGGCCATTTTGTGGGTAAAGCTTATGGCATGGTTTTTTATGTGCTGCCATTTGGTTAGAGCTGCGGTCGCAATTAAAGGCAAAACCACAGCAATTAGCAAATTGACAAGTGGATTTGTTTTTGCATTCCGAGCAGTTGCCACGCCCCCTCTTTCTCGCTTTGTTTTTGTGCCAGCTGTAATTCTAGTTGTGCACATTACTCTCATAAGTAATTAAAAATTGTATGGCCATTGTTTTGGCATTTAACAGTCGGCAGTCGGACAGCAAAACTGAAACTCAAACAAAAAGTGCAAAAGCGCAAATCTCACAAATTTGATAAATTAGTTGTTGTACGAGCGAGAAACTAAAAAAAAAAAGAAATAAAAAAACTTTTCTACGGTTTCGCCAGCCAGAAACTGAACTGAACTGAAAGCCGAGTTGAGCTAAGCTCAGCTGAGCTGCTTATCCGTCTGACTCTTTGACTGCACGGCTGGCTAAGAGCAAAACTTTCTGCCCAAATTCAAAATCCAATTTTTCGAATGAAAAGTCAAACATGAGTTTAACTTTTGATCCGTTTGGCTGCCTAAGCAGTCAACAGTCAACAGTCGGCAGTCAACAGTCGGCAGTTGGTAGTCGACTTGCCAACCAATTGAAATCCTTTGCTGCCACGCCCACACCCAATCCAAATCAATCGGCGACATCTGCAGTGCCAACCCAAACACTGCCTCTCGCTCGCCCCTCAAAATCGATATTTCAATTTAGCGCACATTTTCAGCTACTAATTTGCAATCATTGGCGTTTTTGTTAATTTTAATTTGATTATACACACTCTGCAGCAAAGCTTCATTGTTGCCCGCGGCTCGCAACAATGGCCAAAACGATGCAAACTTCTTATCGAAATTCAATTAAAAAGACACGTTCGAATAGCCTCAAATTGTTTTGCACCAATAAGAAAATCAATTTAGTTTAACTCAAATTAGTTGCAATAGCAAATTCTTTTGCTTATCTTTGGATTATTTCTATGCCTGAATCTATTTTAATTTCTTGGCTTAATGGTAGCTTTTATAATTTAGTATTTATTATTTATTTATTTGCATTTCTTTTGACTTATTTGTTTTATGTTTTTCTTATATATACCAATTTTTAATTTGTTCTAAATGGAATATACATATATACTGAATCGACTCTAAATGATATTCATACAAATTCAAACTTCATTCCAGTTCTTAGGTATTTCTCATCTCAGCACATGTTCGTCTCTCAATCATGTTATTTACGCTAAGACTTGAAGCTGAAGTAATTTAGTTATGAGCAGACTTTTCACACAATTATATATTGACTATATACATTGTGACCGGAAAGTACCTGGAAATGCTCATGTGAAGTGCACGCGCTCGAGGCCTATAAGAAGGCTTTCGACGACTAGAAAAAGGCGATGGAATATGTGTATCGATCAGATAGGAGCGTATTTTCAAGGAGATCCAAAAAATATTGATGAAGATTAAAAAATTTGCGTTTCATTCACAAAGTCCGGGTATTTTTCGGTCTGAAGGTATATATATATAAATAATATATAAATATATCTAGCACCTATATACAATACTTGAATTTGAATTCACTTTATTAGAATTAGAATTTGAAGCTAAGGAAAATATTTTAAATAATTAAACTACATTTCTAATTTAGGTGCGTATTAGGCATTTTGTTCCACCGTGCGCATAATGTAATGTGACAATAATGATAGTTATTAAATGCAATTTTACATTTACACACACATATATCTACACAAATAGTTCGATACACATATATGCATAGGTATACTGGCATGTATATTTATATATATATATAAAAATAATATTTGCTGATTTGCAGCTGCATTTTATGCATGCGCTGTCATCGCATTCACATTTCCATTTCAATGAAATGCGCTGTGAAAATGCGAATTTCTAATATCGAAAATCTAATTAACATTTGCCCAGCCAAATACATTCATAGGCACGCATACACACGCATATTTGTATATAATAACTGTAAGTGTTGGCAAAAATTAGAATTTTAATCAGCTGCGATTGGCATTAATTGCTATCAATTGCCATTGGACAATGGACAATGGACATTGGTGGCGCTGCCTTAAAGCATAGCAAGCATTAGTTGTTTTATAAATTTGGTTAGCTGTTCGCTTTGATGACACATTATTGAACAAGTCTCTCTGGCCAATTGACGCTGGGAGTTATCAATAGATAAAGAGTCATCGTATCGGTTACAGCGCTCGAGTGACAATGCAACAAGCAGGCGAGGCAACAAAGCCCAGCCGCATGCCACAACAACTCATATACACAGACAGCCAACCAACCAGACTGACAGACATATGCACTATCAACACAGAGCAAGAGAGATAGATAGATAGAGAGAGAGAGAGAGAGGGAGTGTGGCCAACATATGCCTGTGCTGCTGCTGCTGCTGCAAACACATGCTCAATTGAATCGAAATTGAATTTGCAATTCTACGTGCTGCATCTAACGCCATTTTCTTTGGCATGCGGCAAGACCCAGCGAGCATTTAAGCACTTTGTATACACTAACAATTTAAAAAAAAAAAAAAAAATATTTAAAAAAAAAAAAAAAAATATTCCCCCCCAAAAAAAAAAAAAAAAAAAAAAAAAATTTAACAAAAAAAACACAAATTATTTTATAATAAAATAACAAAAAAACAAAAAAAAAAATAATTAACACATCTAACAAAAAAAAAAAAATAATATTTTTTTAAAAAAAAAAAAACCAAAATAAAAAAAAAAAAAATAAAAAAAAATTAAAAAAAAAAAAAAAAAAAAAAAAAAAAATAAAAATTAAAAAAAAAAAAAAAAAAACACAACACAAAAAAAAAAAAAAAAAAAAAAAAAAAAAAAAAAAAAAAAAAAAATATAAATAAAAAAAAAAAAAAAAAAAAAATTTTTTTAAAAAAAAAAAAAAAATTTTTTTAGAAAAAATTAATTTTATTTAAAAACTAAAAAAATTCGAAAACCCAAAAAAAAAAAATCAAAAAAATTAAAGAGAATTTTGTATAGTTTTTCATAAGCTAGAAACATCAATAAAAGTAAAATATAAACCAATATGTAGTAAACTTAATGGAAATTCTGTCTTGGATGCATTTGCTGTCACCTTGTGCAGTTCGATTAGCTAATATAATAACATTTCGTTGCTTATATTATTATATATTATATATTATATTATAATCTATATAATCTTAAAGTGAAATTTAATATGTAATATATAATAATATATATATGTATATACAGGGCCCCGAAAATCGAAATGGCAAGGGGGTCAGTTTTTTTTTTATTTCCCCAAAAAAATAAATTATCCAGACCCGACTGTAACGATTTTTTTTCAAGGGGATAGATTTTGTTTCGATTTATCGCGATTATCGATTTAGCGGGGTACAAATTATCGAGGCTCGACTGTAATATTTAATATATACATTACATATTAAATTTCACTTTAAGATTTTCTTGCATATCTGCAAAGGAAGCAAATCTAGCTGAATTTTAAAATTGAAATTCAATGAGCTTCTAGAAGAGTTTTAGTACTAAAATACGCTATAATTAGTTGTATTAAAGAGGCAAAAATATCTAAAAATGCGAAGATTTGTAAATATATTCTGATATTCATAGTCTAACCGGAGCATGTTCTAATTGGAATATGTTACATGTCGCCATAAGAACAATTGACTCTGATTGAATATGACTACGAAGACATTAAATCTACTTGTAATCGCTTTTCCTTATATTAAACATCATATTCTCTTATATTATACATCATATTCTCTAGATGAATGCCTTTACAAAATATCGATAGAGCATTCACACTTCGCTTTGTAGCTCGAATGCAAAAGTATTTGAAGTTTTTTACGCAACTTTGCTGAGCATTTGGCAGCTCTGCTTTTCATGCCATGCCTTGGGTTGCGGTGCTATTCGATTTGCTTGTGCTGCAGTCGATCTCCTATGTCCTTTTCTAGATGTGTGTATTTGCTTTCGCTTTTTTACATATTTGCATTTCGTTATTGAGATTGAGACAAAGAGCAAAAGAGAAGAAAAAAAAAATGCAGTCGCTGCTGCTGCTGCTGATGCTGCTTCTCCTGCTGCATTCAGTCATCAATGAGTTTTTGCATTTTACACATTTCACTTGGCTCATCTTTGCAGCTGCTGATGCTTTTTTTTCTTTCCTTTCTTGAACTCTTCTTCTTCTTCTACTTGTTGTTGTTGTTGGAGCTGCCATTTTGCTGGCTGGTTTCGCTTGCTTGACACGCCCGGAAGACGCGTCTGAGCTTGAGTCCCTCTTGAGCATAATTGGAGCCCACATCTAAGCGACCCCACCGCCCACTAAACCCACCGCCCACCAGTCACTGATTGGCAAATCGAGTGCAGGGCAAATGTGCTCAAAGTCTTTTGATTTATTGATTGATTGTCAAAGCGATTGCCATCTGCTTGACTGGCTCGCAACCAAATTTGTTGTACACAATAATTAAAATGCAAATACACTCATCAAATGTATGCATGTGTGGGTGTGTGTGCGTCTAAAACCATTTAAAGGTTAGCTGCATGTGGCATGCCTTTGTCTTTCGCTTTGGCTTGTGGCACTATGCTTAAGACATATTTCCATTTCAAGTTGGATTTTACTTTTCTTTTGCCAGCTAACATTACAGCGTTGCTCAGTCACTCGACAAAATGATTTGTATGTCAGACGAGCGACTAACCTGTAACACCCAAACACACACACCCACACACACCCACCCACACACACCCAGACATATTTGGTTCATATGCTAAGCGCCGTAAAGTATGCCGCACTTTTCCGTGTGCATTGAGGTAAAGTGTGTTGCTTTGTTGTTTCTTTGGCCGTGTGGCTTTCGCTGTGCTTTTCGCATATGCAAATGGCTTTGCACAAGGACAAGTGTTTTCGTAAACATTCAGCAAACAAAACAAGCGACTACAGCAACATGCAACACACAGTCGTATCGCACGCCATTTCAGTCAACGTTTCTCATCAAAATACAGCCAAAAATGAAAGTAAAGCAAAGTTAAATTTGTTTGAGAAATTATAAATAAAGTTGAATCTGAAATGGGCAACTCTTGCAGCTTAGACATATTATACAATATTTATACATTATTAAAATATTTTTGGACTAGAAATTTTGTATTTTTTTGATATTTATATATTGCTTAATATCAAGAAAAATTAAATGTTATTTATTATAATTTTCTGATGATAATACGTGACTATGTAGAGGCGGATCAGCAAGTTGAAGTAGAAAGAATGAAAGTAAAAGAGTATGAATGAAAGAAGAGATAAGAGCCATGTAGAGAAAGAAAGTAATAGAGAAATAAAAGAAGAAAGAAAGAAGAGAGAAGAGATATGTAAAGAAAGTTAGTAAAAGAGTATAAAAGGAAGAAGAGATATGCGAAATGTAAAGACAGAAAGTCATGGAGAAAGAAGGGAAGAAGACGTAAGATAGATATCGAGAAAGAAAGTAAAAGAGAAAGAAAACAAGTAAGAAAACTCTAGTCGGGGGTACCCGACTAGGAGATCCCCTGAACCCCGTCCGATCTGGTTTTTAAATATATTCCGTATTTTGTATACATACAAACTTATACAAAATTTAATAAATTGCTAATCTTGCACTTTCACAATCAAAAAGCATGTTTTTTTTTTTAAAGAATATAATGTTATTTTTAAAGAGTAATAATAATTTAATAAAAGCAAAAAATTAAGAAAATACGACATAAAAATGTTTGACATCGGCTGGGTTTGAACCCAGACCTGCAAGGTACGACGTGCCCGCTTCTATCAACACCGCCACTGCACTGCTTAGACAAGCAGTAGCAAATCTGAACTAAAGGCACTTAAGCATTATAACAAAATTCAAGCTGTCAGCTGTTATTGTTAGAACAGACACGAATGCTCGCATTCGAATGTCTCAATGTATGTATGTGTGCACATGTATAGAAAAAATGAAAACGGGGGTGGGTTTCTGGTCACATGTTGCAATTGACAAAACGTTTTGTTTAATTAATTCTGTGATACTTAATGGATTTCAATGAAATTTTCAGCATATGATCTACATATTATATTGAATATTTTGCAGTTGTATAAAATCGCAAACTCATTCACATATTGGCTATATTTGCAACTAACCTTCAATTTGAAAATTTTTGAAAAATTTTGAACAAATATCCAAAATCTAACAAAAACCGAAATTGTATAAAATATAAATGAAACTAAATGCAAAATTTGGAGACTCTAGCTCTAAAGATGTAAGAGATATAATTTATAAACTTCATTTCGATAAGGTTTTTAATCGATAACAAAAGAACGGGAATAGTTATCGATTTTCTAAAACAAACTCGATATGCGCGTGCTATACAGGACTTCCAAAAAAAATTTCAAGTCTCTAGCTCTTATATGTTCTGATATCGACGCGTTCATACATACGGACAGACGGACAGACGGACAGACAGACAGACGGACAGGGCTTAATCGACTCAGCTCGTCTCCCTGATCAAGAATATATATACTTTATGGGGTCTGCCACGCCCCCTTCTGCCTGTTACATACATTTGGCAGCTTAACAAAACCATTATACCCTATTTCCCATTTTCAATGGGTTCAGGGTATAAAACGAAGGAAGAACAGAGAATAGACATGTATAGAATTAGATAAAAGAGTACGAAACGAAGAATTAAGAAGCAAAATGTAAAGACAGGAAGTAAAAGAGTAAAAAAGGAAGAAAGGACATATAAAGACAGAAAGCGAAAGAGTAAGCAAGGAAGAAGAGAGAAAAGATATCTAAGCATAAGTGAAATAGTATAAAAGGAAGAAGAGAGATGCGAAATGTAAAACAGATAATAGGAGTGTAAGAAAGGAAGATGAGAGATGTAAGGACAGAAAGCGAAAGAGTAAGAAAGGAAGAAGAGAGATGTAAAGAAAGTTAGTAAAGGAGATAAGAAAGGAAGAATAGAGATGGCAAATGTAAAGACAAAAAGTAAAAGAGTTAGAAGGAGGGAAGACCGATGTACTCTTTTTTTAGTTTTTCCTTTCTTCTTCAATTTGCTTATCTTTTTCTTTATTCTTACCTGATTTTCTATCTCTTTCTATTCATCTGTCTCAGTTGTCAACTGCCTTTCTCAACTGTCTCTCTTTTTTCCACTCTCTCTGTTATTTGATTTATATCTTCTCTTTATCAGTTCTTTCTATCTCTTTCTCTCTTTTGGTTTACCTCATCTCTTCTTGATTTCTCTCTCTTTCTCTTTTAATTTATCATTTCTCTTTTTCCTTTACTCTATTAATCTTTACCTGTTGCTTTGCTTCACTCATTTACTGCCTTATTCACACTCATCTCTTCTATTTTCCCACCCGCATTCGCCCAGTGTTTTCTCTTTCAAATATCGCCTCTCTATGAAATTTTCATTGTTTTAAGCAAGCCATACAGACTCATAAGTTTTTATTTAGTAATAATTACTTAAATTTCAATTATGCTTTGTCCCTACTCATACCCTTAAAACTTCTCATCGCCTTTCTCTGCGATTTTCATAGTTTTAAACAAGGCTTACTGGTTTGCATGTGTGCTTAGAAGTATGTAGAAACTTTTTGGTTTGGCTAAAAGCATAAGCAACTTCTGTTTAGCCTTTCGCTCTCACCGGCTCTTTAACATACAAACCGAATGTCATATCTATTATTTCTACATATTATCAAGTTTATATAGTTTAATTTTTGTTATTTTGTTCGCCTTGACTTGTTGGTATTGCCAGATCAGCGCGAAACTTTTGTTATTACCATATGCAGAGTAGTTTTTAAATATTTTTGGGCGGGGTGCTGGGGGTGTGGGGCCAAAGCAAAAGGAAGTTGATGGCCGGGGCTAATGTAATGCAAAGTCGCAGCCAGCGTATTCCAGTTGCTAGCTGCCTAGCCTCATTTTCAGCGTTTCTTAGCAAATTTGCGAGGATATTTAAACTGTTTGAGAAGTTTTTTACGTGCGCCGTCATAGTTTGAAAGCTACTTTGGCATGGCTGGAGGTTTATGCAGCTGCATAAATGTTACTTCTACTTACGTAAATTACAAAATAAAGTTATTACGAAAAGTAATTTAAGTTAAAAATTTTTGTGCGCCGCCAAGTAACCCGCGGAAATTGTGCAGCCAACTGGCAATGCCATGGCCCCTTTTTTCACTCTTTTTACTCTCTTGCTTTATCAGATGCTCCTTTTTTTTGGTGCAACCTGCATGTGGTGGGCGTGTGGCTAGAGAATTCGTGTCTGCCGGCTGTGTCGCCTCTTGCTGTTTGGCTGCTCCATAAAATCAGGTAACAAGTTGCGAAATAGTTTCGCTTTGGGGCTTTCAGCCCGGCTCTAATGCAGCCAGCCAACTTAAAGTATAGAACAACTGCAAATCAATTTGCATTAAACATTTAAGGCACCAATAGCTGCAGCAGCAGTCGGGCACGCAACAAAAGCCGCACCAAAACAAACGCCCTGAAAAGTATGCAACAATAAACCAGACTTCAATTTCGAGTGTCAACAACTGCGCCATACTCTGTTCGCAGTGCAGCAACAGTTTCAACATATAATAAAAAATATTTAAAAAAAAAAAAAATAAATAAAATTAAATTTAAAGAAGCTGAGCTTATAGCAGATAAAAAGTCCGACCAAGCAAGAGTGATACTACAATATATATAAAATAACTGAACTTAATTGTCTTTATTTTCTGATTCAATTGCTTCAAGATAGATCTCTGCTCTGACAGCTTAGGCGCTATCTTCTTCCGCTCACAATTCTTATTCATTCGAACTATAAAATACACAGCTGCACCACTAACCCATATACCCACTTACACTTAGCAAAACAGTGCATTGAACAAAACAAATTGAAAAAGTGGTCGGTTCAGTCATAAAGAATGCAAACTGCAGGTTAAAATCGAAACGGAAACTTTTAGCCTTGGCGCCCGGCGCTTTGATTGAGTCAAGCGATTGGCGGCTGTGGGTGGTAAACAGTGTCCAGTCGGGGTTACGCTTAATCAATGGCCCAATAAACAACACACACACACACACGAGCGTGAGAGTGGGAGAGGCGTGTTAGCGTGTAGAGGAGAGAGCTGTGCAATCATGGTCACATTGAATGCGCAGCGACACAACTGTAAGCAATTGCACAAACCTGAAATGTTGTTGCTGTTGCTGTTTTTGCTGCTGTTGTTGCTTACACATGGTTGTTGTTTAGCTGTAAAATCAAGTTGAAAGTTGCTGGCAACTTGAGGTGCAAGTGTCGTGTTTTTGTCAATGGGCCAACAGCAGCAATTTCCGTTTCCTGTTGCCAACGTTGATGAAAACACACAAAAAAAAGAAGAAGAAGAAGAGGAACGAGCACGAGAAATGGCAAAGAAAAAAGTCAAGCAACAAAAGTTTAGATTACAAATTCACATACGTACAGTGGCCAACAGGGCAGCAGTTGATTTACTGTTGCTGTTGCCTGTTTTTTGTTGTTGCTGCTGCTGTTGTTGTTGTTGTTGTTGTTGTTGCAGTCTTGGCCAGCCGGCTGCATGTTTTGTGGTCATTCTGTGCGCTGCAATTGGAGCTTGTCTCAGCTCGTTGTTGTTGTTGCTGTTGTTGGCATTTCGGCTGTACTTTTTGCCACTGCCAGTCATGCGTGGCACGTGCTACGCTTTGATGTGGTGCTCGGTGCTCACTCTCCACTCTCCACACACCCAATGCCTAAATAAACCTAAAGTAATAAAAACGAGCAAAAAACCCCAAAACAAGTGAGAGTATGAAGAAGGCTGCAGAGGTAAAGGAAACATCAGCAACTCGCAGCGCACACAGCAGTCGAGCTGCAAATGCCGCTTGTACATTTGGCTAAATTGGACTCAGCGAAAGCCACTGTCACACACACACACACACGCACATCCACACAGAGACTCACACGCACGGCAACAACAACTTTGTAAATATTTTATGCAAAAACACAAACTGAGTGCGGCTCTGTCTCAGCCACAGAAGCTACCTGGAAAATGTTTTTCAACACATCTGTACGATTGCATCAAATAATATTTACTTTGCTATCCCACACACTCACACACATACACACACACACCCTCACACACACACACATGTAAGCTGTACTGTAACTCAAGCATACGGTTCATTAGGCTGCTCAAGAGCCTCACACAAATTTGTTACTTAAAACTTTTGTAGCTGAACTTGCGGCAGTTAAGTAAATTTCCTAATGTTAACTACAAATTGACTTTAAATACATCAGAAATGTTGAGCAGCTAGAAGTGAACGCCGCATCTTTGAAGCCTGGCCAAAACGATGCTCTAATTGGCAAAAGCATGCAAACTGTTTTCCCATAATTGATATTTGAGAACTTCTCGCAGCGATAGCGCCCGACACAGCTGTGGTCATGCAGCAACGACCATAAATAAAGCAGTCTAATCAGCGCTGCCATTGGCAGCACTATTGTCACGTATTATTTTACATTTGTCTGCATTTGCATTGCCATTGGCATTGTCGTTGCTGTTGTTGTTGTTGCTGCTGTTGCCATTGCTTATGCTCGTCCTGTCCATTGTGCACATAAATCTCATAGAAAAGACTTTGACTTTTTATGCTCTATTTTTTTTGCGTTAGCTGCCATAAGTGGAGCTGGGGCTTGGCACATAAGTGAAGAGCTTATGTTAAGAATTCAAAAATATTTAAATAAATAATTTGCTTGAAGTACAGAAAAAAATGTTATAAAATTTAATGCTTGTTTAAAAATGAATACAAAATATTAAATGTAAATAAATAAATAAATAATATAATATATTATAATATAATATAATATAAATAATATAATCTATATATTTTTCAAAATATAATATAATATTATATGCAATAAATAATTTATTAAATAATAATTCAGTTAAAAATGTTTTTTATTGTTTACATTTTTACCCATGTTCATGCTATATTCCGTGCAAATAAATTTTCCTTATGTGTTTATCATGTATCAAAGAATATTAAGTAAATTTAACCCACCAAAATTTCCCATATAAATAAAATAAAATTATTTTAGAGCTGTCTCGAATTGTATATATTTCCATCTTTCCCTTTCCCCTTGCTCCATTGCTGTTAGAGCATTTGAAATTCGTTCCATTTCCTGTACAATATATTTCTCTTTATTTATTTACTTCTTGTGAGTGAAGCGCACATTTTGAGGGGATGAAGCCTGAGTGGTTGCATATTGCCAACTTCAGTTTGTCTCGCTGTTTGGCTTCAAGGATAACTTACACATCAACACATATACACACAAACACACCAACACACACACACACACACACACACACACACACACAAACACTCTCATAATATGCACTGTGGGGGCAGCAGCAGGTGGCGCGATATTATTCCCGCAGCTGCTTTGCCACGCGTTGCTCCTATTCTATATGTTGTTGTTGTTGTTGTTGCTGCTGCTCATTGTTGCATTTGGCACATGGCTGGCATTTCGCTGAAATTTGTATAGCTGCTTGCTGCCACGTATTGTTGCATGCAACTGCCAGAGTCATTCAAATTCCGTGACAATTCGATAAAATGCGACATTGTGACAGTGCAAAACAGCTAAGCCCGCAACGCTCAGCTATTGCTATTGATTTGCTTTTCTTTTATGACTATTACTTTACATATATATAAGACAAAGTGTATATATATATATATTTATTTTGGGTTCAGTTTTAAGCTCATATGCGGGCTAAGTCTGTTGGGACTTTGCTTGATTTACGAATGCCAAAAACACAAATCGAGCAGCTATATAAAACTTGAGCTGCTTAAAGTGTGCCTTGTGGAATACACAAACACACTTTTAAGCACACACAGAGAGAGAGAGAGAGAGAGAGAGAGAGAGAGAGAGAGAGAGAGAGAGAGAGAGAGAGAGAGAGACACCTACATGACACAATCACGGTAATTGAGAACTTTTTGGCAATGGAAACTGTAAAAAAAAAGCAAAAGTCGACAGAGCCAAGTGAAGATTTACTTCATTTTTGGCAAAGCTCCCACAAATGCCCGCACATGCGTGTGTGTGTGTGCGTAAGAAATATGTGCTGTGGTGCACAGGAAAGTAAAATAACAGACTCGCGTCATAATTTACACGTGTGTGCTCACAAAAAAAAAAAAAAACCTAGTGTGGAGCCAATCCCAACCCCTACTCGAGCCCCAAAGTCAGCTCTCCTTTGACAGTTGGGTCAGCAGTCAGTTGGCAGGGCAAGTTGTTGGCAAACGTCTGCATCTGGCTAAAAAGTGTGAAAGAGCGATAAGATAGGAGAGTTGGGGGCGCTGTCACACAGCCATTAGCCACTGTAGCTGGCACTCATTAGGCCCCGCTCTTGGTTTTATGCAAATTATGCGCCTTTCTTTCTGCTCGCTGGCAACTTAATCATGCATGTTTACACGCAAGTACAAAACTCAAACAACAAACCGAAACAACAAACAAGAATCGACAACAAAGCAAGTGAAATACAAGACAAGCACGACCTGCAGAGTCAGAACTTCCACCTCCTTCCCCCTCCAGCCCACAGACTCCACACAATTCCGTTACAGTCCAATGATATATGCAATCTCTAGGCAGCCGAGGCTAATCAACGCGCGCATGCCGAAACACAAACATTTAACTGAATTAACTTTGTTTACAGCACAAATTTTTGCATAGCTAATTAAACGACGAACGGGGCCAAGGCGCGCCGCGTTCAAAGCCTTGAATATCCATCCGGACCATCAGAAGCCCAGCCCATCCGAAGCTAATTCCCTGTCGAAGTCTGTGCTCAGCGCACATCCTTGCCTTGCCACTTGCAACCCATTTACTCTTAACGTACGTGTTTTTATGCTTGGCAACAAAACATTTACACGTTTTACTCAACTGCCAATACAAACAAATTCCAATTGGAGTTGGAGTTGAAGTTGGAGTTGGGTGTGAAAATTCTTCAAAATTATTCAAATTCATTTTGTTTTTAAATTAATGCTCGACTTAAGAGTAACCTCTCTACGGATGAGGTATTGGAAACTCTTATAACTAAGAATTATATGTTATGCCACAAAAATAATTTTAATTATGGGAATTAAAAAAGATTGTATTTTCTAATAAGATACAATTTTTTTAATTTTTATAATTTTTTTTAATTCAATCAAAGTTAATTCTATTTATTTTTTTATTTGTGAAAATGTTTCTAGATTATGGTCCTGCTACTTTTTAAGCACCTTAATCTAAACAGAATTCAATTAAATATATGTTTTAAGGCTATGAAAGATAACAAATGCAGAATACATTGCTTTGAAAAAGAAAGAGTTATAGGGTGTAAGTATCACAGATAAAGTTCAAGAAGGTATTTTGTAGATTTTAATTCAAGACCCGGTCGAGTAGGTCTTAGTCGTCTCCCAGTTCTAGTGTGGGGGCTAGCAGATTTTAGGCTACGTAGATGTAGACGCTTAGCCAGGCTGCTTGGATGAGTGTCAAGTCTCTCGAAGTATTTTTTGGCCAACTCTTGAATTCTGTCTGCAACAAAAATCAATATAAAATGATAGTTTTTCTAAATTAAAAATATTAAGATTTTCAATTTACAGAAAGTTTATAGAATTTCTTATTTATTTTAAATATTTAAAAATTTAAGTACTAGTATGTTCAAGTTACATATATGCGACATGCCATTAACCCAAACAAAGTGAGTTAAATACATTTTTTAGAGTTTTGAAGTCTTAAAAGACAGTTTATAAGGCACTTAGGACCAACCCAAATGCATCTATTGGGTCAACTTGGCTTCAATTACTGATCCAGCAGATATTTTCCAGTATAAATCAAATTCAATTTTAACTTGAATGACTTCTGGGCTGAGATGTATCGTTATACGACTCCTTTGCCTAAAATTCCTCAATGGAAATCAAATTCAAGTTTAGCTTGAAAGTTTTCAGACTGAGCATAGCATGTAACTAGGGAGTGCTAAGCATGGCATGTAGAGTACATTTCAGTTGCAATTGTCATGATTATTACTATTTTTTTGTTTTTTTTTTTTGTGTTTTGCAATAGTTTGATTCCATCTTTGGCTCCACGAATTGTTGTAGACGAAAGTTACTGTTTGTTTGGGGTATCTGGGAAAGTTGTCATAACGAAGAAAGTTTGTTTGGCGGCTCAGGTGCAGTCGTGGGCACGTAAAATATGGTTGGAAACAATGTGGAAATAGTGGAAAAACTGCCGCTTGTTTTATTTATGCATTTATAGTAGTTTTTTCCTCATGACTCTTGAGTCGAATTCGTGCGGCGCTTCCTTTGGCACTCGTCACTTCTGCCGACTTTGTCTCATTTTTTATTTAAACAAAAAACTTTTGCCCATGCACAAAACTTCTACATTTCCCTTCTCGCTTTACCATCTTTTTTTTTTTTACAAAATTACCTAACGAGAGGAGAGGGAGCAAAGAAGTTAGTTGCAAGCTGGCTATAACTTGGTGTAAGTAGCAAAAAGTTTTTGCAAATATTATTAAATAAGCAGCCTCGCGCGAACAGAGAGAGAGAGAGAGAGAAGGAAAACGGAAAATTTGGTGACAGCATTGGGCTAAAGGCAAAGAAATAAAGAAATTACTCATTTATATTTTAATACAACAAAATAATTAAAGAAATAACTGAAATACTGCAACTGGTAAATATAAAATATAAATATATATATATATAAATAAATTCATGTTAAAACTTTGTGGCAATTGTCTTTCAAAGGAAGCTATGGAGTGTGGACGACCCATGAACAAGTGGGCGAATGCTGATGCTAATAATTGAAAAGTTCTGTGAACATAAGTTTCAAAACTAAATAAGTTTGCATAGAAAAATAAGTAAGAGTGCTCTAGTTAGAAGTGCTCGACTAGGAAATACCCTAAAAATTAAAAAAAAAGTGAAATCAAATTATGAGCTATTATGGATGGTGATAAAATGGGCTGAGTTATTGAAACAAAACGATAAAATCACGCAACGTATATAGAAATATGTTTTTATGTGGATGCACAGATAGACAGGTGCACATGCTTCAATCGACTCAGCACGAAGTCTTGATCAAGAATATATATACTTTTTGGGGTTTGCTATGCCTCCTTCTGCCAGTTACTTAGACTTTAACAAAACCAAAACCTTTTAGACCAAATTCATATTTCCAACTAGTTTCATGGTTTTATGCCCTGACAGTTAAGACTGAGAGACAAGTCTGCCTAGATAGTCAGCTATATACCTGAAGAATACACTTGAATACATGATTAAGCCTTATATCGTAAACTAGATCATATAGACTTAAAATCACATAGTTTTATATGTATATTATTCATGAGCCAGCAACGATGGCAGCTGCCTCAAGCAGCACAAATCTTGCCTTATAATGAACCAGTCAAAAGTATATCAAGTAATTTGTAAATCAGTAAAAACTGCAAAATTGAACTGAAAAGGATTTGGGTGAGCTCCGACTGCTGCCAGTTGGCACATAAATGTTGCAATGCGAGTTTGTCTCGAAGTAATTAAAATAATAGCCATTGAGCAAAGCAAAAGGGCACTCGAAATAGGAATTTGCGCTTGGCGCAGCTTCATGCTCGTAAAATGTCCCAACAATGTAGAACACCATCCATCAGACGTCAATTGTATGCCAACTGACAACAAATCAAACTGTCATCCAGCACAGCCAAAGCTAGCCAGGGAGACAGACAGACAGACAGACAGAGAGACAGACTGAGAGACAGACTGAGAGACGAGTCAGAGCAGTCGGAAGAGTCAGCAGTTGAGCCAGTGGAGCATTCAACCAGTCCAAAGTATTTGTGGAGCGCCATATTTGAAATTATGCCACATGCATTGGCATTGGAAGCCTCTCCTCTCTCTCTATGTGTGTGTAGCTGCCTTGTGGCACAATTTCTATATGCTGGCATCTATCTATCCATCTAGTTTGTGTCTCGTTGCAGCTGTCAGCGCTCTATTTTGCAGTTCATCATCATTGTCATTGACATTTTCGAGTGGTTACAATGGCAAGCAGCCTGCCTAGGCACTCTCAGGGGAGTCGAGTGTGTGGAGTGTATGGAGTGTGCTGAGTGTGTAGCGGCAGAGACTCTATACTCTTGACTAGGGGCAACTGCATTGCTTTCGATTTATTTGCGCCTGAAAGATTTATGCGTTTGAAATATGGCAAATTGCCATACTCGACACGCTTACATATTAGTCATAAAACATTGAATATTAAAGCTCGATTTTAGAGTAAAATAATTGTATTTTATGTAAGAGCTGCTCGCATAGGCTGTTCCATAATTGAAATGGATTTTTAGTTCATATTTTGTGTCTATTTTAATTGGGTTTTCTTTTTTGATTATATTTTATATATTTTTTGGCTATTTGTAAAGACTTTGCTTTTGCTGGCTTTTATATTTAGTAGAAAAGTTCAAATTGTAATAAACTTCAGCTAAGACATGAATGGAAAATTATTAGGAATTTTTAATTTTTGATGGAATTTTGGAATTTCACTTAAGTTGTTGAGTTTCTATAGAGAGGTGAACCAGCAAGGCAGGCAGCTGGCTTCAATATTGAGCTTTGGGTTCTTAGACTTGAAGTAGATTAAAGTAAAAGCTATCTCAGGTCTTGACTCGCCTTCTAGTTATTACTTTCTCTGGATTGCAGGCTAAGAACCTCTAGCAAAGTAGCTCCAAAAAGCGAAAGTATCATTTACGACTCAATAGTCATTGCTACCTTCCTATATAGAATAATTCTATGAGACTCTGCGACGCGGGCTAAACAAAAATCATCTTATGTTAAACAAAGCGCTATGGAGATAGACAGAATCCAACTGCTTCCTGAAGAACTCTGTAATACAAGTACATAGCTATCTATCGATTATCTATCGACTCACAGCTCCAGATACGTTCACAGACAGGCAGAGAAGACTAGCTGAAAAGACTTCACCCTCTGAGCCGCAGCCGAATGGAAGCAGAATAGAAGTAGAAAAGAATGTACGATATATATATTAGCTCGCAGGGCTTAACTAGTTAAGGTTTAAAGAAACATGAGCTATGCAGTTGTAAGCCTATATAATACTATAGAAGGTCATGGCTCTATCGACTCAGCTCGTCTCCCTGATCAAGAATATATATACTTACGGGGTCTGCCACGCCTCCTTCTGCCTCCTTCTGCCTGTTACATACATTTTTACAAAAACATTATACCCTGATTTCCCATTTTCAAAAGGTTCAGGGTATAAAAAGTAACTACTTTTAAGCCTAAGCAACAAATATTCCATCTAAATAATATTAAACTCGATTCAAATATGTTTTTATTAAACACTCCTAATCGTAATATTTTCATACATTGACAAAAGTTATTCGACTCTGCCATCATAACTGAATGGGAGCTCGATGCTTAAACATATTTACATAAGTATCTCACCTGCTGTGTGTAAATTGAAATAGCTTAAAAAGCATCTGATATCCGAATGGGGGGAAATGTGATTGGCTGGCTGGCAAGATGTTGTGCATTAGATAGCTGCAGTGGGGAGGGAGATGGAGAGATTGGCAGGTTAACAGGAGTCAGGAGCCCAGGAGTCAGGAACTGAGCTCCGGCCACTCGATTGACTGTGAAATAGGAACCACTTTAGCGCAAAGCTAATAAGGAATAGCGGAATCGATATTGCCATGACACCTACAGGACGAATTTGAATTTTGGGCAGGCGGAAATTGATGCCATTACGGTTTTGTCTGAAGTCTGACGCTGAGTGCCACGCCGGAAGTAGCTCGTGGTGCACTTTTATTTAAAGAAAAATGCCAAATGCCGGTGGCAAAAAAAAAAACGGAGTAGAAAAGCCAAAGTGAAAGCGAGCGTGAAAGAGCTGCAAGAAGAAGAGCGGAACAATGTATGGATATTTCTGTGTGTGTGTTTGTCCGTCTGCCGACACTTTTTCAGACAGACGCATATATCACACTGACAGACAGATGGGCAGATGGACAGACACTGGCACGGCACCCACAACACATCAGTCAATTTATCTCCAGCGATTCGTGTGCGTGTGTGCAAAAATTACGCAGTTTATACACAAGTGTGTGCGGACTGGCCCATTGAACTTTAACAGTCAAATGAAGGCGGGGCCTGCCATGAAATCTACATATATTGATAAATGACCCAGGTCCTCTGTCCCAAATCGATGGCTCGATGGATGCCGCTTGACAGGCGGACAGGACGGAGGTCCTCCATCTGTGAGCGCAATTGATGCGCGCATTTATATCGGCCATATTAAAGTTAAGCCGTGGGGCCTTCGGGCTCTCGGTTTTGATTTCATTTAATCAGCTGACGACAATTAAGTAAGTTATGCCGGCACGTGCTACAAAAAACTTCATCAAAATGAACGACAACAGCACGCGAAGTGTAAAATAATTACTCGGCTTTTTGCATTGCTTGTTCCAGTTCGAGCTTGGAATGGGCATTGGCATTGGGATTGGGATTGGGTTTTTGCATTGGTTTACGTATATTGCTGTCACTTGCCATTTGTTTCTCTTGTTCTCTCCTTCTCTCTATCTCTCTCTCGTACGAGTAATTAATTAAATAAGTGCCTCAGTCCACAGATACATTGAATGGCTTACTGCGTATTCTGTAAAGCGACTGATTGACTTTTGGTTTGCCCAGCTGCCTGTCGACCGGCCGCCGTCGCCGTCGTCTCCTTCAACACCAATTATTCAGCGCGCACAACAATTTAAAAAACATTTTAAAACTCAGCTGAAAGCATTCCATTAAATGCACGAAAACAATTCTTTATTGAAAATTTCATTGCACTTCCTGTTCAATTATTTATAAATAACGCCTTGCATTAACTCTTCGGTCAACTAGAGCTGGCATTCTTTAATATATAACAGGAAAGAGCGCACGTGGCATGAATGACTATGAGATATGGCGAGTTGTGTAGACGATGTTTTTAGCCATATCCTCAAACTTTTTAATATTGGACTGAGGCGTATAATGTAGCAGATAGAGTTCATGTGGGAAACACTATAAAGTATTTCTATATACTTAATCAGAAAAGTGAACTGCAGTAAGTCCGTCTGTCCATCAGTCCTACTGTGCTTCTATCCGTTCGACTACAAGTTCGTCAGTCCGTCTCTCTCCCCGTTTATATGTCCATCCATTCGGCCTTCTATATGCCTATCTGTCCGTCTGTCCGTTAGACCACCTGTTCGTCAGTCCGTCTCTCTCCCCGTTCATATGTCCATCCAACCGGCTTTCCATATGCCAATCTGTCGTCTAACTGTCTGTCCGTCCATCCGCCCGTTCATTTATCCGTCCGTAGGGCCTTCCATATTATGGAAGGATGGACAGATATCCATCTGTCCGACCACCTGTTCATTTGTCTGTTCGTCTACTCGTGCATCTGTCCATCCGACCGCCTGTGCGGTCCATCTGTCCGTCCGTCCGTACGTCCTTGCCAATGCAGCCATCTCGTAAACTATTAAAGCTAATAGCTGGTAACTTGGAATATATTTGACTGTCATCAGTAGACTCTTATCTTTTTTCCCACACCTCAACACATTTCTAATTACTTGGCCTATGGAGCATAACTTGAATACCTTAAAAGCTACACACACAGGCAATTTACAATGTAGGTTAATATGATGTATTCATACATTTCTGAATACTTTTGACTTTGTATATCCATCCCATTCCACCCAAAATTCAATTATATCGAATAGTTCAAATTGGAATTTGATGTAAATTCATTTAAACGCCATAATAACACTCTGGAAATTGCATTAAGAATGTATATCTAGTAGCCAAAGCATTCTTAGCTTCCCCATTCCGCACATTGAGCGCTGTCAGCAGAACAGGCGCAGCTATCGCCTCACGTTATGTGTGTGCCTTAGTATATCATAAGTTTAGAATGACTTCTATAAGAGCATCTGCTAGCCGAGCACTGGCTACTCGAGCAGTTCGACATGTTTTTCATGTTCTGTACAGTCATAAGCCACAGTCTTCTGGTCAGCTTATTGCTGTCCTTGGCTCGCCAAAAAAAAAAAAATCCAGTTAAATAACATTTAAATTAGAACGGGTTTTATGATTATTCTTTTTGCTAACTACTCAGTGTAGTGGGCAGGGGGCAGGGAGCGAGGGGCGGCCGTTGTATGCGGTACATAACAACAGAAAAGTTGTTAAGTAGTTGGCAACTTTTATTGCCTGGCCAACATGATCCATAAGCCGCACTTAGTTGGCCTTCAACGGCTGCTCAAACATTGTGTAAGCTGGATTTTTTGTTGTTGCCTAACTCGGCTGCAAAAGCCGTGTCCAGTTGTTAATTGTGCTGTGGACAAGGGTTGAGCATGAGAGGCTTTTGCGTAGTAATTGCAATTGAAAGTTTCTTCATAATGCTGCCAGCTTGTATTAGTGGGCGGGGCTATGTATTAAAAGTCTTTATAGCTAGGCAATGGCATTGCCAGCAAAACAAGGCTCTCTGGCATGTTGCATGCTGCATGCTGCACACATGAAATTATAACATTTAATTTTTAATTATGAGTGCTATTAACATGGCCGAAACTTTTTGCCCCCTGGCAGGCGGCAAGCGCTGGCAGACGGCCATAAAATAAATGACAAAATAAAAATGCCAACAGAGCGACAGAGCTGAAATTATTATTTTGCATTTAAGAGCAGGCTGCAGCAGCTGTGGCCCTACTCTCCACACTTTCCTCTCTCTCTCTCTCTCTCTTTCTTTCTCTCTCTCCATCTCTCTCTCTCGCACAGCTGCCAACTAATTATGTGGAATAATGAAACAATCATGGCAGCTCCTGCAGGTTATTTGCGGCATATTTTTTTGTAATTTTAAATACATTATTTCTATTTTAGCTCCGCATTTCTATGCCATTTCTTTACGGGCATTAAATTTTGTTTCAATTTCCATTTCAATTGGAATTTGTCTTAATGAATACTCGATATATATGGTATTTATGGCTGGGCCGCACCTGTTTACATGGGCTAATTGTATGCGAATCGCTGGCGTATTGTACTTTCCATAAAAACAATAAATATTATTAACAAGCAAAAAATTTATCATGCAGTTGGCATTTGATTTATGTGCGTGGCTGAGGTCAGTTGTTACACAAAAAGTGTGCTCAAATGCAGTTCGTGTTGTTTTCATTTCAGTTTTTATTATTTATCAATAGTTTTTGTGTGCTCACACACATATATATGTATACGCATATACCCTGTAAATAGCTGAGTTATGGGTATTTTTACTGCATATAATTAAAATAGAAAATATAATACTTAAAGCTAACTTTTTATTTTAGGTTCCCTTTGTTTATTGAAATAGTAGTGTCTTCACTCTCGCCTACAGCGTTTGGCTGTAATTTTTGCTGACTTTCATATACCCTGTAACTTAAAGGTTTCCCCTCTTCAGCTACATATTGCCTACAGCACATATTCTTTATCAAAATATTCACCTTATATTCATTATATATTTTCATGCTCTACATCCACAACTGTCTACAGGGTATCTCTACGCTCACCCACCTCAATTTGCATTGATTTTTTTCTGTGTGTCAGCTCATGCATTCCAGGTGTTGATGCATTATTAATGCCATTTTAAATGCCACATTCAATTGCTGGCTGGCTTTGAATGCCGTCGCATTACCTAAAATCCCGTTTATTTTGAATTTAAATTGTAATTAAATTAATGATAGCAGCCAAGTACATGGGCCAGAGCGTTGGACTGAAGCGCATTTCATTTGTAATTTAATACAAAATGTATTGTAATTTACTTAAGAGCTCTTCTGCCACACAGAATAATTCCATTTTAAATATTGCGTTAACATATTTGTGCCGCAACATTTTAAGCTCCATTCGCCAAATGCAATTAACAAATAAACTCGGGAATTAAAGAATGCACTTAATGCGGCCATAGTTCAGCTTTATTTCCAACTGCCAACAAATAACAGCAGCCAACAAGTCGCTGATGTAAAATTTCTGATGTTCAACACATTTTGACTTGAGGCTCAATCATTAAAAGGCAAAGTATTGCTCTGCTACGTGTCTTAAGCAGCTTCATTATCATTGTCATTATTATCATTATTATAGCTCAATCATCATTAAAGGGCATTGCTATGCTTCTACCTTGGTCAAGTTGCCAACTTTGACGTATCTTAAGCTTGCAACATTAGCAGCAACACTAGGAGCATCAGCATCATCAGCATCAGCATCATCATCATAAGCATTATTAAGTTTATAGCTATATTCATTAGTTACGTCAATACTCAGGAGTCTAATTATTCCATGTGCTTCCACTGGCTGCGCGTCCAAATTGCATTATTATCAGCATTATTGTGGCCATAAATATAATGGAAGACTTTCAGCTATCCCCCAGTCCTGTTGCCATCCAGCATTAAGATTAACTCTATAATTGAAATTTAACAGAGGTCTTTGTCCCTCTCTCTGTCTCTCTCTCTCTACTATTGTTATACATATGCCTTGCCTAATTGAATTAAGGATTATATATTTATTGATAACTTATTGGTGCAGTTAAGCTCTAACAGCTTAGTTTATGTTTCAAGTTTCTTCAATCAATACAATCTGTAGTCAATCAAGGGCGTGTCTAATGGTAGCATATGTTAGAGGGGCTTTACTTATTTCCTGTAAAGCACAAGTTTAACATTGACTGATTGAAAGATTGCTTAGCTGATTTATTGAAAAACTGATTGAATGAATAAAAACTGACTTAACTTTGACTCAATCTACTTATTAATCTATTGATTGATGAATTGATTTATTGACAGATTTTAGTCATTAATGCAAGTAGTGACTGAAGAATTGTCTGAATTAGTTGATTGAAACACTGACTGATGGGAAATTAGCTGATTGACTAACTAAGTGAAGGACTTACTAACTGATTGATTAATGAGTAATTAAGTGATTCAAAGATTGATGAGTTGATTGACCAGCAAACAGATTGATGGAGTGTTTAATGAATTTAGTGATTAAATGAATTGACTGAGGGATAAATGATAAATTGACAGCGTGAAAGAATTAACCTGATTGAAGGATTGATTTAAGTATTGTCTGGTTGACTAAATAATTGATTGAGTGACTGATTGATTGGGGAATTGACTGATTGACTAACTAACTGAAGGAGCTACTAATGAATTGATTTCTAAATTTTAATGATTGAAAAAATTTAACAATTTAAAGATTGATAAACTGAATAACAAACTGATTGATGGAGTGATTGAGCAATTAACTGATTGAATGATTGATTGACTGATTTTTGGTGCAGTGACAGAGTAAAAGACAACATCATGAATTGACTGATTGATATAATAATTAAATGATGAACTGCCAAGGATTGTGAGAAATTAATTGATTTAATGATGGATTGCCTTGATTGCATGAGTGATTGATGCCTTGAGAGTGGCTGAAAATAATTGGTCAAATGGATAAATTACATTGGAAATTAAGAATCCAAAAAGTTGTTAAAATTCCATAAGATTGTAGATGTTAAAAGGCTTGAAAGTTGATTTACTCACGTAAAACTGGAATCTGGGCGAAATTTACATTTGAAAACTTTCTTTTGAGGGTGTTAGCATCAACACGCAGTAAAGGTAAAAGTCAATGTTAACACTTGATTTATTCGAAAAATACAAGCAGTTAAATATTTAACATATAAATTAAGCAATTTGCACATATTTCACCTGAGAATTAAACGTTAAGCTTAGGTCGGCTGCAAGGCAACTGGCAACTGGCAACTGGCAACTGGCAACTGGCAGTTGGGCTAATTAAATGCAACTAAGTATTTACATATGCAGACACCAAAGTTAACGCATTAATTAGCATAAATTTCAATGGCATGCGATATGCAAGTCGGATGTTGCCTAGCAGCTCGAGTTGCCTCGAGTTTGCTGTTGGCGCGATTGACAAATGCAGTGTAAACATTTCAGCAACAACAACAACGAGGACAACAATTTGATATGCCTTAATTTAAATGTTAATTCGTTTATCGAGTCTGCTGATGCGTTGAGCCTTTGTTTGTTATAATTGGCAATCTGTGATGGGACCCAGTTGCCGTAGTACTTCAAGCTACGCAAAAGTCAATTAGTCTTTATTAAGCAGCAGCAGCAGCCGACGCCCAGTCTGTCCATCTGTCTGGCTGGTAATGCAAATGTTGTGTCTTGCGCCATAAAAATGCAGTCGCTGTCAGATACAGCTACAGCTACAGATACAGCTATAGCTACAGCTACAGCTATAGCTACAGCTACAGCTACAGCTACAGCTACAGCTACAGCTCCAGCACACAGATATTTATTCAACGCGACGCGATATAGCAGCGTTAATAATAAGCAACATTTACAAACAACAAAAGGCCATTTTAATGAAATAACCATGCGTCCTGTGTGCGTGCCATACGCTGTTGCACTCATTTTGGCCCCGAATGAAAAACAAGCAGAAAACCAACAACAAGGCCAACAAGCCGAACAGAACATAACAGTGGAGAGCAGACAACCAGGCCGGCCCAGTACAGAGCAAGAGCAAGAGCAAGAGAAACCGGGCCAAACAGCATGCGTACAAGATGAAATCATTAAAGGAAATGAGTTTTTTTTCCCATCGGGTTATGACAAAAAAATGCGTTAAAATAAATTATTTTAATGTAGTTCTCATGTCAGCCCACGCCACGCCCACACTGTGTGTGTGTGTGTGGAGAATGCGCGCGTTTTAAAAATTCATGTAATCACAAAAGTACACATGTAGTAAAAAAACACAGCGCGCCTGAGCTGTGTGCAAATGTTTGTTCCGGCCACGCCCATACAAAGGTAAAGGCAAAGGCCGACAGACCGAAAGACCGAAAGGTTAGTAGGCTGGAAGGTTGGCGGCATTTACATTTAAAGCCTAATAAGCCCAGCAACAAGGACGTACATCACGACTGATTGACTGACTCACTGACTGACGTTGCTGGTAATGAATAATGGTGAATTCAATCAAATTTTATAGAAAAATAATTAGTTTGTAAATATTTTGAAAATTTATAATAAAATTTTAGTCTTAATTCTATTTTTATATTTTAAAATAATGTTTAATATTTTTTATTACTAAGAAGTTTAACTAATAAAAGCTTTATTAAAGTCAAAATATTTATTACTTGTTTTAGTTGACAAATATTATTTTTATTTTTTATAATAATATTTTATAAATTTTATTAAAAGTCAGAATTTCAATTACTTGATTTGATCATATTTTATAGAGGAATATTTTATTAGAAATATTTTATTAAAATTAAAAAATTCTTATTTTTTTTTAATTCAATATAATTATAATACTACAATATAAATATTAATATAATTTATTTTGAACAAAATATAAAAGTGCACAGTGACTTCATTAGATTTATCAACTATCAACTTCCTACAGGCATTAGGCATGAGGCATCATGAAAAGGTTCACCCTAATTGCATTGTCAAAGAACAGGTGAAAACTTGACAATATGTCAGTTTACAATTTAAGCTTATGATTTACTATTTTTGCTTCAATTCAATATGACAATATATCCGTATAAAACTCTGCGTGTGCTTTACCATTTCCGCTTCAATTATTAATTTAAATAAGTACAATATTTGAAGACATTTTACATATTGAGCTTAAAATCTCTAAACGAACTAAAAGCATTTCGTAACGTTGGAAATGACATTTAATATAAATAATTATCTTTGAGCTACAATTGAATATCACTTGTTTGTTGCCGGTCTAATACACTCATGAAATAGCTAAAAGTTGTAAATTTGGTATTTTTGGTTAGGCGCGTGCCATAGAATTGGCTAAAAGCGCGCACTAAAAGGCCAAAAGCGAAAAGTTCAAATGCAGTTACGGTCAGTGGCTGGCAGTTGAAGTTAAAAGATTCAGCGTAGCGTATGCGGCATAAATAAAGCTCACACACACGCATTCACACACACACACACACACACACACACACACACACACACACACACACACCCACACCCACACATGTACACACTCTCCGTGTATACCTTGTTGTGCTATTTGCAGGCTCGGATTTCACATACGCGCTGAGCTGACAAATTAACGTCAAAGCCAACAACTCGTGCGTCTACTTTTTGAATAGGATAAAAGAGAGAACAAATATGATTATTTTAGGCAAGCCGAAGATTATGTACTCTATAGAAAATTGATTGCTTTTATATGAACTGTAGAGAGTACATGAAATATGAAACAAATCAGTTTGCTATGCAGGAGTTAACTTTGTGACTCAATCACTTCAGTTTTTGCATGGAAAATATACCGAAAGCTCTAAAAGTTTCTCACCATGTGATAGATTATTACTATATATATCATATATTTATTAGATATATACTTATATTACATAATATAGTATAGATATATCGAGATAGAGGTTTCTCCCTCTTTCATTTCTTTCATGATCACAGCAAGAAAACACAGAGAGAACTCAACAGAGCAACAGAGTGGATAGGCATACAAATATGATCATATAGATCTAGCTTTACATTGTGATCATTCAGAAGCATAAAGCATTCATTCCAGGGCTCCACACACTTCATTCAATAACCGTAATACCCTTTTCAAAGTTATAGGAAATTTTCCAAAATGCTGAATTTCACAAAAGTGTTGATAGAGAGAACTGGGCTGGGGCACTGGCTGCTGGCAGCCACAATTGTTGAAAGCCATGTGGTCAACATGGTTGCTGCTGCTGTGGCTGCTACTGACTGTTATAACGAGGTTGAATAGCTGACTGCATCGGGACAAAAGTCAAATTTGCATTTGCCATTAGCTGTTAACCATATTTTAATTAACATCAAATAATATTAACACCACAGCCTCACCAATTGCTCTTTATTTTGGGTGCAGCGCAGCCTCTGCATTTACAGATTTTTAGCCATGCGATTAAATTATTTATCTAGCTTTAAATGATGTAAACTCTCTGTCTGTATTTGATTTGCATCCAGCGTGAATATTATTTAGAAATATTTTCCATTCGCCTGCCAAATGCAATTGCAATTATTTATTGCAATTAAAATTGACTATGGCTGCATTTATAAATTATTATTATGTGAATTAATGCAGGTCTCTTTTTGGACTATGTATGTGTGATTTATGCTGATGTTGAGGATATCAATCAGGTGCATTTGATAATGTATAATTATTGTGTCAGCTTTTGTTCTAGCAACAGTTGCTGTTTAAGCATGAACACTTGTCAACAGTGAAAATATTATATAAATACAATTCGATAAACTAGGAATTGTTTTACAAGCATAAGCATAAGTAATAAGAATGTCAGATTTAAGCTGCAGCAGCATAAGGTTGTAAACTGAGCCTTCAGAATGGGTTCAAATATAAAACAGGGGCAAAAGTTTAACTTTGTCAGCATTGCCAAAAGCATAGCTAAAGATATGCTATTCACATTTTATTATGTATCAGTAGATACTTATATCAAAGACTTTAGCCACCGTTTTAAAAACAGTTTTTGGTTTATAATTTGTAAAGTCTTCATAAAAGATTACCATCGTTATATCTTTTGTATTTGCTTCATCATACATATTTGAATTTGAATACGGTTTGTTTTCAAAATTTAGTGCCTAAATGATTTTAAAATGATTTCGCATTCGATCAGAATCTAGGCTAAAGACAATTTAAGTGACATTTTCGACAATTGATGCCATTGCAGAAATGCTGGCTTAGCCTCTTGATAATGCAATGTTGGCTGGCTTGTGAGATGAAATCAAATTAAAATCCAATTTAAAGCAAGCATATTGAATCGATGCAAAATATGAAACAAAAAGCCAAAGTCGGTCAAATGAATTGTCTCGTACAGACATTGACTTCTGACAGCTCTTGAGAGTTGCAAATCGCAACAAGCTGTCAGCTTTGCATATGATTTCATTATATCAATTTGTTATTTTCTGCAAATATTAATTTCAAATTGAATTAAATTTCGTTTTGTTAAAGAACATAATTTATGGCTCAGCTGCAAGCAATATTTAATTGCTAACTTGCACTTTTTCGCTAACTAAGCTAATTTTTTTATTTTTTTTAGAATATGCTGATAATTAAATGGAAAATCAAAGAAAATTTGCAATGTAATACATAATTTATAAATATATGCGAAAATTTAAAAAATCTTTTGAATATGTGTGCCAAATACACTATGTAACATAGGAAAGTCTATAAAATAGTTGTTTGTTCATACAAGGATTTTGAAAGGGTTTTGAAAATAATTGAAATATTTTAAAATACATTTTTAAAATACTTATTTTTATTCTTTATAGTTTTGAACTTACAAAATGTATACAAAAATTTTAAAAATATTTTCTTTAGTACATTCTAATATATATATATTTTTTTAAAATATATTTTTATATTTTTAATATATCTTTTTTTATTTTTAAAATATATTTTCATATTTTAAAATATCGTTTTATATTTTCAAAATATGTTTTTATATTTTTAAAATAAAAAAAAAATATAATATACATATTATATTAAATTATTAAATTAAAGAATTTTTTTTATCTCAGATTTCATATAAAAGTAATTTACCAAAATAAAATGCAAAGAACTATTTTATTTCTTGAAACATTCGATTTATGTAGCCTAGATATAGTAGAGTCCTATTAAAAACATTTATCGTATGTTTATCTAAAAGATTTTGCTCAAAATATCTCAAAAATACTTGAAACGGACAAAATTTAACTCAAATATTTTACTTACAAGGAAAATATTTATTTTTCCCATAAAACAAAATCAGTGAATCACAGTGTTTGCTAAATAATTCAAATAGTTGCAAATAGCCGTTTGTATCTGTCGGCTGCAACCTATTAGGGATTTTGCTGATATTTAACAATTACTTTTTCTGTTTAGCTATTTGGCAGGTAAGCCTATTATGCTTATATAAAGTGCTTATACATCACGGCTCACAGTTGAATAAAGACACACACACGAATGTGTGCTGTTGTTTATTTTACTCCGGAGTGTTTTTTGCCAGTGTGCTGGCTACCACCCGTTGGCAGCCTTGGCTCATAAATACATTTACTTTCACTTTCGTTTCTATATTTTCTTCGTTTTTTTTTTCTTTTTGGCTACTGCAGAAAGTTGGCTACAAATCTTGGCTGAAACAACAACGGCAACGACGGCCATAGCAATGCCAAGCGAATGACATCGACAACAACTTAAATGACAGTTTATAGCTCCCACGTTGAGCACGTGAAGCACGGTCGGACAATGGTTATTAAGCTGCACAACAATAACAACAGCAACACTAGAGCAAACAATGTGCCAGCGAGAGCAACAACAACAGCCCAAAATGGCAATGAGCGGATTTGCTGGGCCCGAAACACAGCCAGCGCAATTTATTTTCCACGCCAAAAGCACAAAATGAACAAGAAACGCCAGCCAAATGTTCAGCCATGTAACAGCTGTGTGTGTGTGTGTGGTGTGTGGTGTGTGTGTGTGTGTATGGTGTGTGGTATGGTGTCGATTTGATGTATCGATGCCTGTGGTTACCTACCGCTGAACAATTGTCCATTTCATTTGCAGTTGATTAGGCGTTGCGCCTGAAATTCATCATACGCCGCGTGGGGCGCCAAATAAAACGAAAACATTTTCAAGCGTCAAAGCGTATGAAAAAAAAAATGTGACATTTAAACAACAACAAAAAAACAGTTGAAAATGATGATGGACGATTGTTAAATACACTACTTGTATTGAAATTTATTGAGATGGAAGAGGCATGTATAAAATATGGATAGGAATAAACAAGTGTAGTTGAGGTCTGAGGTGGGAGATTGTTGGATAATTTACTCAGAATTTAAGAATTGTTATGAAATTGAAATTGGATTTGGCTTTCAAACAGCTAGAATTAGCATTAAGAAAAAGAATATTGACATTCTCAACAATTTATTAATACTCCATCTTTGCTGATGCCCAAAATGAGGCTACTCGAAATTAATGTTTAGGCAAAACAAACGCCAACAACAAATTTGTATATATAAAAAATCTTATATATATTATCTTTATACACTTAAAAAGTATAACTTGTTGTACAGTGTAGCTGTCAGAAAGTAGCTGCCATTTTCTTCAGATATGCATTTGGTGAAGCGCGCCATTTGAAGCTCTCTCCACGGCGCTAAATTAGTTGAAAATTGAGTTTAGCGCCAAATTGAGAAAAGCCCCAAGTTTAGTCTCCAAACTCACCGAGTCTCAGTCCCCAGCTGATGAACGCGCATTGGCGCAGAATAATTGCAGAAAGAACAGTTTGTTGCGTTGTGGCAGAGGGGCTGGTGGGGGGAGCGCACTTAGATTTGCGCTTATCTTGGCCAGGCTTAAAGCAATTGAAGCCTTTGCAGTGGCCGACATCAATTATAATCCAAATGAGCCGCACAACAATTGCCAGGCGCCTGTTATCCGCCCCGGCAATAAAATGTGAGCGCCCCATTCCAGCGGCTCTCGACAGCCACTCGATGCGAATGACACTCCAAGGATTGTTGGACGCACTTGCGTGTGCTGGCCTCGTCCTGGCCTCGTCCTGGCCTGGCTTAGACGCACAATCGCTTAATCGGTTTGTTATTTATACATCTAATTTGATCTGCAAGCGACGGAGCAGCAACGCCTCACGCAGCCTCAGCGCCCCCAACACAACAGATCCGAACTAAAACCAATGTAACTTTAGTTGTAGCTGCCTCAAGTTGTTGTTGTTGTTGTTGTCTGCTTGTGCACGCTTAAAACATGACACTTGTAAGCTAGCATCTATTATGTGAGTGTGTGTGTGTGTGTGTGTGTGTGGGCGACAGTAAGCCATGGCCATAAAATGGTCGAAAATTATTGAACAGCGATTACAAATGCCAAAACAATTTTTGGGATTTTGCTCAATCGAACAATTTTATTTCATTTTATTTGCTTTTATTTTTATGGAGTATTTTTATAAAAGAGATTCGATTGACATTTGGATTTTGGGGCATTTAAAGTTTGACAGCAACTGTTAGAGTTCAAGACTTATAAATAATATGTGAGCTGAAGAGATTTGAAATATTTAAAGCATTCAGTAGACTTTGTAAAGAAATTCTATTGAACTGTCTGTTGCTATTCGATAGCTGTAGTTAAATATCTCTGACCCACTGTAGCTGCAGGAGTCGATGAGGCTTTTACCTATGCTGAAACTATGCCAATTCATTACATTATAGCCAACTGCTAGTTAACTGTTGATGGTGCTGGCACTTAAGGGACTACCCTAGGCATAATTCAATAAGACGAATGCCTGGTATGAGGGCGTGGCCGTTTGGTGGTGAGCCAGACAACACAGAAACCCCAAAAGCAGAACATTTCGGTATAAAATAATTGAAATCCGTTAGAGGCAAACAGAGAGACAGGCAAACAGACTGGCAGACAGACAGACAGACAGACAGGCACTCAGGCAGCAATGAGCATACACACACATAGACATTTACACTCTGCGGTTGTTGCCTGGTTTAGGATAGAAGCATACGCACAGCACGCATTTAGCACAACTTCATTTATCTTTAGCATTTTCTTTTAGCATTTAATTAAAAAGACAAGTTCCATTGTCAACGGCGGTTGGCGCGGGCGGCTGCTGCTTCTAATGTGTGCCGTCTATCCTCAGCCAGGCAGACACAACAGCAACAACAAAACATATTTGCGGTTTTTACGCCGACATTGTCGCCCTGCCTGGCTGCGGCTGTCTCTGTCACATATGCCTGGCTAGGGCAGGTGGCAGGCGGCAGGCGGCAGACGGCAGCTTTGACTATGCCAGGTATTTCTGGTTCTTTCAGCTGCCACGCCCACCACAGCTGACTGGCTATACCTGCCCATTAGGAGCATAATCATGTAGCTTTGATAAATGCTTATGTTCGGAGCCGCGTTTCGTGGTTTAAAAATCCAACATGCTGATTAATTAAAGTTGCGCCCAAGCGTCTGCCACAGTTGGGGGAAAAAGTCGAGGCACAATGGAAAATTCATAAGTAATTCAACTTTGTCGACGCGTGAAACAACAATTTAAGTATTCAGCTTGGCTGTGTGTGTGCGTGTGTGTGATAGCGAGAGCGAGATTCGAAAAGCTTATTACCATTTTCACAGATCTGACATTCTCAGGCGGCCTTAAATGTGAGTGCGAAATTAAATGACAACATATTTGACACTGATTCTTGTCATACTGGCGGCTCTGCGCAGGGCAGCTGCTCCAAATTTATCATCTCTGTCTAAATGCCAAAGCACCTACCTCACGCCTCCATGCAGTCACGCCTCAAACTGCCGCGGCGCAAATTGCTGCCAGTTGGCTCATGTAATTTGTTAACATGCGAGCAAAATATAAAAAATATAAAGAAAAATAAGTAAAAACTTTGAATAAAATGAAAGGACTAAATAAAATTTACAATGAAATTAAATGCCATGCACTGTGGGCCAATTGTGCACTTTATGCTATAAATTTATAGTTTATTTTTTAAGTACATAAATTACAGATTTTTTAAATAAGAATTTATTGAAGTTTATGGATATTTGAGAGAGGGATGGAAATCGAATTTATTTAAAATATAATATATTTTGTACATTTAATATGACATTTGTTTACCAAGGCGTATACTCAAGCTAATACTATGTAATTATTAAAAAATGAAATAATTGAATTGATTTAGTTAACTAGCCTTAAAATACTGCTTTATATTACATATTAATTTTTTAAGTTTTAGTTGGCAAACCTGTTCAAATGAGTCAAAAAAGAACTAACAAATTTTTGTTGTGCTTTTGAAAATATTTATAAAAATTATATATAAATCAAAAAATGGGTTTGCTTTCAATCTTAAATAAAAATTTACAATAACCTGTAGATTTATATAGCAAAAAAATGACCATGGCGAAGCATTGTTAGCTTTTGGTTAGTAAAGCTTTCGGCTTTGTTAACAATTCATGGTTATATATGTAGCATAAGTGAAAGCTCTGCTAGCGAAATGTTAAGCTAACAGTGCTTAGTTCGCTTCAGTTTTCCGTCAGTTTAGCTTTCTTGCAATTTCATTTAATATTTTATTAAAATTATTTTTATACCCTGAACCCATTGAAAATGGGAAATCAGGGTATAATGGTTTTGTTAAGCTGCCAAATGTATGTAACAGGCAGAAGGGGGCGTGGCAGACCCCATAAAGTATATATATTCTTGATCAGGGAGACGAGCTGAGTCGATTTAGCCCTGTCCGTCTGTCTGTCTGTCCGTCTGTCCGTCTGTCCGTCTCTCCGTCTGTCCGTATGTATGAACGCGTCGATATCAGAACATATAAGAGCTAGAGACTGAAATTTTTTTTGGAAGTCCCTGTATAGCACGCGCATATCGAGTTTGTTTTAAAAAATCGATAACTTTTCCCGTTCTTTTGTTATCGATTAAAAACCTTATCGAAATGAAGTTAATAAATTATATCTCGTACATCTTTGGAGCTAGAATCTCCAAATTTTGCATTTAGTTTCATTTATATTTAATACAATTTCGGTTTTTGTTATATTTTGGATACCAGCCAAAAAAAAAAAAATTTTTTATAATTTTTTAATTTTAAAAGCTTAAATTTTTTCTGCGTTAATAAATACATAATTGAGTATATATTAAAACGCAGATCGGGCGGGGTTCAGGGGATCTCCTAGTCGGGCACCACCGACTAGAGTTTTCTTACTTGTTTATTTTCTTTATTATTATTTTCTTTTTATATTTGATATATTTATATCTTCTTAGAGTCAGCAGCAAATCTAATATAAAAATTCTATAAAATTAAATTCTAGCAGCTTTTATTCTAAATTTCAATCAACATTACTTTTCATTATTGTAATTGATCAAAATTTATTTCCATATTTAAATCAACTGCACTTTTCAGTACTGTTATTTATCAAAATTTGTTAAAGTTCTTGCAAAATTCGATTAGACGCTTAGCTGAATAAAATTTGCCAACAATTTCATTTGTTTGATTTCATTTGTGTTGGATTCAATTTCTGTTTCCTATAGCAAACTAACAGACGCGCACGCACACAGCCACCATTTGTCAATGCTTGGGGGCAAGATTTAGTGAAAGAGAGGGAGAGAGAGAGAGAGTAAGAGTGAGAGGGAGAGTATATGGCAAGCTCGCTATTAAAGCATACAACGTACTCTGAGCACAGCCTTATATCAGCTATAGCTTGAACTTTCTAAAAAGTGTGTGCATGTGTGTGTGCGGAAACACCTTAAAACATTTTCGTGCGATTTTGAAAAGATGTCAACAAAATTTATGCAAATGATATGTTAACGCTACTTATATGGAAATTAGTATAAGGAGTCAGGACGCGCCAAAGACGGCAACCGACGACGACGCCGATGACGAGAACGAGAACGAGAACGTTTTGCCATCGTCGACGCGTCGTCCTGGCTCTGACACTCAGCAACAAAGCATGGCACTGGCACGATAGAGTGTTAGCGGGGCCGGGGTCTGTTGACGGCTAAAGGCAGAAGGAGCAGCTCCAACACCTTGTGCACTTTTAGTCAAAGTTTTGATTTCGTGTTACATGTGTCAGAATTTTAATGATGCTGATAAAAGTTGCTCACAAAATGGCTTATTATGTGCGTTAGTGTGTGTGTGTGTGTGTGAGAGAGAGAGAGAGACAAAGAGAGAGAGAGAAAGTGTCTGTGTGCGAGCAAGTATGTGGGGCTCTGTGCATTGGTGTGTGGCTGTTCTTAAGCATATTATCCTTTGAGCGCATTTTAACTTCATAATGCACGTTGTTTGCGTCAAATTTTTAATTACATATTCCTTGAAGGCAGCAAACCAAAATTGAATATGTCGAAAATAGTGTAATTAAAGGCTGGGCCGACGAGATCAGAAGATGGGTTTTTGTCGTAAAAAGAAATTGATATTACTTCAAGAATTTTAAGATATTTCACAAAATATTTGTATAAAAAAAAATGTAACTTAAATATTTAACAATTTAAGCTTTTGGCTGATTTTCCTTTAAAATATAATATGATAATAAATTAAATATTTTTCAGAACTTTCCATAAATGTTAATTATAAACTTCCTATCGATAACTTCAAAGACTGCTGCATTATAGTTATTGAGAATAGACTACTGCTTGTTCAGCTTTTAAGTGTGGATTGGTTGATATAATTCCCACCTATAATATAAATTAATTTCAGCCTTGATTATCTATTAATTTTAAGTTTGACAAACTCTTTAGGCAACCCTTGTCTATATCTGCTCAATAAATATATTGTAATATGTGGCTGTGGCCTCAGTTGCTTGGCAGCTCTTATCCTGCAAGTCAATTGTCGCCGGCTGTAAACTTTCGGAATTCATGAGGCATATAAAATGTGAGTTTTAGAGTGAATAAACAAGGAATAATGTTCATGATAATTACCAAAGTCAAAGCGATTTTAACCAGTTAAATGCCATAATTTAGCATTTCGTTTTCAGCGAGTCAGAGTCGAGCGTCATGTTCTGGCGTCTCCTGGCGTGTGCCCTGCTGGGCCAGGACCTTTTGGCATTGGGGACGCGTGTGCGCGCGCCAGTCGCTGCAGGGCAGGGCCCCAGCGGGGCATTGCCAGCGACAACAACAATGGGAACAACAACTACAACAACTACGAAGGAATAGTACAATGATGGCGGCTGGGACGACGCGACGTCAGCAACTAGCTCAAACACTTTGCAAAGGGCCAACTGAACAAAGCCACTTGAGGTGCGCTCGAGCACTTTAACGGCTGCATGTCAACACACCTACACACACAGGTGCTAGCTAGGTGGACTGTGTGTGTGTGTGTGTGTGTGCGTTTAGAACTGTTTTAACACCTTTTAGCCTGTTGGCGACACTGAGCCAGCGACAAAGAAGGGGGCGAGGCAGCGCTTTGCGTTGCTGTTTAAAATGTTAATGAGCTTTTAGGGTCGCACACCTGTATGTGTGTGTGTGTGTGTGTGTGTGTGTGTGGGTGGGTGGTTTGGTTGGCTTTTTTGGGCTGCTACCCCCAGCCTCCCCGGACCGGATGTGGTGCTGCCAGCTTCCGGTTAGCTGAGTCTTAAGCGTGCGCTCTCCACGTGCTACGTGAGGGGTGTGCAAATAGTTTCAATTGCGGCTTTTGCGCCGTTTGCTTTATTTATTTTTATTAAAACATAAAGAGGTGAAACGAGCACTCGCAGCGAAAATGGCATTGACTTTGTTAACATTGCGTTAAATTGTGGCGCATTCATTAAAACGTGCCACATAAAGGCAAAAACAAGGCAGGCCAACGCCGAAGCGACAACTGCTTCAGTTCAGCTCAAGAGTTGGGCGTTCTGTGGGGCAAGAGTTACGAACAGGCATTCACTTGCACTCTGTATCAGTTGTAATTCGTGCAGTTGAAGACAATGGGCCAAGACTTGGAATAGACATGAAAAAAAAAACAGAAAAAGAAAACTTTGAAGGCAACTTCATAAACTTGGCCTGGACACATACAACACGCCGAATGGAGAGACAACAATGGCAATAGTCGAAACTTAAAATGTATGCGCGATAAGCGACTGGAGCGACAGGAGCGACAAGTACTGTCCTTTGTGTTCAGTTGTCCTCGCACTTGGCCAAATCAACAAACTGTACAAAAACTAATCAGCACGGCGGGCCAAACAAAAGCCGCTAACAAAGCGACGCAAATGAATGGAAATGGAAATGAAAGTGGAAATGGAAATGAGTTGAGTTTAGTTGAGTTTAGTTGAGTTGAGTTGAGTTTTACTGAGCACTGCGTTAAATGTTTCAAGTGTCTTAAAGAGTTAAAGTGTCGCAACCACATGGTGCATACGTCACGTGCTGCTAGGCGAGCCCGAAGAGCAACATAAATAAATTTCAATGCTGTGCAAATGATAATAAATGTAAAATAAACGCAAAATTCTACAAACAACAAGACAGTGCAGAAAAGAAAAATTAAAAACAAAGTTCCTGCAGAAGGAGTCAAAACAATAACAAGCACATGCACACGCACGCATTGCGCATACATGACCCAAGCGAGTGGCAAACGAGAAGTTGTTATCAGACAGATAGATATATAGATATATGTAAATATACATATGTAGAGAGAAAGGGAGAGGGAGAGAGAGCGAGAGATAGAGAGAGATAGGCTTAACACATATAGTCATAAAAGAATATGCAAAAAACTTAAATATGTTTGTTTATATCAATGCATAATCCAATTTGAAATATATTTTTAATTATCTATTTTAAATATATTTATTTAATTATAGTTAATATATTATATTTATATATAATTTAAGCTATTTACAAAACGAAGTTTTTTTTAAGATTTCTTACTATAGTATTGAACATAGTTGTTTTCTTTTCACATAACTTGATCTATTCTATATAACAATGAACAACGAATTGGATAGGAGAACAACTACGAAATAGCGCCAAAAATGTTCTATGAAAAGGCTGTCCGTTGCAGTCCAAACTGGATCCAGAATCAAAGCTGCAACTTGAGGTCTCTTCACACACTTGTTTACGCAACTAGCTTTTATTTTGTACTACTTTTATTTTATATTTTAATATTAAGCGCAGCTCGCGCAACCTGACAGCGAACATAAGAGAGCCAGCATAGGAGAGCGATCATAGATCGACAATCCTATTCTCACTACTACACCATCAACTGCTGCTCTTTACAGTGGTAATCGCTTATAGTGCACAATAATTAACAATTTAAGTAGTTTTCATGTTTCATTCAAGATCATACGACTTGACAATGTCAATTAAAGTAAATTAGATTGTGCATAAAAGGTATGAAAATTCTTTGCTCACATTTACTTGATGCCAGTTTCCATTTAATTTAGGTTTTTATTCTTCTTCAACAACAACGACTTAAAGATCGAGACATATACTCTGCATTATACCATATATTTATACTCGACAACGTCAGCTTAAGTTAAGAGTTTTTTTTAAGCGCTTTTCGATTTGGGAAATACTGTAGCCTGCGACACAGAAAAGCTATTGGAACTGGGCACTAGGAATATATGTTATGTCGTCTCGATGTAAATAAAGATAGGACTGACAAATATGTATATAAGAGATATATCTATGTTCCTATAACTAATAGTGGCCCTAAAGCAAGAAACTCCAAATTTGTTAACTGAGCTTCTGCTGACATGTTCTGATTTACTTGACAGCAATGTTGTCTCTAGTTTGGTAAGTTGAATTGTCAATTGCTATATATTTTAATATTGAATATTAATTGTAATGGCGAAAATTATCAGAAGAAATCTGAGTTAAATTAAAAGCGTTTTTAAGAGTGGGACTTCAGGCCATGAGCTTTGGCCAACTTGTACAAAATGTCACGTAAAACGGTCTAAGATGTGCCTGAAATTTTGGATAGTTGAAAGAGAACTGAACGAAAAGCTTGAGAACTTTTAACTAAATACTAAATAAATAAATATGTTTACAATATATATTTTTAATTTGTAGATATAGTCTGTTTATGTACAACATGGAATTTCAAACTCAGCCACAAGCATGAACATGAGGACAGCTTCACATCACTTAAGAAACGATTGTTTTCGACAAAGGGAGATTTTTGCAGCGACCCTTTTACGCCTCGAAAAAATGTCCAAGCATGAACATGGAACTTATTTTTGGAGGAAAAAGGATTGTAAGAATAATGATAAGAATAGATAGGAATTTTAAATAAAAGCAGCCGCTCTTCGCTGTGACGATCTGCTCAGCATAGATCGCTGTAGCTCATTCACAATTCACTTCTAAGCTTTTAGCTCAAACCACAATTGTACAACTATATTCCATTTATTGATTTTGTTTAGAACATTGCTTGCCCTACATTAGGCACACAATTCATTGTGCTACCCTCGCTAACAGAGCAATGTTTCGCCTTGTGCATTTTGCACATGATTTTTACCATTGCCAGTTGTGATAATGTTTATTTTATCGGCCACGACACATTCTGCTGCACTTTTGGCAGCACTTAGTGCAGCGGCAAGCCGGGTCACAGAAATAACAAAAACAACAGTCGAGCCAAAGCCAGCCCAGATGTGGGCGAGGAGCGGCACGAGCATGGAACGGGTTCAGGTCAGAGAAAACAAGGAACAGTTTTCGTATAGTTTGTCCATTAAAAGTTAATATCACTTTGCCAAAAGTTGCAGCAACTTGTGCAACTGTGCAACTGCTGCTGCTGCTGCTGGTGCAGCGAGTGCTATGTGACTTTCAGTTTCAGTTTCGGTTTTGGTGCGCAACTTTCTGGCAGCGACAATCAACGATTTTCATAGCCAGTTGCACATGTAAAACAAAGAGACAGTTGCAAATACAATTTGCTTATGCCTGCTCCCAGCTAATTTATGCTCACACAGATAGAGATACACAGAGGGCGAGAGCGAGAGAGTGAGCGTGCGAACGAGTCACATTTAATTCATTTTTATGGCCATTGACGTTGACATTTATAGCGTTTTTCTTTCGCCCGCCTTATAATTCCCATAATCTTTACGCAATGCCCGAGCAAAACATTATTCCGGCCAAGAACTCGCCATGGCTCGCTGAAAAGGAAGCCATTCCATATGGCAGCTGGCAACTGGACTTCGAGCAACAGCAGCAGCTGTAAGCTGGCTACGTAACTCATACGGCGCGTGGTGCACACCGTGGGGCGCAAAGTGAATAATGATAAAGCGCTTTAATGCTTTTATTGCGAACGATTGTAGCATAGGAAATCCGTTATAATCCACACCAAGTGACAATAAACGAAGATGAACGCAGGCGCCGGAGGACAGCGTGTAGCTAAATGAAAAACTATCCGCCTTGCCTTAGCTCTGCAGCCACGTAAATCCTTTGCCTTCCGCCTTTTTGTAGGCTCTACACCATTTAGCATGGGGTTAACAATTGTCCACCTCTTGCTCTCAGGCGTTTATCAAAGAGTTCAGGAAAACGCCTTTCGTTGATTTCAATCATCTCTCGGCCTGACTACCAAGCCCATAATGAGTGTTTTGGCTGCTTTAACACCAATGCTAATAGATACCAGCTAAGGACACCCACACAACAGCACTTTAAACAGCTTAAAGGAGATGTGTGTGTGTGTGTGTGTGTGTGTGCGTGTGTGTTTGCTCGTTATTTGCTGCTCTGCTCTGCTTGCCTATGTGTTAGTGCCTGTGTGAGTCTTGTGCCGCACACTGCCGTCTAGTCGCATCGTTCCTTTTGGCTTAGCACGTTTTAGCCACCAGGCAACAGTCGACTGGTTCATGGCTTTATTAGTTCACGCATAATGACAAAAATGGGTCGGCACGTAATGCGTGCGCTTTGTTTATTTTACTTTGCTGCAAGGATTTTTATGCCCCGCAGTCATAAAATGGATGCCTCTCTGGATGCCTTCTGTACGGCCTTCTGGGCGTGGCCGGCAACTGAAATAAAGTTCGAATCCTTAAAGGGTATGTGCAAAAAGAAAGTCAAGAAATTTGCAGCCGAAATGGTCGACTTGAAGCTGACCTGCAGAAAGTTGTTAAGTGAGCTGAAATGATAGGCTGAGTTAGGTTTGGTTTTTGGAAAGCAATTTATATATATATATAAATATATGGGTCATGTTTATAGAAAATATTATTTAAGTGATAAACAGACAAAGGAAGTTATATACAATAGTGGGAAGTATAGAAATTGTTAAGGCGAAATAGAAAAATATTTGAAATTTATGGAGTATCTCAATATAAAATTTGGGCATTTCAGTTCAAAAGAGGTTCGAAATTAATAAAGTTATGTTATAAATAGACAAGGATAATTGACGTATAAGATGTCAAGAGTCTAGCCTAAAAATACATACCCACAGATGGGCTGACAGGCTATTGATCCTGATCAAGAATTTTTACTTATAAGAATCGACAATGCCAGCTTCTGCCTTCTGCCAGCTGTGTTCATAAAAATAGTAGCGTGGCTGAAATGTTGGACAGCAACATTTTGTGATAAACATAAAACTTTGAAAATAATTATATTAATTTACATATAATATATATATAAATTTTGAATTATTTATAATTATAAATATATAAAAAATATATATTCACCTCTGTTTATAAAAATAGTAGTGAGACTAAAATGTCTGTATATATTTATATAAACCTATATATATATATACATATGTTAATCTTAATAATCATTTAAAATTGATTTCAAAATATTATGTTTCATACAAAATTTTGCAGTGCTAACTTTCAGTAGCACTACTATTTTAATGAACAGAGCTGTCGATATTTTATCATACTTCTTATACCTTGAGTAGTATATATTTTATAATTCGTCTTCTTATACGTTCATCACTTTCAGGTCTTATCTTACTTTTAATACCTTATCTTTATAATAAGCATATTTGAAGTATCTGCTGAATAATTGCCTTTGATCAAAGGAAGTCGCAGCGAGTGCATGCAGGACAGATTTCTTTTAACAGTTTTCTGCTTTCCATTTTTGTAATGCCTTTCGATGATATATGGGACATTAAAGCTATAGCCACTCCCCGAGCACTTTGCTGACCCGCCCAGCTCGGCTGAATGCAATGCGAGCTGAATGAAAGCAAGAGAAGCAGCCCATGTGGTGTGCGGCGGGGCAGAGTAGGTGGAAAATCAATGGCGCTGACTGTGACGTCTGATGTGGCAACACTGCGAGCCCCCTTTACGCATGCAGGATATGGCAATGAATACGTGTGTGTGTGTGTGTGTGTGTTTGTGAGTGTGAATTCTGCTGTATAGATGTTGTTTACGTATGCGTAACGCATCGCGCGGCCGCTAAGCTGCAAATCTCTTTAAGATGATACTTTGCAACATTTACAAATGTTTTAGTGCCTGCCAGCTTGTGATTGGGTATGTGTGTGTGTGTGTATTTGTGTGCATGGGTTACTGTGCGCTTGTGATTAGCATTCCTGGCATATCTTACATTTATGTTGAATGTTTCCGTTGCAGCAAATGTGTTCCGCAGGGAGTCAAATGGCGGCGATGGGAATCGGGTTATGTTACGGTTACGGCTCGTTATGCTTTGTCGGCGCCCACAACGTGCCCCTTTCACCCTATCACCAGACCCGGCGCACATTGGCATAAAGTTGTTGCGAGTTGTTGTTGTTGCACTGACAACATTCGTCTGTTTATTCGTGTTGTGTGTCTCAGTGTCTCGCCTCGACTCAAACTCTGTTGCGTTTGCCCCTGACTTATCCCATGTCTATGCGTATTACAAATTTACATCTCTCTCTCTCTCTCTCTCTCTGTTTGTGTGTTTGCTGTCGCCTGCGTGTCCACTTATATTTGATGTTTATGTCAGCTCCGCCTCTCAGACACAGACGCACAATGCTAATGTTTACACTACTTGTGCGGCTGACCATTTATGTGCGGTGAGTTCGTGATTTGATATCTCGCTCGCCTGCAGGTGACCAGGCCTCCACCTCAACAGTTGATAGTCATTAAATTTAATTATCTCTATGTACACACACACACACATACAGATATATATTTAAACAGCTAAAGCTTTAAGGATAACGGCACTGCCGAGGCTTAAGTCATTTGTAGTTGTCTCACCTCTGAGACTATATAACTCATATGAGTTTGTGGTTGCCAGGCATCCAGATATTATGTATGGCAGTTGTACGAGTTACGCCCACTAGCTGCAGCAGCGTGGCTTTTAACTTTAGCGTCTTTTCTTACGTCCAAAACCTGTGAAAATAAGATAATGTGTATGTGTGTCACATTTTGCACAGCCCTGCGCAGCCAGCCAGCCACCGCAGATAGAGGGTACACCTTACCTTGTTTTAACTATTCGACTGTTCCTGCTGTTCTTTTTGCTAGTTGCCTGCCTGACTGCCTGGCTGGCTGGCTGGCTGTTGTTCTTGCCAGAGAGACTTGAAATATGTTAGCTTCACGTTGAGCTCATAAACTAACACTAACACCTTGACACGTACGCTTTTTGTAGCCAAACACAGCCACACACACACACACACACACACACACCTACACACACACATGTATATAGATATATCTATATATAAATGTCATTAAAATTGCAGTAAGAGTTTGGTTTGGCTAGAAACTGCACGACTTGTTCGTAGTTTGGCAAGCATGCAACTCTCTCTATCTCTCTCTTTATCTACTTATCTCTCTATCTCTTTCTGTTGTTCGGCACATGCACATTGTCTTATAGACATTACGAAAAGCTTTGGACGAACTTTAGATCCTCAATTGCAATTTGCTCTTTTAAAGATCTATCAAAAATTGTGCTACGAAATTTATAGTTGACTATAAACGAACTGCTATAAGATGCCCTGTAAGAGAGCTAAGCGTGTGGTAGATTAGCTATGTACATAATATATAAAAAATATATTGAAATAAAAAATTTTATAGCATTTATAGTTTTATCTAGGCATAAGCTAAGCTCATTTAAATTTTAATTTTACATTTTATATATGGCATATTTACAGGGTATTTTGCTTGCTTAGTTGACGCGACGAGCTTAAGATTTAATTTCCTTGTTTTACCTTTTTCCAGTTGTCGCACAGCGATTTATACACACATTTTATTATGTGTGTGTGTGTGTGTGATGTATGTGTGTAACGGCTTTTGTTTGCTGCTGCAACGTTATGAAGAGGTGTGTCTGGGTGTGTGTGGGTAGCTAGTCTCATAAGCGCGCTCGCTCGGTCGCTCGCTCGTTGCACCACTTGATTTATTTTGCAGCTAAAAACGTGCTTAATCATATTAGAGTGCATTTGTGTGATTTAGTGTAAAGCAGAGCAAACAGCGAAATAGAGAAATATAGAGAAATCCCAAAAGGCAGGCGAAGCTATATTCAAGTGCCAAAGAATTTAACTCGAGACAATTGAGAAATTGTGTTGACAATTGGATGCTTAAGCTCAAGACGAAAGTCAGTTCATAAGCTGATTGGGACAAGGATTCAAATCCCAAAAAAGAAAGAATATCTCTAGTTAATATGTGTCTTATTATGATGCATCAGAATTCATTTTGTTCCCTTGCCTTCGTAGCCACATAGCTCGAGTATTAGCCAAGTAATTATCATAACAATGGGGGTTAGCTGATTAGATGGGTTCTGCAAGTTGTGAATGCTTGAGGCCAGAGCAGTTCAGTTTGTAATGGGCATTATGCTAAGCCAACGTATTTGAAGTAATATATCATAAATGCCCAATGAACAGCTGCTCATTATCTCATCAAAGTTGGGGCCTCAACTGTATTGGGGCAAGTTTCCGATTTGTGGTCCAGTTCACAGCTATGTCAGAGCCAGCCACCTCGATTATCTTATGTCTTCAGTGTGGCTGTCTCTGTCTCTCTCTCTCTTTCCGTCTGTCTGTCTGTCTGTCTGTGTGGGTGCTAGGCTCTGCTGAGCCTGTCAACATCCAGGGCATCAGCATTGAGCTTAGTTATGCTCAGGCAGCGAACGAGTGCCACGTTATGTCCAGCTTGACTGACCACGACCGCACCCAAATACCGCAACCAGCACAGAAGCTGGCACGTACCCGTGTCACGCCCACAGCGATGGGCGGTTGGGTGTCTGGGTGTGCGGCTTGGGGTATGTCTTGCACGTTGTGCGCTTGTGGCATGTGTGAATTTTTCATTAAAATTCAAGTGACATCAAAAGGGTTTACTGCGACGCAAAGGCAGCAGCAGCACCAGCAGCAACTCTCAGTGGCAAGTGTAACTCTCTCTCTCTATGTGTGTGTCAGGGTGTGTGAGGGTGTGTGGGTGTCAATAGTGACAACTGTGACGACATATTTTGCACTTGTACATTGTCACACACGCACAGACAGGCAGACGGAGAGACAGAGACAGAGACAGAGTTAGAGACCGTCTGGCAGTTGCATAAGTAAGTAGTTGGCTGTCAGCACTTAGTCACTTGTCAATTGCAACGCTGATGTTGCTTAGCTCATTTGAGCACCAATAATTGGTAGACACCTTTAAAGCTGCCAACTATGAAGCAGTCCACTATGAGGCAGCCCAACTGGAAAGTCAATTGGTTTCTGTTTGGCATGAAACTTAGGCACAACTAGATGCAGCTGTTTAAAAGAGGAATGAAATGAAATATATATTTGTCTACAGATATCTAAACTAGCATACATTTATGGCAAGGACTCAGTTGCTTGTGGGGCAAAAGAAATCAAACGATGATCTTTTGTTTTAATTTTTTTTAATGAACAACTTTTGTTGCCTTCGAAGTAAACTGATTTATAGCTTGTCGATTTGTATGCTGCGTTTCAGTTTACTTAACATATGTCAAAAGCATTGACATTTGGCGATATTTGCAAAAGTTATAGTATTTTCCCATAGGGCGACTAATTTTGCCTGTAAAAGTTATTCAGACTAAAAATTAGACGTAATGAGCGAAGGCTAAGTCTAACGCATTCAATTGTTTTTTGGATTATTTATGAAACTTTGTTGAAATTCTTTTTATATATTCTCAATTAGTTTATACTTAAATATAACAGAATGCGTATCAATTAGAATCTATAGGTATCTGTGTGACTATACTGCATGTCTTACTTCAAAACTATCTTAAAGAGTTAGCTTAGAGCTCGGTTTCTTATACAATATAAAAAACTCTATAGCGGAAGGATACCGTGAACACCCTTTAATGCATCTGTTACACATTTGTGTCAAGTAGTTTGAGCAATTATCAGAGACCTTGGTAAAAATATAAATGGCACCTTCGGTAGTATCGATGGATATTCATTTTTGCGGTAGATCGATGAACTCTGCATACAGCAAAAATTTTATCAAAAAGTTTGTTCTAGTTGTCCTTCTATGTGTTGTATGAATAGTCGTCTCACTTAGCGGCTAGCTTAAACAACGCTTGTAAGTGAAATTATGCGCTAATGCACTGGAAGGCAATTTTGGATACTCTTTTTCAAGGAGCATGTTTTGTTGTTGAAATTTCTTTATATAATAATCTCTAGTACAAATTAATTTAATAATGATCATTATTTAAGCAAATATTTGTGCCTAATTAATTTAAAAAAAAAAATCAATTTTTATTTTCTGTATTTTAGAAGTAATGAAAAATAAATTTATTTACTTTTAATGTAATATATTTTGGAAATCATTATTTATTAAATATAAAAAGCTGGAAAATATAAAAAATTAAAATGTTTCCATAAGCAGTAGAGCTGATAATTTCGATGGATCAATGGAGCTATCGATATCAACAATGATCGTTTGTTGGGAAAATCCATTGAGTGAATCCACTGCCCATTGTTTTGCAGCTTCAATCAAAGCTGTTCTGCAACTACTTTATGTAATTTAACCATATCTCAAGACTATCCATACCAAATCGCACCCCCCAGCAGTAACTCCTTAATTTGCTGGCCCCAATATTTTTGCTGCATAGATTTCATTGCTGTTATGCCTGCCAGAACTTTGATCCAATGCTTTTGGGGCCAAATTCTACGCTCATCTATTAATAAGCATAATTTATGGCGGGCCATTTAGAATGGGAATGGGCTGGCACCCTGCGCTGCTTTCTTGGCGGCTCACGCAAAAATAATTAAATTTAAATATTAAACAGCTTCTACGCATTTGTCAAACACTGCTGCCGCACGCAGAGGCCATAATTCAGCTAAAAACCGCTATATAATGCACGAGTAATACGATATCGGCTGGATGGGAGCAGAGAAGGAGGAAGAGGAAGGAGAAGAGGAGCAGAAGATATGCCTGGGGGCGAGGCTGGGCTAAAATAGATAAATTGACAACTCACGTGCCGGAGACGAGTTGTTTATTAACTTGGCTAGCAACAAAAGATAAAACACACAGCACGAGCTCTAAGTAGGGGCTAAGAGTGCTTAAAATCTGAATATTTCAACAAAAATCTTAACGAAAAATGATTTCTTGCTACTTCAAATAGTTAGAATTTGACCTAAACTGAAACAAGAAAAAAACCTTTCATTGAGCAAAAACCCAAAGCTCGAGCAGGAGGGAGGAATCAACTCTGCTCGGCAGCTAACCAGCTGTATTCAGTCAAGGCCAACAGGCAACATCAACAAAGGCAAAAAACAGCAGCAGTAACAACAACTGAAACAAAAACAGAAACAAAAACAAAAGCGGGAGGAAGAAGAAGAGCAAGAGGAAGAGGAAGAAGCAGAAGCAAGAGCAAATATGCTGTCGAGGACGAAATAGACTTTTGGTTTTTCATCTTTTGGCCAAATTGTTTATGCAAATTTTGAATAAATAAACAAGATTGTTAATTTAGTTAAATATTTCATTTTTGTGCCGTTTTCATCAGGAAAATGTTGTCTGAGTGGCACGCACCATACCCTCCAGTGGCACGTGCTGTAGGTGTGGCCTCTTCTGGTAGGCGGCGGCTGGTTGTCATGAATTTTGATGCCGGCACTCATTAGGCGATGCCGACGAGCCTCACGGAGAGTGGATGCAAAGGATTGCGGCCAAAAGGCGGCCGTATCCGGAAACTGGATGTAGCCGATGTTGATGTCGATGCTCTTTTGTTGTTGTTGTTGTTGTTGTTTCTTTTTTTTTTTTGTACAGCCCAAGGCACAATAAAATATATATATATATATGTGTGTATATGTATATTTTTGTATTTGTTTGTATATATGCTGGCTGGTCCACTCTTTGTCTGCTTGCGTGTGGCATTTATGTTTGTATTTCTGCACTTGTACAAACACATGTTAATTGGCCGTAATTGTGCGTCTTTCAAGCCACACACACACTGAGAGAGAGAGAGAGCTGCATAGCAGAGACTGAAATTGTAAAACAACAACAACAACTGTGCAAACAATGAAAATTATCATAAAACTTTTGCCCAAATGTTTTGCCATTGTAATCAAAATTTAAATATTCCGAAATAGGCTGCCACAAAAAAGAATAGAGATTTGTGCTCCCCACTACCTCCGTGTGTGGGAGTCACAATATTTATGACCATATGACGTTGAACTATGCGTAAGAGTCTGCCCTACCCCGACCCCGCCCCCGCCCCCTCCTCCGCCCCCTCACGCCATTTTAATAAACTTCATATGTCGCATGTCGCCATTTTTTTCTGTATTCAGTTCATTTTTTTTTCTGTCGCTATGCGCCGTGCCGAGGCAGCTAGAGTCTTGCGGCTTTATTAGTCTGTGATTTATGTAGTCAGAGATAGTGCGCCAGCTAGTCAGTGCCCAGCTGCCCAGGAGGAGCTGAAACAATGTGCCAGCCATGTGCATGTCCTGGCTAGAGAATTTATACATGTGGCTGGCAAGTAGTCGGGCGTGGACAAATGAATGACATGGCAGCTCCACTCGGCTGCCCTTCTTCTCAGCCAGTTAAATTGAACTAATCGTCTGGGCAAGATCTGCGCACCCAACCAATCCAAGCCAAGCCAAGCCAAGCTAAGCCAAGCCTCAATATGCTATGCAGCTTTATGGCCAGCAGGCAATTTAAAAAAGCAAATTATTGAGTGCTTTATATTGAGTGCACATACATGCATCATCTATGCCATGTGCATGTGTATGTGTGTGTCTGTGTGTGCATTTGACGATGGACATGTTTATTTGGCATTGGCGTCACGTATTTGACGCAACGTTTGGGCCTTTAATTCGTTTAGGCAAAAGCGCGACTAACAGCACGTTCTCGTAATTATTTACAGGAGCGCAACGGCAGAAAAATAAACCATTCTACAATATAATAACATATCATACGGAATATGTGTTATTTATGAGCATTACGACAGCAACATATTTATCTCTCTCCCCCTCCCACTCCTACTCCAACTCGCACTCATCTCACTCACACACCAACTGCGCGCTGGGCTATGAATAAATTCATTGAAGCATGCTCAAAGCCGGGAATTGGCTTAAATGATATAATATTTATATTTATTGTATTTGATATCAAAGTTTTGTTCTCTTTTCTCAAAAAAATATTTCCTAATTTTAAATAAAAATAAGAAATTATTCGAGTATAGTATATTAAATTTATATTTACTTTTTACTACTATATCCTTTAGAATTAGAATGAATCTTTAGTCCTTAGCATTGTTTTTGTATTTTTCCATTTATGTTATTTAAAATTTTGTGTATTTTAAAATTTGTGCGCTTATAAATTATGCAATTGTTTTACTTATATATTTTTAAAAATTTTTCATTATATTATATACAATATTTTTACGCTTTTAAATATAATTTTAATTTTATTTGGATATTTTCTATATTTTACAATATTATATATTTATTATTATTTTATATTTCCAATATTTTTCTACATTTTTAAAATTTTTTTTTGTATTTTTAAATATATGAATATTTTTATGTTTTTATTTTCATATTTTTAATTTGTTTTATATCAACATTTTGAAATTTTTTTTTTATATATTTTAGATTTTATATTTCTGACTTTTAACTTTTATATTTTTACATTTGTATATATTCATATATTGTTTTACTTTCATATCTTTACGTTGTGGATATTTTTGTTTTTTATTTTTTTGTATTTTTACTTAATTTTTTATTCAGGCTTTTGTATTTTTTCATAACCTTATATATTCCTATTGTTACATTGCTTTATTTTCATCAAATTATTCATTATTTATTTTAAGTTTAATTGTTGTTTCTCTTATCACTTTTAAAATGCATCAGAATATACACATAAATACACATTTTTCATTTGTCTCTCTGAGTCATGAATTTATCTCTCATTTGAATAAAATATTTCTGATAAACTTCGGCCAGCAAAAGAACAATATTTGCGTAAGTAAAGTCGACAAAAATAGAAACTAAATTGGCAATATTATGATTACGAGCTTATTTTTGTTGAGCCTCAAGGCAATTATAGAGCTCTCTCTCTCTGTATGGACATTTTCTATGCAGCGATTACATTTTAAAAACCAATTTGATTAGGCCAGACATAAACCAAATAGAAAGCTGACTCGATTCACATTCGATATTTTGGAGCATCAACAACATTCGCAGGCAGCAACTGACTTGACGGCATCTGACAAATATTTATACTCAATTAATAGAGCCCAGCCACAAAACTCATATGTGAACAGAGTAAAAGGCGGAGCGGGGGTCAGAGTGGGAGACACACACACACACACTCATGCTGTGCCTTTTATTCATTTTCCGATCAAAATAATGCCCCATGGAAATGGATGAGAGAATGAATTGCAGCTGCAATCATAGCAGCAGCCCGGCTGCCAGAGTCCGAGCCAGAGCAAATATATAGTCCGAGGTATGGGGAAGCCAGAGAAAATATTTTCAATTTCCATTACAGAAGTGTAGGGCGTTCATGGTGGGCCGCTCTCATGGATGGAAATTGGATGGCCTGCTCTGCCATTGGATTGCACTGTTTTCGAGTATTATGAAAATTAAATTTTTCATTTCACTGCATTGCGACGGACATGCGGACACACGGACGGACAGACGGATAGACAGACAGCCAGTCAGGCAGGCACTGTGACTCGTCCAGGGCATGAAGATTGTTGCATATTATTGTGGCATGGTCATAGGCTCCACAGACAGACCTCCGGGCTGGCCAGATAATACGTCTGGTACCTCCATTGATGCCAGTGCTCAAATGCGTATCAATAAAGGGCAAGCGGTAGAAATTTAATAGCCATATTCGCACTACAACCATGACGATCATCGAATTATATTATGTGCCTCTGTGCATGTGTGCGTATGTGTGGGTGTGTGTGGGTCTGTGTGGGTGGGTGTGTGGGTGTGTATGGTTGTGCGCATTCTGCGAGCAGTTGAGCCAAATTGCTATTTCATTGGAATTTTGCATGCGAGTAATTTTGTAATGTGTTTTAGATTTTCATTATAATTTAAGCCTAAACAGTTGCCACATGCAACGTGCAACCTGCAACCTGCAACCTGAAACTTGCAACTTGTAATATGCAACAGCTACCAACTGCAATTTACATTGTTGTACGATGAATGAGTTGTGCATGTGTTAAGCTCTTATTGCTTTACAACTTACTATTCTATTGGCTGAACAGCATTTGTTATATAAATGTAAAACATAAGAAACGAAAGTGAATTTTGATTGCTATTGGTTGGTTGAATGCTTTAGATTCGTCATTGACTTACATATAAGAGTGTAATAATATTTTTAAAACTATTTATAGATATTCCTTGAAATAGTTAAGTGCTGCATCTGAAGCTATATTTGTGTGGACTTAAACTATTATTTCATATTATTTAATCAGAGGTTTTCTAAGAGAATACTGCAAACTTCTCATGGATCACTCAAGTTCTACTTTTTGTTTAGAATGATAAACAGATTTTGATTAGACTTTCTGGTGCTAAAGTGCTGACTCTGAAGCTGAATGTTAGAGAAATTAAAAGTTTAGCTCATTGAAATGGTAAATTAATAACTTTTTCACCAAGACATTCAGTTCACTTGGCTAGTTTGAAAATATGAGTACCCAAGGAAACGAAATCTCTGTGAAAAAGTGAACAAAATATAATGATATGATTTGATTTCAATGTCAAGTTCCATTCTAGCAATTTGTATATAAAAAAAAATCTATTTTGTTTCTTTATTTGCAGATAGGATATCAAGCGATATCAAGAATTTTCGCAGTTCTAGTAGCGGTCGATATCAGCTGCTTAATTTCAATTAATATATAGTTAGTATTATTGAATTGAAAATATATAGAATTTAATTGTATATCACCCTAAAAGCAAGATCTAGTGGGTGAATCGCTTCAGTCCATATGCGATTCTACGGCTGTGTTTAGGTTTAGCTCTGTGTAGCCCAGTATTCTAGCTGGCTTTCTAGTCTGTTTACATGTGTAGTGCTGTGTTGTGAGATTTCTTCAAACATTACTGATATGTTTAAATATCTGTACATGACGTATGCGTATACAGGGTATGCCAAAAGTAATCAGCCTATTGGAAAACGCTATAACTTTTGCAAATGGTGCCAAATGGCAATTCAGTTTTGAGAGTTGTGAAGTAAACAAACCCAGAATACAAATCGACAAGCCATGAATCGGATTACTCTGCAGCAACGATTAAAATTGAATGAAGGAAGCATTTCCGGGTCGCTTAACCTTCGGACAGATCACAAGATGTAACCGTTCCAGACTTCATTTTATGGTGGTTTTTGAAGTCGCAAGTTTGCGTTAACAAGTCTCAGACACTTTAAAGCCCCTAAAAAGAAGATTCGCCTGGAATGCGGGAGCCTGTCACCCGAAGTTCTGATAAGAGTGAAGAAAAATGCTATAAAACGAGCAGTTGGTCATCAGCTCTGGCGGCGACCACTTGACCGATATGATTTTCTCGACTGCATGGAGCAAATTCTAATGGATTAAAGAAACTAATTTCAAAAGCAGAACAAAAGTTTGTTATTAAAACAAAAAATTACAGCAAAAGAACATCGGGTGATTACTTTTGCTCCACCCTGTACCATTCTGCTTATTAGTCTTTTAAGCAGTTTTGATTGAGACTCCTGTGTTCAAGCATGAACATGGAATTTACGTGCATCCTTAATGTCAAAATGAACGAGTATAGGGCATTAAGAAAAACACTTTTGCCTTATGCTTAAGTTACAGGCTGTGTTTAACCATGGCAATTGAGAAAAATTTATTAATTTAGAATTTTATATGAAAGGCGTCGCTCTTCGGAGAGACAATCGGCTTAGCATAAGTCTCTCTAGCTCATCCTCTCTTTCTTATGTATAAGTATGATGTATTCTGATCTAGTTCTACAGATGTGTATACTGTGGCTTTAAATTGGATTTAGAAGCTAATTAATTTTCAATTAAATAATTAATTTTATTAAATTATAATTTTTGATTTAGTTCTATTCTTTTCGATTTTCATTTTAAAAATGAATTCAATCGAAGGTAATATATCCCGTATAGTTACCAAATGAGTTGCCTTTTGAAAGCTTTCTTCACAGTGCTCTGCTGAGATGCAGCAAATAGCCTGACATAAAAAGTTTATTCATGCATAAAGTAGACAAATAATTTGAGCATTCTCTCTCAAATTAGCTTTCCTAGTTTGCTAATTGTTCAAATACAGACACTATATATATATGTTTATCTAAATATATATATATATATGTATATATATTTACATGTATAGCTGCTGCATGGGAATTGGCTTTAAGGAAATGACATTTACAGTTTGAGGGGTGTTCTCGGCGCTAAAGCCAAGGCGCATTTATGGCCATTGCCAGTGGCACGCCCACAGCGCATAGCCCGCTTTTATGGGCAAGCATAAGCCGCGCATTTTATTCGCGCGCAATGTTTATTAATGAAACAGTTTGCGATTTGCATATTAATTTATTCAAAAAACACACACATATATATACACATACATATATATATAAATATATATCTATATATGTATATTACGCCAGTACAAGTACAAGTTCAGGAGCATTTGCGAGAGTCTGCCGCCATTTGAGCACCCGCTATGCTTCAATTGAAATTCAAAAGCAGCAAACAATTTTTTAATGTTCTCGACGCTGGCATTTTATGGGGACGACAACGATGCCAACGGCAGCAGGCAAACTGAATTGATAATTAACAAGGCAAATGCGCGTGTAATTAGCATTCATTGGAGCAACGATTTGAGTGGAGCGAAGTGCACACGATTCCAGTTTTATATTTCATTCTTTCTGCCCAGCTGCAAAACGAGTCTCGGCTCTGACAGCGACAAATCCCTGACAGCTGAGAGCTAGAAAAATGTAGTCCTGGACAACACGCTCGACGCTCGACGGTCGACGCTCCACACTCCACACTCCCACACTGACTACGATCTGGCTCAGAATATGTAGCTATCTATTTGCATTTATGCCCTGACTTGCATCAGCTTTTGCCGCTTTGGTCGCATTGGCCGCTTGTCTTGTCCTATTGTCTAGCTGTAAGCCCCCAAACAAAGTCTGCTTGTCAGTCACTCAGCATGGCTCTCTGTCCATCCGTCCGTCTGTCAGTCAGTCTTAAATTCATTCACCCACTGGATGCGTCTGAGCGTAAATTTCATGCGCTCGACTGCATTGCACATTGGCTAAACAGACTTTCACAATTTATCCCACTCTCTACCCCTAACCATACACAACAGCTGCTTGCCCCAGACTCTAGCATCAAGAGTCAATCCCACAACAACAACAACAACAGCTGCTCCAACTCCAACTGCAGTTCCATTTGTGATTGCAATTGCAGCTGGCATTCAATGTGCAGCTTATAGCAACTGCATCTACTCTATTGTTATTGTTAATAATTTGAGCTTTTGTTAAAAAAAAAAAACAAAACAAAACAAAACAAAACATACAAGCAGCGGAGTCTAACTAACTATGAAATACCCTGTAGAGCTGCCCGCTATGAGCGTGTTCTTAGGATAATAAATATTTGGCACTATGCCTAAGTTTTGTATACTCTGCTTATTGATTGCTATATACCCTGTTACAAATGTGACAAAAACTTCTATCTGCAAGTTGTGCTCCAATTGAGGAGAGCGAGTTGAGAAAGAGAGAGAGAGTGGGTAAAGAACTTTTCTATTGAGAGGATAATCATAGATAGATAACTCAGGCTAACAAGTTTTGATAAACAAGAATTAGACTCTATTTTCTCCAAGGCTAGTGACCTGATGAATTTGTATAGCCGTCGCACAGTAGGGCCTCTGCAGGCAGAGCGTGGCAGAAATCAGAAAAGTGATTAAAACCTTTTTTAAATTTTTGATACCATCTGACAGATATTTAACCAGAAGAGAATCCAAAAGATTTTTAAGCATAGATGAATTTAAAGGGTAAATATGGCGGTTCAAAGCTGAGTAAATTTGCAATCTGAGACAAAGGCACGAAAAAATTTGAAAAATGTTTCATTTGTCAATTAATTTCCAATAAATAACAATATAAAACAAAAACTTTGCTCTATTTCTTATTCGTCGAGGAGCTAGCTATTTTTTAGTCAACCTCTAAATTGTAAAGCTTTTTTCAGCTTTGGTAGCCTGCAGCCTTTAGATTTTTACCGATTCTTGAAGTATAGTTTATATATAAATGTTAAGAAAAGTCTCCTCTATAAGATTTATAGAACATTCTGCCTGTCAAATATGCCTTTCAATATATACCAATCTAACAGTGTCAAAATGAATGCATTTTTTGGTTACATTTGAGATCTTTTAACAACCAGATGATATATTTTTTCAAATTATTCTATCAAAAAACATATATCAGAAAATACTATACATCCTCCATTCAAAATCCTATTTCCATTTTGAAAACATTTGCATTTGTCACTAAGATATCATCAATCAAAACAGACTTGTAGAAACAGTGCCATAAGCATTAGGGAGAGACAGAGAGAGAAAGAGCTAAGCAGAGGTTGTATAATAACTGTTTTAAGAAACTGGCATAGCTGTCGCATAAAAATCTTCAAGAAAACAATTTGTTTTGAAAATGTTGTTTGAGAACTTCAATTATACTCAAAGTTTTCAACTGCTTGGTCAGAATATCTCCATATGATAGAGCTAAGCTGATTCATCTATCCATCTAGCAGCACATCAAAACTCTCAAATTTAATTAAATTATATTATATTATATTTTAATTATATTATATTATATATATTATATATTAACTTTCAATCCTAAGCTTAAAAAATGTCATTAAATTTTGTTTTCTTGTATAATTTGCAAATTTGGTTTAATCTTTCTCTTAATTAGTTTTAATACTAATACAATTTTCTATACAATTTAAATTACTGACAAACTCAATTATATCACGCGCACGTTATTTTTTTGCCTGCCTTCAAACAGGGTATCGAAATGTGTGCTGCTGTTAAGCTGTCTCTTAAATCTGACAATCCCTTTGATTTGTATTTTTTTCCACTTAGATGATTGACAGTTGACAATCAAATCCACGCAGCATGCCGACAGCTTTTGCAGCTTTTCACCCCGCCTGCTGTTCGCAGCGATCGTCTAAAAGTTAATTAAGTCGACGCGTGTGCGTCAGGCAAACACGCATTGAGCCTTTTGTGCTTCATGATCTAATAGTCAAACATCGACACACACAAGCACACAGAGGAAATCATATACAATGCGTGCACTAAGCTGGTGTCATTTTTGCATGGGCGTCACTTTTATAGCTGCATGCTGGGTTGGGGCGTGGCTGTGCTACTGCACATGCAAATCGCAGAAAGGCAGCCAAAAGTCATTAACAATTTAATTCAAAGCAGACAGGCACTAACACCTGAAATAGCTGTCTCTGCATGCTGCTGTTTGACTAACAAACTATCTATAAATGCACGCGAGAGTCAAGTTTTTGCTAGGTAAGTGTCATTTGAAGTGGTTATTAAATTGTATATACGAGTGTGCATAGACAATGTACAAAATGAATGGGAGAATATACATGTGAGAGATGCATTGTTTCTTGAAGTTGTACAGTTTTATCAGGACTCATACATGGTAATCAATTAAGAGTGATAATATTTGTTATTTATATAACTCTGCAGCTTTTAAAGTTATAAATAACATATGAATATTGTAATGTTAAACATGATTTGCCATTTAATTTAAAGTTATTTGAAACATACCTAACTGGAGAAAATAACTCTGAAAATAGTACAGGCAAAACTGTAAATGCGCTACGCCATAATCTGAGCCTTCAATATGGCTTCACTGTTCGCACGGCTAAAAGGCTTGAGTATGAATACATTGTTTTGGATGCAGATTGATTTCTACATGATAAAGACTTAGACTAAAGCTTCAAGCTTAATTTCAAATAACAACGTTATATCTCTCTTATATCGTTTTTCATAAGCTTTAAAAGCTTATAAAAATGAAAAAACAATATTTTGTTTTAGACTTGAATTGTGGCTTTTTGCATACTTATTACAAGTGCATAGCTAGCTACAATTGGGAAATATATGTGAGAGATAGACTGTTTTTTTAGCAATTATATCATACAATATTTTGGTTGATCAAGCAGGAATAATACTATTTTTCATATCCATATCTCTGTAGCTTCTAAAGTTATAGATAATAAATACAAAAATTGGTGTTAAATAAGCTTTGCCATTTAGTAAAAAAATGTTTTGTACCTAACAAAAATTTAAAGAACATTAACATACTTTATCGAAATTCCACTAAAGTTTTCAATTAGAAATTAGAATTTAATCCTGAACTCTCTGGTCATCCTGGCTTCAGTGTGCACTCTATAATGGCAGCTTCAAATAAAACCAAACAACAATTTTATACCTCTCTTCTTTCATTTTTTTTTGTGCCTACCTCTACTGATTTAAAGAAAAGCCCATAACATTGCCTCACATATCCACAATTCAAGCCTAGAAATAAATTTTGAAATAATTTTTATGCACTCTCTGATAATTTACCTGTATCAGTATATCTCTCTCCTCTATCATAGGTCTTCCATTGCCAACGTTTTAAGCCCTTTAAATTGAAGCTGTTGCTAGTAGCAACAGAAGCGTAGGGCTTTGTAAATGAGCAAAAATCAGTAGTGAAATGTACAGCAAATGCATAAGGCAAATGTGCAGAATTTTTAAGTCCTTGTTGGTCAGCCAACTAATTGGGAAAAGGGCCAACAATGCTGTGGGCCTCGAAAGCCCCAACTGGCCATCGACAGCCACAGGACGCACTCATCGAAATGAAGGCATTGGCATGACCGCAAGCATTTGCGCAGTTAAATGTGACCGGAGCCTATAGGTTTTTGGGCGTCAATGTATATGTTGACTGATTTCCGAGTGGCAGATAACTGCAACTGGGGTTCGGGGTCGCAACTGCAACTGCAACGGCAACTGCAACGGCAACCAGATGACAATAGAAATTGGCTTGGGACAACGAACGAGTGAGGCATTGGCAATAGTCAAAGTGCCTTTGTCGAGGGCCTCCTCCCGGGCCTGGCGCTTGACAATATGCTCAACATGATGCTACACTAAATGTAAACTACACACTCACACACACACACACACACACACACACACATGTGGATCACTGTATGATGCACGCGGGAATTGTTGCTGTGCGAAAAGTTACAAAAATAACGTTAACAACTTTTCTGTGGTGCGCCTTTCGCCAGCAGCAACCAGCGGGCGTGGCCATTGGGGTTGTTGGAGTGGTGCGGTTGCTGGTGTTCGCTGCGCTTATTTATGGCAATTAAAGGACTAATGATGTCCCAGCGCTGTTGTCCGGCACATGACGCCGACGACTTTGCAGCGCACTAATATAACCATGCCAACCAATTTATGTGGTCGTCCAACTATTTGAATGCCCTAACCACGGGTCGCTGAAACTAGTTGTTAAGCAAGGCAAGATGAGTTACTATATTTAATATATATATTGTATATATTTGTATGCTATAGATGTCATGCAGCTGTGTTCATAAAAATAGTAGTGCCACTGAAATGTTGGATTGCAAAATTTTGTGATAAACATAATATTTTAAATATATATATATATTTATGAACACAGGTTTATCATTTTATATATTTAATATTAGATTGATATGAAAATTAAATATATGTTTAATTTTTATTAATTTTGTTAAATTTTATGTTAGTTATTCATATTATCTATAAATTTTATTTTTTTATTTTATACGCAAAAGAAAGGGTATCTCAACATGACCTATACTTCAAGTTGGTTACATTTTATGTTATTATAAGAATTCAGCAACTATTTGCGTTGCCCAGGCAAAAGTTGCTTAAAATTCAATTAATTTGTGTGTGTTGCAACGAAAAATGTTGCAACTTTAGTGCGTGCCGGCAGTGCGGGCTGGCTGGGCGAGAGCTGGGTGCTTGTGATAACGTCGACGAGTGAGTGTCAGAGAGGGGAGACACTTCGATATCCAACAGGAAGTTTGCCTAGCTACCTCAGCTGTGAGCTGCTTTTGAGCTAATTTTGACAGTTTTGTGGCAGCGACAGTTGCATTTGCAGATATCCAGGGCAACCAAAGAAAAGTTGAGCGACACACACAGAGAGAGGGAGGGAGGGTAAGAGGCAGTGGCATGAAAGCAGAGTGTAGAATGTGCCAGGACATTGTGTGGCCAGTAATTAGATTCACATTTCAGTCAGGCATGGAGCAGGCAGTCGTTGCTCTGGAGAGTTGAAGTTTCAACTGCTGCTGCTAGCCAAATTAGTGGCCAAGATCAATTAAACAAGTCGAAATTAGATTTGGCCAAGGCAATGGCGCTCGATTGTGGCCGAAAGCCGATTAAATTAGCAATGTCCATAAAGCCAACTGGCCAACTGTTAAATCATGAAGCAGTCCACTGCCAGTGCCACTGCCACTGCCACTGCCACTGCCATCCATAACAACAATAACGATAACTATCACAATGTGCGAGCTGTTATGTGGCGGCGGTGCGAGGGGCAGCAAAGATGGCTGCTGCAGCATCTCATGACTGCACGCTCGGCTGCTCATTTTAAATTGACTTCAAACGTTGCTGCGTGACGGTCTGCATGGACATGGACTCACCAGCTACACACACTACATATATATATATACATATATATATATATAGTCAGGCTGGCAGTCAGTCAGTCAGTCGTTTCAGCCAGGATGCGACCACCAGTTGGGACACTGCAGGCACGCACGCATTTTGATGCCATGACGAACGTGGACATGCTGCTGGCAGCTGGCTACTGGGCCACAGCATCACCAGCAGCAACAGCACCAGCAGCAGCAGCAGCAGCAGCAGCACCAAAGGCACCGCCAACAATATGGTTAACACTTTGCTCTCCGCATGGACGTGTTGCCAATGGCCTTAATTGTGCCACATCATTTATGAATAAGTATGCCTCTCTCACTCTGGCAGTCTGTCCTCCCCCCTCTCTCTCTCTCGCTCTGTGGTTCTTTTTAAAGGCACTCAAATCAGCAGCTATGCATTGCTTTATGATTTGGTTCGGTCTCAGTTCAATGAACAGCTGGTCAAACGCTGGCCACAGCAACTAACTAATTAATTTCTTACTTGTTCACAAATGATAAGTGTTTTATGTTCCCTGAAGCGTAAGCGCTATTAATTCTTTGAGTTGGCCCTAAGAGCACATTTTTGAAGGCTTACCTAAACTAGACTTATGTAAAAACTTAGACTAAAGTTGGAGTTGACAAATTTTTGACGATTTGACAGCGATTTCTATTTGTGGAACATAGTTTTTCGGGTTTAGTCTAGTGATTTATAAGATATATAAACTTCTTTGAAACTCCACAAAAATTTCTTAAAAATTGTGAAGTTTAGTTTGAACTTCTTTAAACATTAAACTCTTTGAAAGCATTGAATGCACTCAAGCAAATCGTGCTACTTCGTCTTTGATTTGATAATGATTTATTTTTGTGGAACATCATTTTTAGTTTTACATTAAGCTTAAATAAGTATGAAGAATGAGTTTTAAGAGATTTATAAATTTAATTATTTTTTTAATAATAATATATAAATTGCTTAACGATTTTGCGACAATTGATTTTTGCGGAACACAGTTTTTGATCTGAGCTTGAGTTTCTTCAAGCTGATTTGACAATGATTTCTTTTTGTGGAACATAAGTTTAAGCTTTATATTAAACGAGTTTTCCTCAAGTTAAACTTCTTTTAACCAGAATGAGGTATTTAAAAATTATATGTAAAAGCAAATCTAAAACTATATTCACATGAATTATTTAGCGATTTTTATTTACTTTTAAGTCAGTGTCCAGTTGTCCTATGAAAAGGTTTTCGACAGCTGACTTCAAATCATAAATAATTTAATCACATCTCACTAATATTTAACTTAATTAAATTCTTGGCGGAAGCGCAGAGTTTTCTATAAACGGAACATGGAGTCTGCAGCCAAACTTAACACGAGCATCAAATGAAAAAAGTTCGAGAAAGACTTGGTTAAAAAAAAATGAAGTTGAAGGCAGACGAGGCCAGGCAGCGACAGCAGCATGCAGTTAGGCGTGGCTGTTGGTGGGCAGCAAGGCGGGGCGGCAGCCAGAAGTGCTGAAGAAATGGCAAAGTTTTTTTTGATGCGCCCCGAAAAACTCATTAAAACGGATTTGACACGTGAAGTGCGAAAAAGTTTTTATTTTTATATTATTTCCCTTTTACATTTTTATGGCAACGTGTGATGAAATGTGTGTGTGAGTGAGTGTGTTAGAGTGGGTGTGCGTTTGATGTGTGTGTTGATTGGCATTTCCAAAAAGCACAACTCACATCAAAATCAAAATCAAAATCAAGCTCGAGACTTCGACTGCGACTCCGTCGCCGAGTGCGAGTTGAGCTCACGAGTGTCGCCTCGTTCGCATTTGTGGATTGAATTTCAATGGCGATTGATGAGGAATACGCATGTGTGAGTGTGTGCGTGTGTGTGTGTGCGTGTGCAGGTGTATCAACAGCTGGAAATGCGCCAAGGCCAACAGTTTTTGGCGAAGATGCGGCCGACTAAACGAGGCAGCGAGCGTGGCTGAGGTTTTTGGCTTTTTGGCTCGTTTTATGATAATGCTCAAACCTGGCGTTAATGAGCTCTTAAGCTTAAATAAGAAACGTGATTTAGTTACTAAGTAAACTACGCAATAGAGCAACTAAGCCAAGCATAGAAAGAAAGAGCGAGAGAGAGAGAGCGAGCGCATAGGTAAAAGTGGCAGCAGACAGGTAAGCGACTGTAAGTTTTCGGTTAAATCTGCGCTTAATTTGAAAAGTTCGACTACGCTCGAAGTGGCAAACCTTTTGCCAATGCCCAGCAGGTGTAATAAAATACACACACACACACAGACACATAGACACAGACACACTGGCATAACTAAACTTATATATGTTTACCAATACAACTGGCAGCAACTTTTTGCATACAACTTTTGGCCACTTAATTGCCAAATCAGTCGAACGGCGAATTAATGAAAAAACTTTGTGATTTATTTGCCGCATTGCCAGTTGGGTGTTGGCTCAGTGGTGCAGTGGTGCTTGTTGTTGTTCTTGGTGTGGTCAGTTGTTGCCCACACGTAGCCCCAGCATTCAGTCAGATGTCAGTTTTAATAATTTTTTGTAGTCGTCCAGCCAGCGTTATCAAAAGGCCAAACTAATCAGAATCACAATCAGCCAGCAAACTGTCAGAGAGATACAGACGGAGATAGAGAGACACACAGAGAGAGAGAGAGAGAGAGAGAATGAGAGAGAGAGAGAGCAAGAGAGTAAAGTAAACCCTTTTCATGAATAACTCGTCCCAGTGATAGACAGACAGACACACATACATATACAATTTATGCAAATCTGGCCAAAATTGAAATATGCAGATGTTTCGTTTGAAAATGTATTTCACATTTTACGAAATTTGCAACATAATAAATTCCATTTAAGGCTGAGGCTTAGTGCGGTGCGGGACGGACGTGGCGGATGCGTGTCAGGTTGCGGGGCAACTTAAATTAAGTAATAACTTTTATGCGTCTTGACCTTAGGGTGACACACGCTCACGCACACAAGACTTTGTATTAGCTCGTTGACAATTTCCTGGCTGACTTTTCTGCCTTTGTGGTTGCGGGTTGTGTGTGCGTGTGTTGTGTGTGTCAAATTTTCTTATTTAACTTAAGAGCACTAATGTTGCCGAAGCAGCAGTCTGGTTTGGGCTAAGGCGCTTGGTATTTTAGGGTTAATTTTCGCAGCTCATTCAGTCTAAAGGTTAATGTGATTAATGTTTACTTAATGAAATGAAGTTATCAAGTTGATTCTATCAATTTGCGCAACAGACAAAAGGACCTCTACTCACGCTCCCTCTCTCTCTTCAAGCCATGACGAAGGTGCTTGGCTAGCAGCAGCAGCTGCTGCTGAATCATTTGTGCCAAAATAACTTCAAATGCAAATAGCCAAATGGTTTTGCTCTCGACTTGATTTGGTTTTGTGTGCTGGCTGATGGGCATATTAGTTGAATGAATTAGACAGGCGTCGGCTAGAGCAAATATTTGTTGTCTTTTAAAGTCGAAATGGAGCTGTGTGTGTGCTGTGCTGTGGTTTCTGCAATCAGACGCCTGGGCTTGGCCAAAGGAATTTAATAAAAAGCAGTTCAATTAAACGCTCTTCAGTTGGCTTTACTTTTCGTCCTTTCGTTAATAAATGCGTTTAACGTTTTCAATCAGCCAACTGCCAAAAGGCTACACAGACAGCAGTAGCAACAGCAAGTGGAGATGAGGAGCTTGGGATTTGGATGCTCTGGTTGCGAGGCAGCTTGAAATTCAGTTAAGCATTTCACTTATTTGCATATAAATTGATTAAAAAGAAAATACATGCAAGGCATACACACACACAAACAAGCACATCCACACACACACACAGACACATATACAGAAGCTTTTGCATGTGTCAACGCAGCAGCAAAGGACGAAAAGGTCCTCTGCACATTGCCCTTGCTGTCTGCCTCTGTCGCTGGGTCCTTCTCTCTGGCCCGCTGCCCCTTTGAGTGCCTTTCGGCTGACTCTCTGCCTTCGATTTCGACAATTTCTGACACTTCAAATGCGTATGATTGTTTCCTTTTGATCAGCGAATTGTGAATTGATTCACTGATTGAGTTCAGGTTCAGTTGATGCGACGACAATGTCAACACGCCCAAAAGGACATGTCACATTTGCCTGCCGGACTAAAAGCTTTGCACACAGACTAAGGGCTTACGCATTCACATGGAGTTTACTCTGGATCCCAACTCGAATACCTTACACACATTCACACAGACACTCCGCTCCACTAATCCACCAGCTCCACGCGTTGTACATGATCCGATTTCTGTCTTATGTGCTCAGTTAACCTCTTGTGTATTCAAATCTGGCAAATTGGCATATTTATAAATGAAGTATAAAGGAGCATAAGATCTTGTGAATATAGTTTGAATTGTTTGAAATATTGTTTGATATATATTTGATTTGGTAAAGTTAGGCTGTAAAACTAAATGAATATATGAATGAAATGAGTATAGAATATATATTTATATTTTGTAATTAATCTGCAATCAATAATAGCCTTCAAATAGAAAGTATTCAATGAAGAGATTTCTTTTTTTTCCAATTTCTATATAAAGATTTTTGTATAAATATAGGAATACGAAAATGTTGTATAGTTCGAAGTCCGGAAACACAATTTTTGATAATTAACAAGACGAAAATAACCCAATTTCATTTTTATACAGCAGTCAAGGGTATTATGAGGTAACATTATGAAGTCAGAAAGCTCAGTGCAGCTGGGAGCTTAGGGTAGAAAGCCTTTGTTGAGGCATGGGTAAGTCCATAAAGTATAATACATTCAATAACCAAGAGCTGGGTTGATTTGGCCACCTTCGTTTGTCTGCTTATGTACAGGACTGCGTCGTTACTCGGAGCGCGTAAGAGCTAAAGACTGCAAATCATTCTTGAAGATCCTCCAATAGCAAGCGCAGATTCAGTTTACTTAAAATAATCGATCATATTTTCCTGAAATTGATTAAAATTCATGTCAAACTTCTGCTATGTATGAAAGCATGTCAGCTCGCACATCTTTTAATCTAGAGTCATCAAATTAAGCTTTCACACCTCCCATTTCCAACAAATTTATAAAAAGCTTATTTCAATATGAAGATAGAATGTTGAGCTATGGCAGAAACAGATTTTTAATGCCGTTTCCATGCCTTGACTTCGTTTTCTATGTTTTAAAAATAATTAAAAAATATTTCATAATATTTAAAAATATTTCAAAATATTTAAAAAATATTTTATAATATTTTAAAATATTTTATAAATATTTAAAAATATTTTATAAATATTTAAAAATATTTTATAATAATATAAAAATATTTTATAAATATTTAAAAATATTTTAAAAATATTTAAAAATGATTTGATGTTCATATTTGGTGCCATATACATATGTATATTTTGTTACACAGGATATAAAATTGAATTCTCTACTTTCTGCAGCGTATCTCTAAGTCGACCTAACCTATTAACTAGTCCAATTAGAGTCGCTGTACAAACAGTTAGTTAAGATTTTTGTAGTTTATTGATTATTGTAATTAAATAGTTGTGGCGATTGGTACGACAATATTTTTGTGGCGGTCATTGGCCGTATTAGTTGTGTTGTGGCCAGTTGCCTGGTAGCTTCAACCAGCTGGCCTAAATGTGAATCAAGGGCCAATTGCCAAGGTTCGGGGTTCAGTTTGCTTTCGATTTGCGGTCAGTCATGTTCTTTGAGGCCGTGCGCAAGTCGAGCTGGCGGCGCAGACACAAGGTGAAACCAATTAGCAAGCTAAATAGTGAATAACCAATGGACTGTTCAAGAAAATATGCCACAAGAAAGCATTGCCTTATAAAGCTGGATATACTCGTATAAGTGCTCTTTAGTGTAGTTGGTTGTTCGCTGTGGAACCTACTTTCAGTTTAGTCCCTAAACATTAATTAGAGTAACAGCATGACATTGTTCGCCCATCACCTGCACCGCTGCACCACTGCACCGCAGCTCCATTGTCAGCTTAATGACCAACGAACATGCCAACGTACTCTAATCCTCCTTTCAATTAACCAACTGCACGCACACACTCACACACACATATCTACATATATATGGTAAAAGCAATTGCAATGACATGTAATTTGGCAAATTAGTTTGCCCTGCGATATTTGATTAGATGGCTCAACATTGATAACTCGAATACCAAGTGCAACATGTCCTATGACAATATTCTTTTTTTTTAATCAAATATACATTATTTTTGATCTGCAAACAAATTTAATTGTTATAAAACCTGTAAAGGCATGCATTTCTGCCATAAAAAAATGCCCAAGGAAACCTTTAGAGTAAAAAAAAATTTAGTTCTCTTCAATCAATTCATTGCATTTCCACATTATTTCATTCCGACTTTTCAAATCTATGAAATGTAACTAAATTATATTAGTAAAGCAGATCACTAGTTGTTATTCATATTGTATTAAAGTGCTACAATTAGTTAAATTAAAAGGAGAAAAAACTATTTTAGTTTAGTTTGGACTTGATGAAATACATATAAAGAACATTAAAGTGCGGAAAAAATAAAATCAATTAAAATAATTTAAAAATAAATTAAAATAAATTATAAGCAATTTAAAAAAATTTTAAAAAATAATTAAATAAAAATAAAGTTAATAATATAATTAAAATAAATTTATTAATTATATAATAGAGCTATAATAATTTTAAATACACAATAAATATTAAACAATATATTAAAATACATTTAATCATATATAAACAAATATGTTATACAATAAAAATAAATATAAATAAATTATAAATTAAAAAAAAATGTATTAATAATATTTAAAAATAAATTTTATAATATATAAAATAATACATAAAGTTATATATTTATATATATACATATATAAAATTGGTAAAGTTTGTATGAATTTATATTTAATAATATATAAAAATTCACATATTTTATAAATAATTTTTTTTTTTAAATAAATTTAATAAAATTTTTTAATATATTTTATAATTTATTATAATTTATTTTTGTTTAAATCACATTTGTATTCAGCTATATAAATTTTATAGTACAAGGCAAATTTTAATGATAATTTACTCAAATTATGACATATAGTTACATACATATAGTTATATACATATACATATAGTTATACATATAGTTATATGTAATTTATGCCATTGATATACATAAAATGTATATATAAAATGATTTATGATAAGAAATTTATGTGAAAGTGAATGCAAAACTCGAAATGAAAAGATAATTTATATAAAACTGTTTGTTGCCATGGCATAGACAAGACACATTCAGTTGTATGTAATATGACAACAGAACAAAGAATATTAAAAACAACAAAATTTTATTAGAATTACTTTATTTTCACACATAAATAAAGATAACGATAAAATTGATAGAAGTCTCGAGACTTCATTAGTCAGCTAGACATCATCAGCTTTACTCAAACATAATTTTATATTTTTTATAATTTATAATTAATAATTTTATAAGGAAAACTGTATTTTTCAACCCATTATGCCTTGCATGCCCAACTAATCATACCCTCTGCGCGTTCAGTTCAGAGCAAAAAGCTGTTGCAGCTTTTTTGACATCGCGTTTTGGTTGCAATGCTGATTGCATACGTTTAGGTGTTTTGCTTTGGGTTTAGGTTTTGATTGCGGGTTGTCTGTCGCTTTTATCTGGAACAATTTATCGGGCATGGCAAGCGTGTGATTTCGCTGTTGCTTTAGCCGCGTCACTTGTTTGGCCCGGGCAAATAAAAGCCCGGCGAGAGCGCAATATTAACTATCTGATGGGTAGAAGGCCGCAGCTTTAATTGAAATAAAATGTTTTACAGTGCAGCGGGGCCACAAAGAGCCAGAAACTGACTAGGTGGCTAGGTGGCTAGGTGGCTAGGTGGAAAGAACGAGATAGATAGATAGAAGAGTGAGATAGCGAGAGAGCAATTGGCCAAATGTATGAATCAGTCAGACTGGCCCACTGTCTATTGCGGCCCACTGTCTGCTCCATATGACCATAAATGTTTGTAAGTAAGTAACTAGTTTCGAGCTCTACACCGTCCACATTTCATTTGCCATTCATTCCACGCTCTCTCACTCGCTCTCGCTCTGTGGGCTCTGCGGGCTCTGTGGCTCAGTGGCTCTGTCGCTCTCACTCTCGCGCTTATTCATTGCCGCCGTCGCCGCTTTACCTTTTATTTTTGTTTAGTGCTTCGCATTCAGTTTGCATTTCAAAGCCGCTAAAGTAACAAGTATCTTGGAGCTATCCAAAAGGAAAACTTGCTGCAAAAGGCACAAATTTTGTAAACACTCGCCTCAAATAAGTGAAGAGAGCCATAGAAAAAGTCCTCGACTCGCTGCAATGGATGTAAGTTCTTTGCTTTTTCATTTCATTCCCCCCTTTCTTTTCATTTGTGTGGCTAAACCTGGCCGCACGACCTTCACCTTGGGCTTCAATTAAACAAATTGCGCTGCGAGCGCTTTCACAGAAATGAAAACAATTTCGTTGAGAGTTAAATCCGACGCACAGCTCGAGATCAGCTGAGTTCCCGTTCGATGATTCATGCCAGCTTGCGTCCAAGTTTGTCGCCCTCATCATATATCAGACCGCAATTGCCGCAACAGTTTATTTATACAATCGCTTAGTTTATAAGAAACGCTTCGCGTTTCAGGTTAGTCACTATTATTTCTCAGCTTTGAACATAATGCGGGCTTTCATTTACGACTTACTGTGAAATATATATATATATATATATATATCAAATAATTGTTGATGCGACTGTTACCTATCTAAATTGTGCCTCTTTTGAATGTAGACTGTAAAAAAGCTGTTGAGTGCTAACAAGTAAAACAAAAGCGTACGATTATCTATAGTAGGTCGCACATTGAATGCCCTTCTAGACATGGAAACATAAAAAAGCTTTTATAAAAGTCATTTTTAGACAACATATAATGCAAACATATAGTATTCAGAAATGGGACAGTAATTCTATTTGTTAAGATTGTTCAAAATAACCACAAAGCTAAGAAAAGAAACTTTAATCTATCAAAGCATTTATTATTTTTAGGTATTTGGAATTGTTGTTGATTTGATAGGATTTATAAGAATTTTATTACTATTTCAGAATTTTTATTTAAGGGAAATATGAAGTTCGAAAAGTCTCCAGAATGCAGTATAAGAATATAGTTTCCTGTTATTATGCAAATTATTTCTATTCACATAAATTTTTTTGAAAATTTATATTTTGATCATTAACATTATATTTTATTTATTTTATTTTCATTTTATTTATCTTAATAATTTTTTAAATTTTTATTGAGTTTTATTTGTTAATACTCTTCTTATTATATATTTCTTTTACAACATTTATCATTTATGATTGCAATAATGCAACAACCATTTTTTTTTATTTTATTTATTTTTATAATTTTTAAGAGTATTATTTAATTGTATTGAGCCCATTAAAAATGGGAGTTCATTGCTGTGTAATGATTTTGTGAACATGTATGTAACAATCAGAAGCAGGCATGGCAGACCCACAAAGTATATATTATATATTTTAGATTAAGACGACAAGCTGAGTTGATTTGTGTAGATGCTTGCGCTGCATACCTGTGTGCATGTGTTTTTATCTATAAAAGAAAAGTAGAATGGTTGGAATAGCAGCACAGAGCATGGTGCAGGGTATATATGCAAATGGAGCTCTTCCGACTAGAGCACTCTTGTTTCTTAACATTATTAATATTATTTTATTATTATATATATAATTTTATAATTATACTATTACATACTACAAGCCGCCCTCTACATTTTTATTCATTTTGCAATTAAAAAATTCCATTTCAAACTTTTAGTATGTAATTCCCATGGAAATTCCCATTTTAAAGTTTCCCCATGAAGCATAGTCAATCGATAGGGGCGCAGTTTGGGTTGGAATAATGTTAATGCTTTAAATATTGATTGGTCTACTTTACGCACAGCCCTCAAATGGAGACCTGTACACGCTGGAAGCCAACCTGGTTAGCAAGTCGCTGAGAGAGCTGACAGATGGCGCCGACAAGGATCCCATTACCAAGTTGCGTTTGCTCTGCCTCAGCCGCGGCGCAACAGGCATTTTGGGTATGGGCAGGTAAGTTGCTTTCTTTTTTTTTTTTTTGGGCAAGTTTGAGAAATGATTCAATTACCTGTTTAATGCGCAATTATTTAATTAGAGCTTTTCGCGCCATGGACGATGATGGCAGCAAGGCGCTGAACGAGGAGGAGTTCTTCTCGGGCATTCGGGACATTGGCCTAGATGTGACAGACGATGAAATCAAGCAGATGTTTAACACGTGAGTCTCCCGCCAACCACTCAAATTGAATGCCAAACTAAACTGCTCATTTTAAAATTAGCTTCGATGAGGATGGCAGCGGTTCCATAAATATGACGGAGTTTCTGCTCAAGCTGCGAGTAAGTTGAATCACAGGAAACTAAACGAATAAAGACAAATGAAACCTAAACTTGCTCTGTAGCCGCCCATGTCGCAGTCACGCATATCGATAATCGATCAGGCTTTCAAAAAGATGGACAAGGATGGCAATGGAATCATCACCATAGCCGATCTGAAGAATGTCTATTCGGTGAAGGAGCATCCCAAGTACCAGAGCGGCGAGCTGAGCGAGGATGAGATCTTGACAGATTTTCTGCACAACTTCGAGGGCGGACGCGGCAATCTAGATGGCAAGGTGAGCATGTCGCATAACCAGCAAAAAAACTCCAACTAATTTATATTCATATTCATACAGATTACACGCGAGGAGTTCCTCAACTACTATGCCACAATCAGTGCTTCGATTGACAACGATATGTACTTTGATCTAATGATGCGTCGCGCCTATGCCATGTAAAGAGCTTGAACCCTTTCCCGGATATACTCTAACATAACTCTCAATCTCAAGTGTCTAATTAACGAATCTAACTAGTCTTTAGTCCAGCTCATGTTTAATTTATACACACACACACACACACACAGAGACACACACACGTATGCATATTTCATTCTAATAAAAGCTTTTGGTATTTTTTGCTTGCAAAACAAATGTCGGCCCACAACTGATATCAGACTCCGGCGCGCAGTCGGTAGCTGCAAGTCGAAAGTCTTTTGTTAGATATGCAAAGTAACAAGCGAAAAGTTTTGTCTAAACATTTGTTGCTAGTCTTACATGCATTTAAGTCGGCCCCTGGATCCGGGCTCGGCTCTGGCCCATAATCAAGCGGGTGCTGCCAAGACGACAGACAATCATTGCAACAAACATGGATAGTTGCTGAGACTCTGAGAATTGTTTGGGAATTGTCAGCAATGGATGGCAATGGCTGCATGTGTGTGTGTGGTGTATGTTTGCTGGTGTGCCAGGCATTTATCACACAGTTGTCACAGCAGGCGCTGAGAACGGTTTGAGCAGTCGAGCGATGGCAGCCTAAATGTATGCCTTAAATTATGCAGACACCAGCTGAGATTGTCGTCTGTGTGTGCGTGTGTGGCAACTTGTGCACTGATTGCAACCAACTCATACGAAATTTTAATTGCCAATGTTGAAATTACGCAGCCAGTGAAGAAGGCCCACTTGGCAACCCTCGCCTACATTCCCCTCTCTCGTACCCCAGAAAAAAACTCTCAACTGAGTTTTCGGCTAACAAGCTCGACTGCAATCGTCTTCACTGTAAATCAGAAAGTTACAAGTTTATAGTATGATTTCATTAAATTTTATTTACAGCCTGCAACATTTGCATACACTGCCACAACTTCGTCTGCTGGCTGCTGGCTGCTGGCTGCTGGCTCAGTTTTTTCTTTATTATTTAACTTTAACTTTAGCTGCAAGTTAAAAATTTATCAACTTGTTTGCCATGTGAATTATGCTGCTTACGTTTCGGTTGCAAAACAAAGAAAACTGTTGCAATTGCCATTTATTTCCAAAAGTTGTTGTCAATTGCAACTGATTGTTGTTGTTATTGTTGTCGTTGTTGTTGTTGTTGTTGTTGCTGTTATTGTTGGCCACATAAAACCAATTTCAATTAATTGCCTGCCACATGGGACTCGTCGTCGAGCTGTTTTATGCTCTTAAAACTCTTGAAAATGCCTTTTATTGGCTTTCAGTTTTCACACTTGGCTGCCTGAAGTGCTTGCCAAAAATGTGTGTATTTGCCAAGGCAACAACATTTCGGTTTGTCAGTCAAGCACACACACACACACACACACACACACACTCACACACACTCTAACACACATGCCACTGCAATATTTGTGTAAATTATGTATCGCAATTGCAGCTGGAAAAATTGAAATTTCAAAGAGCTGTCAGTCAAACATTGTCAATGTTTAGGCTAAGCCTTTCAAATTGATTGCAATTTCATATTCACAAATAAAGCAAAAAGTAAAAAAAAAATGAAAGCAACAAGAAATTCTCTTTCTAAGGTCAAATAATTGCAGTTTGATTATGTCTAGATTTTTCGTAAATTTCTTTGTTCAAGGATAATCCTCTGCACGCCCAGCATTGTGTGATATATACATATTTTCTACCTCACTGTGTTTGTTGCAAAATCATGGCTGGCTTTTTTTTTTTTTTAGGTGACTATTGATGGAAGAGGAAAAGTTACTTTTGCTATAAACGGTTGAATCGTGGAAGGATTTTTATACCCTGAACCCATTGAAAATGGGAAATCAGGGTATAATGTTTTTGTGAAAATGTATGTAACAGGCAGAAGGAGACATGACAGACCCCATAAAGTATATATATTCTTGATCAGCTCGACAAACTGAGTCGATATAGCCATGTCCGTCTGTCCGTCCGTCCGTCCGTCCGTCCGTCCGTCCGTGTGAACGCAGTGATTTCGCAAACCACAAAAGCTAGAGATCTGAAATTTGATCATTTTTTTTCGATAACTCATCCCATTTCCTTATTATCGATAAAAATCGATAACTTTTCTTCGTTTTTGAATACCGTTATAGCTATAGATTTCAGATTTACTGTGTATATCCGTGTAATGAATTCAAACATTTTGCAATTTTTGGATTTTGGATACCACGCCCCCTTCCCCCCAAATTTGAAAAAAACGTATTTCAAATACTAGAGACTTGTGCTTTAGCAAATACATACATATGAATGTCATTATTACGCTGTAAAAGTTTGATTACGAAAGTCCATCTAGAAGCAAACCTATTCAACAAATAAGTTTCCAAAATATAGCCCATACTGCAGCCCAAGCGCTGCCCGCGCGCAGTCGCTGCGTGAACTGCGCAGTAGCAGAGAAAGTGCTTGTGCGTGCGTGTGCATGTGTGTGTGTGTATGTGTTGTTTGTGTATATGTATATATTAAAGAAGCGTAAAATAATTTGAATATCGCATCTGCGCAGGGTTCAGGGTATCTCTTAGTCGAGCAGTCTCGACTAGAGCACTCTTACTTGTTAAATATATTTTAATCTTTGACAGTGAATTTGGTATTTGAATATTTTGATTTGACATTCTGTACATAAATAGTTATGTTGATATGACTGACTTTTTTTTTAGCTTATCAAGCTTTTTGTGGTGAACGAGTTTCAGGCTGTTTCTTACACTATGATTTATAGATAAGTCAAGCAAATTTATATATACAGATAAGTTATAGAAATTTCTATATCTTTTGCAAAATTAATTTATATCTAGAAATTTTTTTTATTTTTTTACCTTTTTTAATAAAAGTTGAATACTAATTCTTTGTTGTTAGACTTCATAATATTTTTTGGAGATTTCTTTCAAGATACTGGCCAAAAGACTCTGCCATAGCAGAAGGCGCAAAAAGCTCAACACGATATGCCCAGTCATCGCACTTAACAGATCGCTTCATTTTAATTTAAATTAAATTTAAAATAAATTTGATATTTAGAAAATATTAGAAAAACAAATTAGCCGAGCTTTCATATTCAGTTCAATCTCTAATAAAATAAACTAATATATTTATTTATAATTCCATATAGTAAATACTATATTTATTACTATAAAATAAATAAATAATGAAATTAAATATGCTGTGCAATGTTTTGTTAGCCATTAGTTTTCGCAGCTTTCCATTTGTAGTTGGTCCTTTGGCAAAGTATAATTGCTGCAGGTCCTGCCATGGCTGCCTGGGCTTAATAAGCGTAAATTGCGCCATTTAGAATCGCATTAATTCACAAATTAGCTGCTAATTAATTGTGCATTAAAATATCGAACATATAAATGGAATATATAAATTAAATGCAGCTTCAGTGGCAGCAGCTGCTGCTGTTGTCCTTTCTGTTATCCTTTGCAGCTACCACAAAAGCTTCTCTGACCAAATGGATAAATTTGTCGCACATATTTGGGTACAGACTGTGGCGGCTTATGCATTATTTAAATCTAGTTAACACTTGCTATTTGTTGTTGATTGAAAAGCCCAAGAAAGTCGGGCTCAAGGTGCATGTCGAGGGTGTGCGAGCCCAAATGAAAGACCAGCACATAAAAATAATAATAAAAGGCAGATACACTCGACTGGCCAGAGGGCGCATCACTGAAGAAGTATTGAATAAATTTCAATGCACTACACACAAAGAGAGAGAGAGAGAGAGAGAGAGAGAGAGAGAGAGAGAGAGAGAGAGAGGGAGTGAGTCAAAAATGGAAAGTCTCTGTCCTCTGTCCCTGTATAGGCATTGCGGCTGCAAAATATTTCAGTCACGTTTTAAATGTAAAAATCTCAATCACGTGATCGAAATGCGCGCATTCAAAATATGCACAAGCAAGCATCCAAAAAGTCAAGCACACGAGCAGACAGAGACAAAACTAGAGAGTGAGAGGGAGAGAGAGAGCGTGAACGAATGAACTGAAGTGTTCAGCCTGGTTTCTGGGCATTTGGCCAGCTGTAAATCGAAATGAAGCCCAAACCCGAAAATAAAATGTGGCTGTGGCTCTTAACAGGTACTTGCTGAATCAATGATTTAATGTCCCCTCATCTAATGATGATGATGATGATGATTATGTTGATGTTGCTGTTGCTGTTGCTGTTGATGTTGATGTTGCTGTTGTATTTGTGGCCAGCTGCTGGCTGCGCATTCGCTCAAATTGCATAAAATATGCAAAAAGCTTAACAAACTGCGCGCATCGTTGATTGAAATATCGAAAAATCAAGCTCCATTTACAGCTGCGCTGAGAGCACCTGCAATCTACACCTCACACACCTCACACACGCACACCGAGTGCACTGGCAACTGCTGCACAATGCGCTACAATTTCCGTTTCCGCGTATAATTTTCACACCTCAGTCTGATTGAATTGTTCGTCATTTTCATCATTTGATTTTCCATTTTTGTGCCGTGCGATTTTCTTTTATTTTCGGACACAACAATATGTTAATACGAGTGCACATTAAATGGTTGCCATCTGCCTGATTGCCGTCGCGTTTAATTGTCAGTTATTAATCCACAGAGCTTAATCGCCTGCAATTCCCCGCTGCTGCTGTCCCAGCCTCTTTACAAAATAATAACATATGCACTTCGGGCAAAGTAATTTCTATTTAATGGCCAGCCAGGGAATACGCCCTAGCTACACAGCAAATAAATGTGAGGTATATTCAAAAAAAAGTCTATTACAGTGAAAGTTATGTAAACAATTAAAAATCTTGTGTAAATATTTATTTAGTATTTCGATTAATTTAATTGCATTTAATTGGCTTTTATATTTTTTATATTTTATATTTTATATTTTATATTTTATATTTTATATTTTATATTTTATATTTTATATTTTATATTTTATATTTTATATTTAATATTTTATATTTAATATTTAATATTTTATATTTTATATTTTATATTTTATATTTTATATTTTATATTTTATATTTTATATTTTATATTTTATATTTTATATTTTATATTTTATATTTTATATTTTATATTTTATATTTTATATTTTATATTTTATATTTTATATTTTATATTTTATATTTTATATTTTATATTTTATATTTTATATTTTATATTTTATATTTTATATTTTATATTTTATATTTTATATTTTATATTTTATATTTTATATTTTATATTTTATATTTTATATTTTATATTTTATATTTTATATTTTATATTTTATATTTTATATTTTATATTTTATATTTTATATTTTATATTTTATATTTTATATTTTATATTTTATATTTTATATTTTATATTTTATATTTTATATTTTATATTTTATATTTTATATTTTATATTTTATATTTTATATTTTATATTTTATATTTTATATTTTATATTTTATATTTTATATTTTATATTTTATATTTTATATTTTATATTTTATATTTTATATTTTATATTTTATATTTTATATTTTATATTTTATATTTTATATTTTATATTTTATATTTTATATTTTATATTTTATATTTTATATTTTATATTTTATATTTTATATTTTATATTTTATATTTTATATTTTATATTTTATATTTTATATTTTATATTTTATATTTTCAATTTTCAATTTTATATTTTATATTTTATATTTTATATTTTATATTTTATATTTTATATTTTATATTTTATATTTTATATTTTATATTTTATATTTTATATTTTATATTTTATATTTTATATTTTATATTTTATATTTTATATTTTATATTTTATATTTTATATTTTATATTTTATATTTTATATTTTATATTTTATATTTTATATTTTATATTTTATATTTTATATTTTATATTTTATATTTTATATTTTATATTTTATATTTTATATTTTATATTTTATATTTTATATTTTATATTTTATATTTAATATTTAATATTTAATATTTAATATTTAATATTTTATATTTTATATTTTATATTTTATATTTTATATTTTATATTTTATATTTTATATTTTATATTTTATATTTTATATTTTATATTTTATATTTTATATTTTATATTTTATATTTTATATTTTATATTTTATATTTTAAATTTTATATTTTATATTTTATATTTTTAGACTATGCTCTTCTTATTGAGTTAAGTCTGTAGTTGACAACAATATTTATAGAATTGATTTAAAAATTGCAAAATTTAGATGCCCATTCTGGTGTCACGTGCACGCCCACGCCCAGTGGCAGCTGCTGTTGAACCCTATCATTATTTCAGCGTAAATGTTGTGGCATTGCGTATAGGACGCGTTGGCAGCCGAATAAAAATTGTCGCTTGAACACAATTTTTGGACGCTGGTCAACTAAGCAACGGGTGTTAAATGTTAAATGTTAAATGTTAATTTCCCCACAGCAATGACTGTGCAGCCATCCCAACAACAACAGGAATTTTTAGTTTCATTTCGTGCGGCGAAAAATGAACATGTAAATGGCCTTTTTATTATAGACATTATTGCGCCCGAAAAATGTGCTATTGAATGCATTAGTTGTGCGTGTGTGTGTGTGTGTGTGGCAATCAAGTCCCGCTGCGGTTTTGTTCGCCATTCATATGCAAAAATTTTCTATATATATATTTTTAGCCCAGCAACAAAAAATCAATTTGTAAATGTTTTTAGTGGCAATGCAACTTTGACATTTCGCTCACAGCTGCTGTTGCTGTTGTTGTTGACATTGTTGTTGTTGTCGCTGTCGCGTTTACTTTTTTTGTTGCATCTGTCTGCAGGCAACTGGCAACTGGCAACTGACCCCATTGGCAGCACTGTCCGTTTGTAATTAGCGCTTGCCCACTCGCTGCTGCCTCTTTGTGCTATGCTGTCTGCTGCTGGTGCTATTTGGGGAGTTTTTGACCTCAATTGCTTTGTCACCATTTCAATTTGCAATTTCAGCCATTAACTAGTTACACTCAATGCAATTAAACTTGCACTTTTGCAGCAGCAGCAGCAGCAGCAGAAGCAGCGGCAACTGAGCTACTCATGCGAATGGGGCAAGGTAGTAAGCGCCGTGTGGCAAGTAGTTCACGCGAAACTTGGTCAGTTCGCAATTTGCAGCTCGCTCGATTTGTGCTCGTCTGTCCCCAGTCAGTAGCAGCAGCAGCATCAGCCGTAGTCCCTTTTGGCTGCCACGCCCACCTGCTCTACGCCACTCTACTCAGTCCTTCATTCAGGACATGCTGTTTCTGTCATGTTGTCAGCGGTCTGTGCAACCGCAATGTGTTGCTGTTGCTGTTATTATTGTTGTTGTGGCATAGAGTGAAAGTGTGGAGCACTCAACATAGCAGCACCACCAAATGCCGAACATCCCGTTGCCCGGTGCGTTCCATTGGAATAATTTGAAAATGAGAATAATAAAAAAAAGAATGAAAAAGAAGATGAAGAAGAAGAAGCAGCAGCAGCAGAGGAGTAGAGTGTAAAAATTGTATCTTCTCATTGAGTTAATTGCAAATTGGATGAAATTGTAATTTTACACTTCATTTCATTCAATTCATGGCTGATTGACAATTTAGTTTTTCATTAAGGTGGCCCCAGCGATTGGCAACGGGCGTCGGGCGACTGGCGACAACGTTAACTGGATCAACGCAACGTGTGGCAGGTGGCATGTGGCAAGTGGCATTCGAACAGAGCTGAGCCACTGAAGGATTACAGCAAACTGGCAACTTGACACAATTCATATTTTTTATGCATTTCTATAATATATTGGCTATTAATTGTAATGTATATCAGGAATGTGTGCTTGAGGTCGCACTTTTTCTGTTGCTATATCAATAATTAAAGTAATGAGAGCTGTAAGAGAGGAGTATATAAGATTGGTTATTGTTGGAATATTAATATTTATGAGATGAGTTTCAATTTAATAAAGAAAACTGCAGATATGCTGTCTGAATTGCCTGATTTGTGGTTATCCTTTGTTACTTTAAAATGGTAAATTTAAAAAGGAAAATAACATATAAAAAGAGCAAAGAGAAAAGCTAATTTGAGATTATTTTTGCAATCAAATTTTCATTTTTTCATACCTTTTCTAAACTATATACAGTACAGTACAGAGTAGAAGAGGCAATTTTATTAATTTATATTAATATACAGTCGAGTCCCGATAATTCGAAATGGCAAGGGGATCAGTTGTTTTTCGATTTACACAGAAATTCAAATTATCGAGACTCGACTGAAACGATTTTTTTTCAAGGGGATAGAATTTTTTTCGATTTATCGCGATTTTTGATTTAGCGGGGTACAAATTATCGAGACTCGACTGTATCATTAATATTTTTACAATTTTATTATTATATTTTTAAGGTTTTAGAGTGCAGACTTTCACTCTAAAATTATAAAAAAAATAATAACAATATTGTAAAAATATTAATGTTACATTATTATTAATTTTTGTATATTTTTAAGAATATTTTGTTTCATATTTAATTTTCTCCAGTTAAAAGAGGTCATAGCCCAACCTTTCCCACTTAGCTAAATCCACTTGTTTGTTATTGCTGAAGTATACTTGTATAAACAAACTTCAAAAAATATCTTCGAGAATTCTTATTAAAATGTATAAAGTCTTCAAAATATAATCATATTTAGTTATTTCTCATTTCAATCTCTGCTAAAAATAAATCTAGATCTTTTGACCTATGATTGAGTAATCCCAATATAACTCTAAACTAAACTCCAATTCAATCCATATTTTATTTGCCAGCAGAACTCAATTTCACTTAAAATATTATACAGCATAAATGGGTTTTATTAAATCTGTAGCTGCATGCAGCTCGGGCAGCGATGTTAGTTTAGTAAATGCATGGACAGCTTTTTATGTTGAAGTGGCTTGTGTCCTGACGCGGGCATTAATTATTGACAGGCATGTTGCAACCGCGGAAAGTTTTGTGAATGTGCATGGCAAATGTTGCGCATACGCAGCGTTGTAATACACTTGCTTTACGCCGTATGCACAAACAGGAGTCATGAAGCAAGCTTAAAGTTATGAATTCTTAAAATATGTGATTTATTTGTAGCGAAACTTTCATTCGCACAAACACACACAGCCACACACACACACACGCACACATGAACTAACTGAAGCTGAAACATTTTTTATTTTTTTTTGCTTGTTTTTCGTAGCTGCATCTATTTTTTATGGCGCAAAGTTTGCGTTGTCACGTGACTGGCGTGGAAAATGGGGAGTATTTATATAATAAAAAAAGAATAGAGCGCAGAGAGTAGAGAGAAATAGCGAAAAAAAGATAGCGTAAGTAGCTGAGCCTGTGACCAGGTAGCTGCAGTGTCTTCACGGAGAGACGTGTGTCGAAACGCGCCGGAAATGCCATTTACAGCAGACGTACTTCCGTTCTAAAAAGAAAAGCTCCAGTTGGTGGGGGGCGGGTGGTGTGAGGTTGGGTGAGTGTGGGTGCATATAGCGAGAGCGAACTGTAGCATATGCACAGGGGCTGGACTGGCTGCATGTCGTCGCTTTTGTTTTAATATTCATATTTTAGCATCAGAAATTATTCGTTGAAATTAAGTTGCTTTATGCACGCACAGCAGCGTGTTAGAAGGCGAGCGGCACGGGTAGAGTGGGGGGAGGGACAAGCAAAGAAGTGAGCTTAAAAGCGACTACGACGAAAATGCTTTGAATTTAAAATCTGCAATTTTCTGTTGATTGCCGCAACCAACCCAACCCGAACGAAGCTGGAGTGAATGGGGGGAGGGGGGTCCTTAGATGGGCAGGAGGGCCGAGCAAACGTGCAGTTATAGTGTAACAAACAAGCACAGTGTTAGCCTGCGTGCTAGTTGGCGGTTGGCAGCGGGCGTAGCAACAGCACCAGCAGCAGCAGTAGCAGCAGCAGCAGCATCATCACAACTTTTGCGTAAAATTCCAGTCATGTGTCCCTAACAAATCCCTGCATTATTCATGAAATGATAAGATGACTTTGTGCTGGCTTCGTAGCCGTCAACGCTGCTGCTGCTGCTGCTGCTTTTTTTCATAGTATCTTTTGCTGTTCTCGTTATAATTTCACATGCAGCTGCTGCTGCTGCTGCTGTTGCTTCAAGAGCCGCATTTAAGTGGCAACTATCGTTGCCTTAACAACCCGCACAGCAAACAAGCATTCAGCTTGCATAAACGCAATTAAATGCAACTCAAATATAAATGTCCCAACTCAAACTGTCAAGTTGTTGTCAAAAGTTGTTTGGTCATAAATATGGTAATACCCATAAACAGGTAAGTCGTGGAAGCTGTTAGCTAATTGCCTATTAGTTAACTGCCAACAAAAACTTTAGCAACAACAGCAGCCGCAACATTGTCAACTGCTGTTAGAGTCAAGCCGAGCCACTGTTAACTGCAGCGCAGGGATACTAACAGCGGCAACTCTGCACTGTTAGCAGCAGCAACAGCTGCTGTTAATGCTAAGCGTAAGCTGCTTAACAGCACGGTCAAGCAGCGTTAACAGCGACAGCTGCGCTAACATAAAATGCATACAGCTTAACAGCCTGTTAACAGCAGCACTGAACACTGTTAGCTGCGATGTCAGCTTAACAGCACAGCGTAGCACAGTTAACAGCGCCAGTTGCTTAACAGTCAGCCACAAAGCTACAAATTCGCTGCCATTGCTCTCAGCGCTCACTCTCTCTCCCTCTTTCTCCCTCTCACTCTCATCTCTGTTAAGGCCTCTGCTGTAAGCGGCCATCGTGTAAACGAGCTTCGTTGATGCTGAGAGCGGATGCCGCTACAGCATTACAATTACACGAGCAGGACGCGGGCGTCGCTGCCGCAGCATCAACGACAGCCACGCACGACGCTGACGAAGATGCGGCCGATGAGCAGACGCGTGTGTCTCGCGCTGCTGGCGCTGCCGCAGCTTCAGTCAGTTCGTAAACTCGAAGCCGCGCGGAGATGCTTTGGACAACGTTACGCGCTGCCTAAAACAAAAACAAAAAAAAAAAACAAAACAACAAAAAATAAAACAAAAATCGAACGCTCAAAGTGACAACAACAAAAAAGAAAACAAAAACTGATTAAAATTCCATAAAATTAAAATTAAAAAAAATATAAACAAAAATTATAATTATTTAACAGTTCAACAAAGTGATAATTAGGATTGCAAACAAATTTCGAAACTTACTCAAAATGAAGTTAAATAAAGCCTGAACCGTTATGAAGTCGCCGGACAAACTGACTAATTGAGCGCGGAACTTCCGTTTCCGTTGTGTGAGCTGCGAGCGAACCCTGCGAAACTGTAAGAGCGAGCGTCTTACACTTGGCTTTGGCCGTTTGGAAGGGCGGCTGGCAATGGGGGGGCGTGGCAGGCATTCTCAAATATTAAACACGGGAATTCGCCTGAATTCGGCATTTAAATTATTTAAGTTGACAAACGCACACACACACACAGAGAGCGAGGCAGACTGACATACGCACAGGCCACGCCCAGCTAGCGCCCTTGTTTCCTGTTTTGATGTGCTCGTTGTTGGGCTTTCCCTTCTGCCTGCTTCAATTTGCCATGCCTCGATTGCCAATGCCCCTCTCTGCTCCGCCTCTCCCTCAATTACTTATGTTTCTTCTGTGTTTTTTCTTTATTTTTGTTTCTGTTTTTCAAATGTTTGTTATTTATTTATAACGACACAGCCAAATGCCGAGCTACATCCTTTGAACTTTTCTGCATGAGTTTGCAATTGTGTTGATGTCACATACATGTGTGTGTGTGGCATAGTTGTGTGTGCGTGTTTTTATTTCTCTTTAGTTGCAGCTTCAGCTACAGCTACTGTTTCGCCTTTGACGCTGCATTCAATTAATTTCATTTCCATCGAACTCTCCCTCTCCCTCTCTTTATCTGTCTGTCTGTCTCTCTTCCTCTCTCTCTCTCTCTCTCCATTATCATTTAACTTGGCTTGCAGCAACAGCATTTCCATTTGGCCTTTGTGCGGCATCGATTGCTATTGAAATATTAAACAATTCACTCGACGAGCAGCTACAAAATAATATAATAAATAACTAACGTTGACAAAGTCACTACGATTTCTATACACACCCACACACACACACATATATATATATATATTTAATAAATAAATAAATATATATAAATTTTTGTCTGTGCAGCATAAAATAATAACAACTCCGTGTGTCGCCTGCAACGCCATATCAATTAAGTTTTTCCAACCATTTTCCGAGGCAACACACAAAAAATGGATTACGCCTCGCTGCTGTTTCTCTTCAGCTGCACATTAATTGGTAAGTGTATGATGCCCAACGGCAGCCACTGTATACACATATATATCTATATATATATCTTTATATTTGTATTTCTTTTCACATTGCGTGAGTATTAGCAGCGCTGCTTAATATGATCTGCCGGCCACGTGACGTATGCGTAATGTGTGCACGCAAAGCGCATTTGCTGCATTTCATTGTGGCACATTTTCGCATCCGCTTAATATTTATTATTTTTGGTGCTTTTCTCGCATTGTTTTTTTTATTTGTTATTTGTTATTTGGCCAGCCCTCAGCTGAACCGCAAATCAATATTGACAAAGTTTTACGCTCTCGGCTCTTGGCTCGGCTGCTGCTGCTGCTGTCGCTTCTGCCGCCGCAGGCACTTCTGGCCGTCAGCCTTTGTGCCTGGCTGCTCTTTTAATGACTTTTGCCATAATTCCAACTGCTGCGAGTGCAATTCCACTGCACTGCCGCTGCCGCTGCCACTGCACTGCCGTTGCATTGCCGCTGCACTGCATTTGCCGTTCATTCAATTTCATTCGCAGTTGCCTTTGCTGCTGACGCTGCCTTTTGGCACTTGGTAATTTGTGCTGCCGCAACTTTTGCTTTGCCGCTGCTGCTGCTACTGCTACTGCACAGCTTGAGTGCAGTTTAAAGTTAAATTGTATTTCGGAAATGTTCGCAATTAGGCAGCCTGCCAAAGGCATCGCCTCCATCGCCTACTGGCACATAAATTGCCAATGGCAATGGGGCAATTAATTTGCAGCGCATTAAATGAGCTGCCATTTGCCCAGTGGCAAACCAACAACTCCATTTGCCACTGCACTTTTCAGCTACTCCAGCTCCTAGTTAACTCAGCAAGAATCCACTTGTTCATTGGCGAAAAGCACGAGCTAATGCCTGCATATATTTTCAAAATGAAAAAGGTTTTTTTCTTTTCAAGTTTTCAAAGAGATAGAAAATATCTCTTAAAAAGTTCTTCTCCACATGTCAGCTGAGAGTGTTAAGAATTATTATTATTATGAATGACAGGGATATTCCAACAATTTAATTAATATTATGTATTATATTAGCATTATCATTGTCATTGTCATTGTCATTATCATTGCCATTGTCATTGTCATTGTCATTGTCATTGTCATTGTCATTGTCATTGTCATTGTCATTGTCATTGTCATTGTCATTGTCATTGTCATTGTCATTGTCATTGTCATTTTCATTCTCATTGTCATTGTCATTGTCATTGTCATGTCATTGTCATTGTCATTGTCATTGTCATTGTCATTGTCATTGTCATTGTCATTGTCATTTTCATTGTCATTGTCATTGGCATTGGCATTGTCATTGTCATTGTCATTGTCATTTTCATTGTCATTGTCATTGTCATTGTCTTTGTCATTGTCATTGCCATTGTCATTGTCATTGTCATTGTCATTGTGGTTATCTCATGGTCATTATTATTATCATTTTCTGACTATCATTGCTTCATTGAACATATCTTATTATTACAATTATTTGTAAGAATGATCAGTTTTCATAATAATTTGCATTGTAATTGTTATTATCATTATCATTGCTTATCATTGTTGTCATTATTGTATTATTAGAATTCGATATTTCTAACTTGTTTCTGTAGCCAAGTTTTGTTAATACGTTAAACGAAGGCAACATACATATGTTGCCAACATTCCTTAGCCTCAGCCCAGAGTTAACTACAGTTTGCTTAGAGCTGGTTTGTAGATCTCCCTAAATCTTTGTTAAGTAAACTGCAAGCTTCTGGCAGAGTAAAAGAAAACTTTTGAGGCTAACCAAGTGCTGGTGACATATTTCACTTGCAACTCCAAACACATTTGGGGCCATTCATTCAAACGCTCGACAAAAGAAACACATTGCCAGTGCTGCCATTCAGGAATTCATTACACAAACACAAATACACACAAACACACATTCCAACACACACACACACACAATTGACACACAAAAAGTTTGTGCCGGTTTCGACGTATTTTTTAATATTTTACGCTTATTTTATAAAGCTTTTGGGAGCTGCAATTGCGCGTGTTTCGGTCAGTTTTAACTTGGCTAATGGAATTAAATATTGTCCCTTCAATTTCACTTTGCAACAGCTCGCTCTTTCTATCTGCTCTTATTCTGTAACATAAAATTCTGTAGAATCATGCTGTATTATCTCTTGATTTTATTATATAGTAAACTATCATTTTTGTTGCATACAAATCAGGCATCTTAACAGCTCCAGCACAGCTGAAACGCCCAAATGGCAGCCCATAAAAATAACCACAAACATATATAGAAATATATTATATAGAAAAAGATGTATACATATATAAATTTATATATTTATATATATATTTATACATATATATATAAATATATTTAGATATAGATATTTGCATAAACGTCTCGAGCATCTTTAAATGAATTTATTACCGAACTTTTGCCAGCGCGTCCTTTGGCAAATTCATATGTAAATTTATCTAGCCACACACACAGAATTTTTCCCTCTCTCTCACTCTATCTCTCTCTCTCTCTCTCTCTCTCTCGTTTCTGTCTGTCTGTCTTGCTGTGTGTAAGTAAGTGTGCTTGCCAGCATCAAATAAAAAGTGTGGCTTAATTAGCAATGTATTTGCATATGCCATGTGAATCTGAACAACTTTTTGTCTTTAGCCAACACTTAAAATGTACATAAATAATTAACAGTGTTGGCAAGCGTGGCAAATATTTGAAAATATCTGGCACTATGAATTAATGGATTCAGTTTCATTTATTAAAAGCTATGCGGCAACTGTAATCCCATCAAAGCGAACTACTGGCACCAGGTGCTACAATTTATATATGTATATATATTTGCCCACACAGAGAACCGAGCGAGGATCTGGCTGACAGTTTTCGTTTCGTATTTCTTATCAATTTTTGGCTGCCAGACAGCAAACGTAATGTTGTTGCATACCTGGCTGCATATATATGTTTGCAGCTGCGCTTATCGCTTGTTGCCCCTGCCGCTGCTGCTGTGCCACAAAACCGAGACCTAAACATATGGCAGTAACACAACTGCCTCGCCTCGCCTGGCCTGGCCAGCAACAACAACTGTTTTGCATATGCATTTCATGAAATTTGAAATTTATTCGATGCGAGTAGCTTACCTGCCCAGGCCCAGACCCAAGCCCACTCAGCTGGCTGCAATGCCTGTCAAACTGCAGCTACTAATGTATTCCATTCTGTTTCTATTCCATGCACACAGATATGCAGGGTATCTCGGCGCTGTTTGTGACGGATATCAACGTGCCGGAGATTGTGGACTTTCGGGACAATGTGACGCTCTCCTGCAGCTATGATATGAGCGGGCACACGCTGAACTCGGTGAAGTGGTACAAGGATCGCCTCGAGTTCTTCAGGTGAACACGCTAAATCGATTGCATTGCCAGTCAGTTGTGAGCTTTATTAATTTGCCACAGATACACGCCGCTGATGCGTCCGGTTTATATGACATTTCCCGTGGCCGGCATTCAGGTGCTCGATGGCAAGTACTTCTGCAATGAGTCCACTTGCCGTGTGGATCTCAGTCTGCTGGGTGCCAAGTCCACGGGCAACTTTAAGTGCGAGGTGAGCGGCGATGCACCGCACTTCAAGCTCGCTGCCAAGGAGGACAACATGACGGTCGCAGGTGGGGTGGCCAATGAGCCATGAGCCATGAACCATAAAGCACTTAATGCATTTGTGGCTAATTTGTACTCTCATTTGTCGCAGCTCTGCCGCAAAGTGACCCACTTATCGAGGGCTTCAACTCGATGTATCGCTTGGAGGAGTTCCTCAGTGCCACCTGCTCCTCGGACTACTCCAGTGTGCCCACAAAACTCACCTGGTATATCAACGGTGAGCAGGTAAGACTCTCCCATTCGCCATCCGCCATCCACGCGCTAACTCTCAGCCCCCCTTTCTTGTGTGCAGCCCATGCTTGGCGAGCTGCAGCCCTTTATTGATACGACCATACCCGCCCACGACTACATACTGCGCCGGCAGCGCCTTCAGGTGCACTTCTATCTGCAGGGACACCGCTTCTATCAGGTCAGCAAGATACTTGAGCTCAAGTGCGTGGCTGAAATCGAAAACTATCCGGAGCTGCGACGCGAGACAACGCTCAGTGCTTCGCTCTCGCATTCCGATAATCTGAACAACCAAATGCTGAGACATCCAGGAGCATGTGAGTACAAATATATATATAAATATATATAATCTCATATATTGTGTTTATTTATGTTTTGAGTGGAAAACTGTCTCGGTCAAGTTACGCTTGAGACAGTGCTCTTTGCGGTAGCTATTACAATCAATTACAAATCTATTTAACTCTGGCAATAATAAAGAGTTGACAAGTATAAAAGATATCTATTGTGCTCTGTTTACACAGTAAAAGTGGGTAGATTGCTTAGGTGTGATGTGGGTCTGAAGACTGAAGCTTTGTACACAGACATGACCTTACGCTGGTCAGACTTGCCTCCTATGCAGTCCTGTCTAGCACACTTGTGAATAACTAAGACTTTATTAACTGTATAATCAATATACCCATTTTTATTGTTAGAACAGAGTATAAAAAGCTTTTTAACACTCTTCTATAGGATGTATACCCTATTCAAGATCTATCAAAAATAGTTTTCCAACTAATAGCTGAACACTCCATAGAAACCTATAAGCATATTATTGTGTTCCAAACAGTATATATTGTAGAATAACATATAAAATATAATACTAATAATTATCATATACTAATACCCTATCAAACTAAAGCATCATAACACAACTGCCATAAGTCCCCATCTCACATCTAAATTCAAACTTGTCTCATAATACTAAAATGTACTTTAGTGCACTCTCTATATGGCCTGCTACAATTTCTCTGCATTTATTTACCATTCTGACACAGCTTCAGCTGCAGCAGACTGCAGTTGCTGTCTCTGGCAACGGAGCTGCCTGATTTGCAGTCTGCTTGTGATAATTCTGCTTACGCAATGCGCTCAACGTCCATCATGAGCGCTCACATCGGCTACGGAATTGCCTCGGTCTGAGACGACGACGTTGACGACGACGGACAGTGTGGCAAATATATCAGCAAATTAGTTAGTTAGTTAGTAGAGCAGCCTGCCAGCCAGGATAACAACATATTGGACAGGCTGTAGATCTGGCGTCGAGTCAATAGACAAAGAGTTTAGGTAAAGGGCAAATCCATGCTCCGAGTTGGTCGCTTTGTACATAATTAGGGCGGAAAGCAGTGGCAAGAATTATATAATATAAATATACTAAAAAAATATATATACAAAATATATATAAAAACATTATATTAAGTGTAAAATAGAGTTAAGATTGAAAGAGCAAATGAGGCCATTTAATGCGTTTTTTAGTTGACTAAAGCAACTCAACTGAATTTAATTCAAAGTGTGAATTGAGTTTCATAAATTAATTCAAAATACAAATGGTTAAAAAGCTCATTTAAGCTTCACAATTTGTTAAATTTTCCACATTATACACTATATTATACATTACCTTTATTGATAATTTAGTTGTTTAATCAAATTTATTTTATTTTAAGCCTAATGCTTTGAAAGCACATTAAAATTTTGTATTTTGCTAAAGCTTATATAACAATTTATATCCTTGCATAAATATTTCTTTAAATAATTTAATTTGATTTTTTAAATTGATTAGAAATTGCGCTAAAAGCTCATTAAAGTTTTGTGTTTAATTTATTTTTCTTAAATTTCTTATATATTTTTTATTGCACATAATTTTTAAAAAAATTTTTTGTTTTGTTTTTTTATTTGTTTTTGAAGTCTAGTTGAAGTGCTTTAAAAGCTCATACAAAGCTTTGATTTGTTAAAGCTTATATAAAATATTGCATACAAATTAGTATCTTACAATTTCACTTAATTCATTTTAAAATTAATTAAAAGCTCCTACAAAATCTCATAAAAGCTTAATATTTTGTTATTTTATATTCAATTGCACTTAAATTCATAACTTTATGGATTTTACTTTATTTATTTCATTTAAATTTACTTAATAGTACACCGCTTTAAAAGCTCTTTGAAGTCTTTATTGCAAATATAAACCATATCGCTAAAAATAAAACACTTCGTTTGAAACAAATTCCAGCCTTAAGACTTCATTTTAACATTTATCAAACGTTTATTTACATTTCAATTTATTATAAAAAATCTAAAACTAAAATCAAAAATTTTAAGTTTTCTTTGACGAGTTCAACATCTTTTGTAATATGGAATATATAGCATATATGGATATTTTAGGCATCGCTTCTCAGGGAAGCCAACTAATATTTCACTGCATGTCTTCGAAATCAATTACAAAGCAAAATCTAAAACAGAAAAAGTATTTAAAATTAAACTGCACTCGATGGTAACAACAGCATTAGCAAGTTGTTCAATTTGCTTGCTAAGCTCAGAGTTGAACGAACACGAATTTTTAATGTACATGTAAAAAAAAACATTTTTCAAATCTAATTATAATTAAAATACACCCACACAACCACACACCATTTTTATGCACATGAAACACTTATCAGCAAAAAATTAAAACAAAAAATTGAAGTTAAATGCAAATTACACTTTAAGAGACAGCAAAAGCCAAACATGAAATGTTTTCTATGGAATTTGCAAATGTTGTAAAAATGATTATGAACATAGCGATAAATGTCTAGGTTAGGTTAACATGAAAAACTGTAAATACCATTTTAAAAAATAACAAACAGAGGCGAACTAACTATAAATCAAGCTGCCACAGTCCCTATAAAAACGAAGCAGACAAAGCGAGTTTTTCAAAAATAAAAATGCTCAACTCACACACACGGCGAAAAAAGAACTTACAAAAAATTGCAGCAAACATTTTACATTAATGAGCTACTAGAAATAGAACGAAAAAACAAACAAACAGCATAAATGTACAAGAAGAAGAACGAACTCACATTAATGAACATCAAATATTCAAAAAAGAAAACTAAAATAAAATAAAAAACTTGTAATAAGAGCCAAACTAATGTTAAGAGCAGCAAACAAAACAAAACAAAAATTAAATAAAGTTCAGATCAGATCAAAGCTAAAAAACTAAATTAAATTAAATTACATAAAAATTAAATAAGAGACAAAAAAAAATCGCTTTAAATAAAAAATGGAAAATTGTAACTCGATATATGAAATTGAAAAGTCAAACGAAACACAATGTCGGGCACTTGTTAATCACTTTTTGTTATTCCGCATGCAATTTAATATGAACAAGAAAAAAGAAAAAAACAAATGCGAATACAAAATAATTATGTATAATATATATATTATCTGTATATATATATTATATTTCGCATATAATATGAGTATTACGGGCAACATGTATAAATTGATTCGCCTATTCATTCGCACTTCTTTTGGTTGTGAACTTGTTTTATTTTCCAAATAATGATAAAAAAAAAAACAAACAACAAACAAACATAAAAAAGAAAACTCAATAAAAAATTAAAATGCATTTGCCAGTGGTTTTTCTATGGAATTTTTCAACTGAAGTCAATGATGAAGCAAAACAAATTTTTTACCATTTTTTTCCATGTTAAATGCAGACAAATAAGATAAATAATTCATTTGCAACAAAAAAAGGTTTTACACAACTCTGACAGTTATATGGCGCTAATCTGTGCAATTACACACAGATCGACTTTAATTGCTGCAGCAGACAATTGCAATGAATGTACTGCCAAATGGGCGTGGCTCACTGATTATCAAACTGAAATTTTAGCTTTGAAATGATTTGCAAAGCTAGGCAAGGTAAGTGCTTGAGTGAAAAATTAATACAGATTGATGAATGAGAACTCAACGAATATGGTTCAGCACTCAAAAATAGTTAGATATAGTTACATATACTCGGATTTGCAACGACCTGATAAGCAGACTACATAACTTAAAGCAGCTAATTGAACTGATTGAATCTGATGATTCTACCTCTATACTTATTGATTGATTTAGTTTTACCTAATCAACTCGGTTCCACTAAGCGTTGACATAGCATTTGAAGTCTGTCTGTGGATAACATTTTGGGTTACGAAGTATGAGACGATATAATTTTGCCAATTTCATATGACTTCAATTGCCGTAAGTACATAATATGTTGATATTTTTATCTGACTGTGGTATATGCAAGTTCATATTATATATTTCCAATAGCGCTCAATATAAATATGTTCATGTTATATAAACTAAGGTGGTTCCCGCCGTTGTTGGCGTATCAAATCCAAATCTGCTCACATTGAAGACAAAGGTATACACGACTATATACCACATATAAAGAAGATGGCATATGTGTTTCGTTCAGAAAGGAGCATATTATGAAGGAGATCCAAAAAACATTGATGAAGATTTAAATGTTTGCGTTTTATTCACAATTTCCGGGTACTTTCTGGTCACATTGTAGATCCTAAATATCAAAATTCAATGGCAGCGAAATGCTTTGCGTGAATGCAGCGACACAAACAAAGACGAACAAACAGCATTTTTGCCCTTTCGATAGTAAAACAGTAAAATATGCCGAAAATGTTGTTTTTGATCTTCCATCTTCAATAGGGCACCAAATGAAAACTATTTCACAAAATACAACAAAATTTTTTACAAGTAAGCCTTACTATATCACCAATATATAACGGTAAAGCAGTTAGGTGCGAAGTTGGCTGCAAAATAATTCAATAAAATCAGCTGTTGTCATCAAAAGAAATTACTTAGTGACCGACCCAATAATACCAAAAAAAAAGGAAAAGCAAAAGAGAATTTTCCACTCATTTCATATTGTGAGCAAATATACATGGGAAACCAAGACTAGACATTTGCAACGAAAATTATGAGACAGAACAAAGTGATTTAATCAAGCTATCTACTACTATTTCTACTACTTTTTCTATGAACTATTACTATGAACACTTGTTTTCAGACGCATATGAGAACGATCTTTTTATAGCAAAATGTCTGTATCTATCTCTCTCTCTCTCTCTCTCTCTCTCTCTCTCTCTCTATTTCTATTCGATATCTCTTTCTCTCTCTCTCCCTCTGTCTCTATATAGCTTGGCATATTTCCTCATATCTCTTATCTCTCTCTCTGTCTTTTTCTATTGTTCGATCTCTCTCTATCTCTCTCTCTCTCCTTCTCTCTTTCTGTGGCTTTGTCTCTTTCCGCCTCTCTCTTTCTCTCTCTCTCTCTCTCTCTCTCTCTATCTCTCTTTCTCTCTCTATGTATCGATGTCTCTCTCTTTCTCTCTCTTCCCTTCTCTTCCTCTCACTCTCTCTCTCTATCTCTTGATTGTTGTCAATAGTTAAGCTCATCTAAATGTGCCAGTCTTGCACCGAAGCTGCTGCTCTATGTTATTAACTTTAAACACTTTCTTAAATACGTAGATTATGAATACTTTCTACCTAATACATTCGTAAGAATTTCATTAGTTGAATGTCTGTTTAATTTTCCTTTTTTTTGGCCTCCACAGACGAAAGTCGTTTGCTTAGCTAAACTGTATGCATTTGCATACCTGCTCATGTCCTGCTGCTGCTTCACAGAGAGACACAACGACACAGATCGAGACAGAAAGAGAGAGAGAGAGAGCTAAAAGACAGATGCTAGCTTGATGAAATGTACTTGCCTAATTTAAAATAATAACTTGTTTAAGTACGTAAATTTGCACAATTAATTATGCTAATAAGGGCTGGGCACGAGCCGCGGCTGACCCGCCAGAACGGGGCCAAAAAGGCAGTGGGCAAAAGGCTTAAACAATAAAAAGGGTTAAATAATTAATTTCAATGCTGTTGCAATTAGTTTCCACTAAATTTTTCATGAGTTTTGTCCGGCTCGCTTACGAGCCAAAGCCAAAGATAGGCCAATCCATACAAGAGAGCAAAAAGCAACTGAAAAGAAACAGAAGCAGAAACAGTAAAAAAAGGCAAAAGAAGACAAAGCCAAAAAAAAAAGAAAAAATTGGTAGGCGAACAAAGGCCACTGCTGATGGCCACTTAATGAGCCACGGCCTGGACAGCTAATCAAATTAGCTGCCCAAGGACTTTTGATCTAAAATATATATAGAGTGAGAGAGAGTATATATATATTTGTGTGTGTGTGTGAGAGTTTGGATAACTTTTGTCAATGACGCATCATTTCGCCCAAGTGTCATATGGTGTGCGCGTAATTTATGTGATTTTAATTAGCAGGATGTCGTCCTGAAAGCGAAGCCAAGCTAAGCCAAGCCGCCCAACCACTTGTGACGCATAGCTGTCACATTCATGTTGTTCTGCAAGTAATTGAAATTAATTTTGCATTATTATAATTTATTTTCTCTCTCTCACTTTGTGTATATGTTGTGTGTGTGTGTGTGTGTGTGTTTGCCTGCAATTTGTCATGGAATTTTAAACATTTTCAATTAAGTGCCGCCCGGCTGGTGCACATCAGCTTGAGCTGAGCTGAACTGAGTCGCCTCTAAGTTGGCCAAAAAAATGCGGCCGAAAATAAAGTGAAGTGAATTTTTCGCGCTTTGGCATTTGTCAAAGTTTTCGCAGCGATGCTCCTCAAGTGTCCTTTCTACAAAGTTCTGCTGCTGCTACTGCTGCTGCTGCTATTGCAGCCATTTTCGCCTGTTTGCGTTTCATTAAAATCCATTAAAATGCTGCAAATCAAATTAAAAGTTTCCACTTCTTCGTTTTTTTTCTTTCAATTCTGTCTGCCAAGCAGTTGGCATCATTGTCAGCACAGTCTTCATCAACTGCTTCGGCTTGGGGTTTCCGTTTGCTGGTCTCGCCTCGGCAACAAATTCGAAATGACAATTACAAATCTTTGGCTCGCACTTTTTTCCTTTTTTTTTGCACTTCTATTCATTTTCGGTAGAAATTACTTTTTAATTTCTTTGCTAATTTGTGGATTTTGCATTTTGTGCGACTTAAATAAACTTGCAGTCGAAATTTATTGCCGTCACACACACACATACGCATAATTGCTGCCTGTTATGTGCTATGGTCATGCATATAGCACTGATTTCCACTGATGACCCATTGACCCATTGACAGTCATCTCTACGTGCCCCACAATGACTCATTTGTATGTGGCAGACGCAGCGGCCTCTGTGCCAAACATGTCAAGAATAATAAACAGAAACATTCACTCTCTCTCACTCAGTCTTCCCATCTCTCTCTCTCTCTCTCTCTCTCTCTCTCTCTTCTCTCTATCTATCTCACAAGTCACTTTTGTATTGGTATGCAAACAGTAGCATCGATACGCAGTCGACAGATGGAGTCTTCTACCTTGCTCTCCTTCTGTCAGCAGAGATTTCAATTTTGAGTCCCTAACTGCTTAACTCTAATGTTTCCCAACCATTCCCAATATTCATTTCGAATTGTACTCAATGCTTTAGTTCATCTGCTTAGAATTTCAGATTTCGTTTTCCATTGAACGTTTTATAATTGAGTTTTGTATCGAAATGCATTTTACTTTTAGCAAATACTCTGCAGAAACTTATTTTTCTTGTACTTATTTTAATTTAATTTTATATAAGTTTTTTAATTTTATATAATATATTTTATATATGTATTCTTACCATTTGCAAACTCAATTTGTCTTATTTTTTGGGAATTTGAAATTTTTTCTTTTTGTTTAATATTTTTATTTATTTAATATTACATTTAACTAATTTTTATATTTAGTTTTAATATTTTATATTTTGCTTTCAGTTGAAACTCGATTTTATTAAATATAAATTTGTATAATTTTATTGTATAATATATCAATATTCTATTCCCAATATGAACATACAATTGACGAGTTGTTTTTGTTATTTAATTTGAATTAAATCTGTGTTTTTTAAAAACAATTTTGGTTTCATTTTTTTAATATAGTTTAATTTTTTGTTTTATCAAACAATCTTTTAGAAAGACTTAAAAAGTTGCTATCAAGTTTCAAAAGCTTGCTGTGCCAGTAATTTTGTTCGTCACTGTATGAATATCAAGTAATTCTCAAATTCTTATAGTTTGATCATAATAAATACATTTTTAAGTATTTGTTTTTATAATCTCTCATATATCTCTCATATTCAGATATTTTTCTCTGACTTGTTTAGTTCAAGGCTTGAATCTTATCAGCACAGAAATATTTTATTCTAAAATAGGTTTCTAATGTATTGAATGATCACCCAAAATGCCCAAAGAATATGCTTTTAAATATATCTTATAAATATTTTATATGTTTTTAAATTATTTAATGCTAATCCGACTTAGCGTCAGGCTTATGTTTCCTTCAGTTCTCTGCCGAAAATAACCTTAACATTTTAATCTAAATTTTGAACTTCCATAATAAGAATTTTTATTAAAAATAAAGTATTTAATTATTATATAATTATAAAATATTTCAATATATATATAAATATAGATATATATATATATTATAATTTATTATATTATTATATTACAACTTTCCATCGAAGTCTCATCTAAGCTATTTGTTCATAATTCAAGCATATCCACTCGCAGTCAATTGTAATGTCTTATAGGGTATAAAACAACGAAAATGGCATGTAAAGCAGTTTGCTTGGGATCAATTGAAAAGAATTACTTGCAAACCCGCAGACGAAATCGAAATGAGCGACTGGCAAAGGCGCTAACAAACACATGTGCAAAAATGTTGCAGGCAAACACACACATGAAGCACAGGAGGACGACATCAAATGCTTGGCAATGGGGACAGTGGGGGGGGGGCGGTAGAGGCGCAGACAGCAAACGTAAACTCTTCAATAATTGAACGTGAAGTCATGAGGAAGCGATAAAATCAAATTGCTTCCTTAATGTGTGAAATTGATGCAGGAAACAATTTTCCACATTGTTATGAGGCGCACATGGTCTCAACATCGACATCGACATCGACATCGACATCGACGGCATCAACTTTGGCTATCAGCATCGATATGGGGTGTAGGCCTCAATATCTAGGCTCTCGCTGCCGCCATTTGCTACAAGTATTTCGATTACAAACGTAATCCGGAATGTTTGGCAATCGCGAGTGCTTTCTGCCCGAGGTCTGAGGGCTCGACTGCGGTTAGCGGCGTTCGGGGAAATGGAGGAGCATTTGACGCCCACTAAACGAACTGCCAGTTAGACTCGATATTATATTTCTAGCGTCTGGGCAACACGATACACGACTGCTAACCAAAACTTGGTCCCGAAATGCGGCGCACGGTCCATCAGCGCATGCAAATATGCTTTTCAATTGGTTTACGGCCATTGAGGCGTGCACATTGCCGAAGTTGGAGTCGCTGTCGCAGTCGCAGTCGGCACAGAGTCCGGCTGTAGTTCAGTTGGAGCCTCTGTCGCTGCTGCCTCTGTTCTGGCTGAATGGCATGTGCGTTTGTTGTTTGCTCGGTCTCTTGGCCAGCTTTTGCTAATGGCGTGGCTAACACGATTTGTGGCAGGCCGCGAGTCGATACGTTGCCAGCTCAATTTCCTCCCGCTCATGATGCTGCTGTTGCTGCTGATGATGATGATGATTCTGATGCGGATGATAATGATGAGCAAACGAAATGCCTGATCAAACATTCCGATTGGCTTGCCGCTGAGACTTGAATCAGTGCGCCAAAGCCAAAGCCAAAGCTGAACTGATGAAACCCCGCACCAGGTCTCACCTGGCCAATGTGCTTCAATTTCAACAGCGAATATTAACAATGGGCAACAACTACAACAGCCTCGTAGAACAATGTCAACTATACGCCGTATGCAGTTTATGTAGCCAGAAGCCGCCGCTATAGAGCTTGCCAACCAGGGAGCCCGAGCACGGGTAAGCCCAACTGTGAACCTGAGCGACAAGCGCCGCTGCGTCAATGGGAAAGATGACGTTACGCGACAATTTTCCGCTTGAATTACGCTCCCAGTTCATGCTTCGTTTGCACAGCCCAAGAACACACAAGAGCGAGAGAGAGAGAGAGAGAGAGAGAGAGCGGAGTAGTTGAAAGTGAGATAGAAAGAAAAAGAAATAAACGTTAGCAAATTTCCATTTTACAGCAAAGCCAGCAACAAAGACGCGCGACTCCGGCATCCGCATCCAAAACGGGGCACGCACCTGTGCGACAGATGCTGCGACAATCGAAGCATGTTGTTGTTGTTGTTGTTGTTGTTGCTGGTACTGCTGCTGCGAGCTGCGTCGACTTTTGCCCCCTTGCTGTTAGCTGCCTTTACCTTTACCTTTGCCTTTGCCTTTGACTGTGCAAAGTCTCCCAGGAGATATTTAAGCCCTACGCAAATAATGATAAACTATAAAATCGCATGTTGCGACAAGCGAGCGCAGGTGGGCGCAGTGGGTGAGTGGCGGCGGACGTTGGGATATAGCTATGGAAATAATATCGGGGAAATAAAAATGTGCAAAAAGGCGGAAAATAATTCAACTAAACAATGTACACGTATTACATAAATGGGATATAGCCCGTGATATTCAATTACCATGCTAATGGACAATGGATCCAATTCGCCCCGCGACTCGCCCGACTCAGTCGAGGGAATTGCAATTGGCGAATAAATGGAGCAGAGTTCCGTTGAATCGTCAAAGCAATTTATGAACACAAATAACAAACTATTTGCTTTAGTTAGCCATATTAACTACAGAGTTGAGGCAAGGAAATGAAAGGCTAATAAGCTGAACTGTGTATAGATGCTATGTAAAAAGTTCCATGAGGTATTTAACTTAAAGATCTGTAATGCTATTTGTTACTATAAAATAATAAAAGATGGCAAAAAAATAAAAGAAATGAATTAATAAATAAAAGAAATAATAATAAAAGTAAGTATACGTAAGGCACAAAGACTGACTGATTTACTAGCTAGTAGCCAATTAAAGCCTAAAGTACTTATTGACTGACTAAAGAACTGATTTACTTATTGACTTACTTACTAACTATGGGCTGACTACATTGCTCAAGCATGCACATGTAGACGGCTCAAGTCATCTATGTAAGTAGAGAGTGCTTTCGAGTATTCTTTCTGTGACGTCTTCAAACTGATTAAGATTACGCTAAACATTTGTACCTTGGAGCCTTTCGAGCAACGATCAGTTCAACAAAATTCATTGTAGCTCAAACCACATGATTGACTCAACTTACCTCTCTGATTTTAGAGTATTTGAAAATGTTATACTTCAAGTTGCCTCTCGGATTTTAGAGTGTTGCAAAGCTCTATATTTCAAATTTTCATAGCTCTGCCAAAGCTGACGCGGTTTTCTTTGGCAATACTGTATACTTGATGCTTTTTCCTATGCATTAAATTTGCATTCGATAATTTCTGAAAAAGTTAATTTTGTCATAGTTTTTTGGGAAAATATATAAATTTATATAATGTAACGTAAAGATTACTATATGTTTGTATGCTTATGTGATTTGTACTTTAGATTAAATCAACAATTTAATTTGATAAATATTTACACTTAATATATATTTTATAAATTTTTTAAAAAATTATTATTTAATGGCAAAATCAGAGAAGAATAAATTTGTTATAATTGATATAGAGTCAATCAAAAATTGTATAACTAGGCACATCATCATACCGCGCAAAGCAGAATAATTCAACAATTTTTATGTGAAGCATTAAATAACAATAATATCAAAATCGACGCATTTCTTAAGCTCAAATAGATTTTCAAATATGTATTCAAAGGCGACTGCAGCTTGGCTTGTGAACTCTGAATTGCTCAGACACACACACTCACACTTAGGCACAGCTCGATGATTGGAAACATTTACAAATGTATTGGGACTATAAACATTTTACAAGAAACAAAGGCGAAAAAAACGAAGAGAAAAACCAAAATCGAAATCTAATAAAAATTTCCATATTTCTATGCGCAGTTAACTTTATGCGACATTTATGTGTGTGCAAAGTGTTAAGTGCGTACACACACACACACACACACACACACACACACACACACACACACACACACGCACACACATGCAAAAGAGCAACATTTGCTGCTGTTGCTTGGCTACCCCTGGGCGGCGCTTGGGCAACATAAAGGCGGCGCTAGAGGCACGCAGTAAAATACTTATGAGTGTGCTATGTAAGTACGTAATATATATGCGTATACACACACACACACACACACAAACACATACATATATATAGAAATTTATGTATATATATCTTTTATCTTTGGCAAACTTTTCAACTTTTTAAAATCGTCTAGGCAAAGCTAAAATGAAAGGAAATTCAGACGAACTTTTTATATTTTTTTCTTAGTTTTTTTGCATTGTTTTCGAATAGAACAAAAACCCCACAGCTAGCTGTAAACGTGGTTTGGGGCACGCTTTGCGGCATTTTGGTGCTGTTGCTGTTGAAAGCCATTTTGCCAGCACACGCTGGCGAGCATTATTTGGTAAAGAATATGGCCACATTGCATTTGAGGCGTGATGGCGGAGGAGCAGCTCTGCATTGGTCTCTCTCTCTCTCTCTCTCTCTCTCTCTCTGTGTGTGTGAAAAAGTATGCGCAAACTTTCGTAATTTATGTCATACGAAGTGTTAACCGCATGATGGCTGCACGCCGGATTGGATTTACATTGCTAAAAACTCCGGCAAGCGAAACTTCACCGGGGACCGGTTGCCGTGGCCATGGCCATGCCCGTTGCCTTTGCCTGGACCCAACTTTTGCTGCCTTTGCAACTACTTTTTATTGGTGTTAAGTTGGGGTTCCAGGGCTTCTTAATTGTTTTTCGCTTTATGGCCAGTCCAAATATCAAATTAAATTTGCCTTTTATAGGTTCTGGTCAGCCTCTACCTCTCCCTCTCTCTCTCTCCCTTTTACACTTGGCCAACTAATGAAAGTTATTTAAATAAGTAAACGCTCATTTGCAGCGCCTTTTCAATGTTCACTTCGATATGTTTTCCACTTCCTTTTGCAGTCCGTCTTCGGCTTCTTCTTCTTCTGCTGATTTTTCTTTGCTGAAAGTCATTTAGAGCGCCATGGGCGGCGCGCTTACAAATTTGTATCTCATTTGTGATTAATTGCCCTTCAATTTTTGAAATTATTTCCATACTAAAGGAGGCACGAAAAAAAAGGTTCTCTAACTGTATCTGTTACATTTGTCTGGGCCAAGTTTTTACATGTAGCTGGCATGCTGTAATTTTCCTTTCCAGCTCTTCTCTTCCTCTTTGCTCTTTTTCTTTTCTTCTTTTTTTTTTTGGCTGGCGCATTAAAAAACAAAAAAGGGACTTTATGCCAAATTTAATTAGGCGCAAAGAGCGAGTTTGGTTGAGCACAAGACAAACGAGCGGTCGACTTTGACTTGAAATGCTGCCAAGAGCGGCAAAATGATTTTGGACCCACACTTTGAAAAGGGTTTGCCTGTCGACTTTTGCTGCTACTTTAGCAGCCCCAAAAACAACAGCTGAAAATAAAAATAAAAATACAAACCAAATCAAAATTGCATAGGGTGAACATTAATCAAACGATCAGCTAATTTCAAGTAGCTGGCGAGCAATTATGGCGCATTACTCATACGTCACGTGTACTCAGGGGCTTCGCTCGATTGCTGCTCATAAGAGCGCAGCTGATGAATTGTGGCACATGAATTGCGTTGACGTTTGCAACGTATGCAGCGAAAGGTTGCCTGGTAAATACTCCGCCAACTCGTCTACCTTACCTCACACGTCGCGTTCAGTCTATTGTGTTGCAACGCCCACCCTTCCTGGCTTCCCCTTTCCGACTGTAACAACTTTAACAACTGTATTAAATTGCCAGCAATTACGTTTTTATTGTGCTAAAATGCACCTGTGCATATTCCTGATGGCGCAATTTCGAACAAAAATAAACGACATCAGAAAGAACAACATTGCTGGTGAGTGTGTGGCCCTCCTCGGGTATCGAGTCCTTGCGCTATCCTCTCGCTCACTCACTCTATCTATCCCTTGGCATGCAAGAAAACCAACAACTGCGGTAACTGTAGAATAACATTTGTAGACTGACCAAGCTCCCCCTCGCCTGCCCATCCTGAAGAATTAACAGCTTATGTGTTTCAGCATGTGTGTGTGTGTGTGCGAGTGTGTGCGAGCAATATTAGCACAGGTAAATGTTGAACATTAACATTGAACTTTGTCCATATGGATGCAGCAGACAATTGAGTCAGCTGCATGCCCATTACAGCAACGGCATCAGCATCAGCAGCAGCAGCAGCATCAGCATCAGCGTCGACGTGTCACAATGTTATTGCAATTTTCCGGGGCCCTGCATCGGCCCGGCTAAACCAAATGCCAAGGCAGACATATGAGGCACAGATAACACAGTGCGGAATCCAACCGAGCAGCCACAACATCCATGGAGCTGGCACAATGTCAGCCCGTTCCCTATTCTAACACATCCACGAGGCACGAAGCGCACAGAGCCACCCTCACTCAGCCGCCCGCATCCATCAGAGCAGCCCAGACTGACCCCGGCATGCATCGTTGGTTGAGCCAACATTGGCCGGAATGAACACCTCTCGCCATGTCACACAGCGCTAGGCAGTGCCAATAACCTGCGAGGCCTACGTACTATGGCCAGAGTTCACTAATCAAGTGGGAAAAATGTATGTGGGAAATTTTATATAACATTAAGAGTGATATCAGAAGTTAGTTCTGGTTCATTCATATCGTTGGCAGTGAAATTTATATTGAAATATGAATCTTGACAAGGGACGCTAATAATATTCTTATAATCGATATAAATCTTGTTATGTGCCAAAATCCAAAGCATTTATAAAACATTTTGTTACCTCACAGTCGGTTCAGCGAAAAACAAATTAACTTTTAATGCTAATAGATATTGATATCAGCATTCATCTGATCGATAACAGTTTAATTAATTGATTAAATATTTTGCTGATATTCTTATTGATTTATTATTTTGTTATGATTTTTATTGTTATTAATTATGTATTATTTTTATTATTATTATTTATTTATTATTTTTATTCTTATTATTATTATTTTTTTAATATTATTATTTTTTTATTACTTTTATTATTATTATTTATTTTTTATTTTTATTTTTACTATTTATTTGTTATTTTTATTATAATTATTTATCATTGTTTAATACTAATTGATGTTCCCATCATAAATATCGATTATTATCGATATCGATATCGATATATATATATAAATAACATTATATTATATTACATATTATATATAAATAACAGTAATAACTAATACTTAATGCTATCGCTAAAATTTGTTTGTATTTCGTATCAATCTTAGCGAGAGCGTAGTCTGTGTTACATTTAATTCAATCGATATATATCGATAACAATATTAATTGACGCTACTTACTATCGATAACATACAAAAGTCAATTATAATAATAATTAATTACAAATATTTTTTTATTGATTTTAGCTTAGTCTATCCATCGTTGCAGTCACTGCCTAAATACCAAATAAAATAATCAGTTGTATTATTATCGAAATTAATTTATATAAGCATCTCAGTATAATTTGTACCTCAACAATATTTTGCCTTAGTATTTGCTTTCCACTGCCTACTGTCTATTATCATATCATCAATCATATTAAATTTTGTGTGCATCAATTGCAATGACAACCACTGTTGTTTGCTCAGTCAGCGATTGACTTGCTGCTGTTTGAGACAGCAGCTGCTGTTGCTGTTGTTATTGGCAATGATGCAGCAGTTGCAGCAACGGCAGCTCGGCAACTCGGCAGCTCAACAGCTGAGCCAACAACAAAATGCAAATACTCTTTGAACTTCATTAAGCAACGGCAGCCAACAACTGGATAACTGGGCAACTGAAGAGCTGAACCAGTGGGAAGCTGGGCAACTAAACGGGGAACAAATTGCAGCTGACAATGGGCAACTAATGCCTGCTGTCAGCTGTTGAATTTGATTTGTGGTGACAAATCAAACGTTGCCACAAAACAGCGCATTATTATATCATACCGACCAAACACGCACGCACACACATACACACACACACACATAGGTTAACGCTTCCGGCCAATGGCCACAGTCAACTGTTGCAGGCATAACCACAAAATTAGTTGGCCTCTGCGGCGGATGGGCGTGGGCGTTAAGTAAACAACTAATGGTTAAGGCTAACGTTAACGTTAACGTTGCCGTTAACATTACAACCTTTTGCGGTTTGTCACTTGCAGCAAACGTGCGACAGCTCTATGTGTGTGTGTGTGTGTGTGCGGTTTTTGGGTTTCTCATGAAATCAGAGAAATAATCCATTTACTCAGCTCAATGTCAGTTGATCCAAGTCTGTGAAGTCTGCAATTATGGCATATGGTTACAGCCCATAAGCGGATTGGTTACACTCCTAATTAATGCTGTTGATGTCAGGTGTTTGTCACTCTTCACATAAGTCATTCAGCTATGAATGACATTCATTTGTAAACACATTTCAACTCTGTCAGCAATGCCATGCCACACAGTTGTGTGGTTCATATTCAAAGTCTTGATTTTCTATCACTGATAGCTGCTTGATTGTAATTAAGCTAACATAGCTTAAATTTAATTGCAACAGCAGTGAATGTATAGAGATATGTGTATGTGTGCGAATATTGGTAAGATGAAGTTTGAGCTGCGTTTTACAGATTTTAATTGAAGAAAAGTGCAGCTGAGGTACATCAATTGTTATGTGAGGTATTTAAGATGAAATTGCGTAAATTGCGTAAATTGACGTAAATTGAAATATGTGAACTTTTAACACCAGCGACAATGAAGTAAGAAGTAGGACAGTAAAGACGTTATTAAATCACGAAAAGTTTCACAGCGAAGCATTATCAACAAAAATTGATGTCATTAGCTATGCATTGAAACTAAGTTTCAAAGTTACAAAAGAATTCATCAAAACATAACTTTATGAATAAATTAAAAAATTCAAAATATTATGTTTGCCACAAAATTTTGCTGTCCAACACCTGAGTCGCACTACTATTTTTATGAACACAACATTCACTTTACTTGTTGCATTTTTTGTCTAAGACTCTATAGCGCATTTAGCTCTAAGCCTTAATTTATGAGTGTTCCAGTATGCCAGTAAATATGTACGTCTTAGCTCTAGACATATTTATTATTAATTTTTTGTTATTCTATGGTTTAGTTGACTCCCTTACGGTCCAGAGGTTGTAACCTTTTCAGCCTTCGCCTGTTGTTGTTTTTAGTCAGATTAGACGCAAGAGGATTGGCTGCGCTGTCAGTCTATACGCGTATGTGGAGCTGTGGCGCCCAATGAGTTCAGCGACTGTGAGAATTTCTAGATCCCCATGAATTTCTCACAAACCAGTTAGCTGCAGCCCATCTTCGTAGCACTTTGTTTTGTAAAATTTGAACGTTGATAATACCTGATGCTGAACGTAAATTATTCCACAAATTATATATTTGTATATATTATTATATTTATTTATATTATGTATATTTACATATATTATATAACTTTATATATATTATAAATATTTATATAATATAATACTCGTTTCTAATTGTTTTCAAAAAATTATATTTACCACTAAATTTTGCTGTGCAACATCTGAGTCGCACTACTATTTTTATGAACACACATTATACATATTAAAATTTAACCTCAACGATAATTCTAATTTATTAATTTAATTACCTTTGCATCCACAAGTCAATTTTATTCGCAGTTCAAACTTCACTCAGTTCATTAAAAAGCCTTTTCCACTTATTGCTCTGAACTGATTGAACAAAAATAACAAATTTGTTAATGCTCAGGAAAACTTTTGAAATTTCCCCCAAGTCCTAAAGTTCTGCTTAAACTCAATTTCAGACTGAAACAGTTTTAATGCTTGCGATTTCTTGCAGTGACACAATATTATTTGCTATTAAGACATGCTCGTTATGGCCAGATGCCAAGGCAGACACAGGCACAGGCACAGGTAGCCAGCGAGTTAACGACAAACGAGTGCAGTTTAATTAGCTTCAAAATAAAATCAAATTAGAGAGGAGTGGGCAGGGGCAGGGGCAGGGGCAGGGGCAGGTTGAGTTGTATTACGTTTGAGCCATTAAAGCGGGCCGGGCCAATGGTCAGTGCACAGATGGACAGTGCTGCTAACCTTACATTTTATATTTATTAACCTTTACGCTGGTCAAGCAAGCAGCTCCTTCGCCGTTCGTTGTGCCTCGGCCACAACAATAACTGTAATTTCACTTTATGACTGCAAATCACAGTAGCAACATAAAGGCAGCCGAAGGACAATAAGAGGACGCACACTGTGGCTAGCCACGCACTGAGTTGTATATATACATATATATATATATTGTGCACTGAATGGGCATGGACATTATGAGCCGATCTCATCCTATCTCGCCTTTCGGGCCCTTTCCTCTAGCCAGCGTACAATGCTGCGTATACGCAACCTTTTCTTATGGACAATTGATGTCTCTGTTGACTGAAGCAAAGGCTGTTCCTGCTGCTACTGCTACTGCTACTGCTGCTACTGCTGCTGCTGCTGCTGCTGCTGCTGCTGCTCCAGTTAGCAGTTAGTCGTTACCGACTGTCCATAGCCATGGATGATGGCCGTTGTTTGCCCGCCGGTCGCTGGGTCGTTTGAAATGTTGTTGTTAAGTCCGGAACATGACATTAGCCATTAACTCGCTGCATGCACTCGCCTTTGGTTTACATTCGCAAATAAAACACACGCCAGACCAGCGAGGGCACACAGAGAGAGAGAGAGCAGAATCACTGTTGAAATAAAAATGTATAAAAAAGGACATTTGAATTGGACTTATGGGACCACAACAAGCGCCAAGCATCGCCTCACACACACACACACATAGAGATACAGTTACATTTTATACGTATTATTACAAGCAACAGCGGGTGTTGGGGGTCGCTTGGGGTTGAGCTGCAGATATTCCAACAACAGCTACAACAATATGCCCTATTGTTGTCTACATTCAGTTGGCAGTGGCTTTGCAGGAAAGGGGTTCGTTCGCATGACCATTGGAGCTGTCAGTCCCTCATCTGCTAAACAATGTTGTGCACGCCAAAGCCAAGCGGCTTCGCTGTGATACGCTGAGAAGTCGAATGCTGTCAGTTAGAAGCTTAGACGATGATATGCTCTAAGATAACTAGAATGTGCGACGCCAACTACAACTAGAGACTTGAGCAAATTTCTGAAGAGCAAAGTTCAATTTATATTAAACATAATATATTGTATATAATAATAAAATATATATAATAAAATGTAAAATAAACTTTTTTAAAAATATATTTAACATTCATTCATTCATATTCAATTGCGGTTTATACAGAAAATGTTGAAAATATTAAAATGATTTTAAAACAATTTTTAAGTAAGTGACTGGTAGACTCTTCCTAATCATTTATAGCTTTAGAAAAGGTCTTTGTTATATTAATATGTGTGTTTGACAATAAATACATAAGTATATATTTATTTTTATTTTTTTTTTAAAAATTTGAATATGTTATTCTTATTATTATTAAGTATAAGTTATTTAGTATAAGTGTTATATTCTTTGCCACCTTAAGAATTTTTATGAAGGTGAAACAAAAAAATATAATTGAATTTTTAAATATTCATTTAAAAAGTATATAAAAATTGTTGGAAATAAATGAGTTGACTTAAGAAAACAAATATATTACATTAAAAAAGAATTCTCAATTTAAAATCTGTAACTATTTACACGTAAATACATACATATGTACATATCTACATACATAAATAATCAGAAAAATAAAACAAAATCATATTTAGTGACATTTGATCAAAGTACTTTGGACTTAAGAAATATATTTCGAAATTCTATAAAATAAATGAGCTAATTTAATGGATTTTCACATTGAGATTGTATTTTATATAACTATATATAGATATGTATAGATGATATATGATGATCATAGACATAAGTCTATCCACGAAAACTAATAACATTCTCTAACTAGATGTGATTGCATCACTGCCAAATCACAGATAGCAGCTAACACTAAAGGAATCGCAGTCTCAGCACAGCTGTAAGTCGCTGTGCGCTGTTTGTTGCAGACCAAAAACAAAGGATGTGTGTCCTAAATATAATAACGACTTTACAAATAAAACAAAAAAAAAACAGTAGAAGAAGAAGAAGCAGCAACAGTAACAACAAAATGCCCGAATCCAAAATGCGTGGGCTGGGCAGCAACAACAAATTCTTGGAGGAAGGTGTTGGGTGTGCCGAAAGTGGATGAGCCTGGACAAACACACAGACTGTGTATGTGTGTTAGTTAAGCAGAGCAAGATTCAAGCTGGAGTTGATTTCTTTTGCGTTTAGCTGCTGTGGCTGTAGCCCCGATGTCGATGTCGATGCCAAATTCCGAGTCCAAGTCCAAGTGCAAGACGATGTCGATGCTGGGCCCGCCTGCTCTCGCCTCCTGCAAGGGCTGGGCAGGGCAGGGCAGGGCAGGGCAGGGCGCTGGTGCTTGCTTGTGTTTTATAACCTTTTCACTTTATTTCCCTGGGGGCAGATAAAAAATGAAGAAATCCTTATCACAGCGTGTCAAGGATTTGCTTTTGTCCATGCCATAGCACAAGCGGTTCCCATAATACGCTTATTTGTAACGCGCTGTGGGCGTGGCAGCAAGGCGGGGCGGGGCAGCCGACGCCCGCGGGGCAATAATGTGACTAGCAAAAAAAAAAGAAAAAAAAGAAACCAGTCGAGGCAAGCAAAGAAAGAGCAACAAATAAAAAGTTAACGATGAGTTTGTTATGTTTATATAGCTGGGCGAGCAACCAAATGAAACACATGTGCAGTCATATGTGTGCGAGAGAGAGAGAGAGAGAGAGAGAGAGAGAGAGTGAGAGTGTGAGGGAGACCAACGAACTGGCCAACAACAATCAACGCACATTTCATGACAAAACGTAAAACTGCGTAAATACATTTGACGTAACTGTTTGGCCGAAGAGTTGCCCTTTATGGCCCGCAGGCTCTCATATATATATATATATATATATATATAACATGGGCTATGCACAGGAAGCTGGCATATTTATTGTTGTTGTTGTTGTTGGTGTAGCTGGTGAGGCATTTAAATAAATAATGCAGCAAGTTGAGCAAGTCAACTGAAAGCATCTTATGCCTGGCAATCAAATGCATGTGCGCCACATTAAAGGCTGCCCAATAACAATTGAAATTAATTTAGTTGCTCTCTCCAACACATACACACAGAGAGAGAGACACTATTGCCTTCACTTTCACTTGCACTTTCACCTTTCGCATGCACAGCTGAATGCACAGCTGGCTAATTAAGCGCAAAATTTGCATAGCTGACAGCACACACGACTAGCTCCAAGTTCTGGCTGCCGGCTAATCAGTATGAGGACAATGGACTAACTAAACATCATCAGCCAATGGCAGCGGCAGCGGCAGCGCAACGTGACCGACACTGAAACAATTTACAGCGCCCAGAGACGAACGGGGTGCAAAGTTGTAGCTTCAAGGTGTGACAATTTCAAGCTGCGCGTATGCGAGTCCAGCAAACTTTGCCCTGCCCGCAAAGTATGCTAAGTTATGCGGCGGAGAATGCATGCCAAACGGTTGTTGAGATTGTGTTAGAGACTCTGCTCACTCAACCCCTCTCTCTCTCTCTCTCTGTGTGTGGGTGTATGCGACATATTTGTAGCCACGTTGACAGCTGACGCTGCTGTTACGGCTGCTGCTGCTGCTGAGGCTTCCGTTGCAGGCTTTGATTATGCGGCGACTGCGAACAATGAAGCCAATGACGCAGCCCAGCTGATAAAGATGTCCTTCCGCTTTTGTGGCGAGGCGCCCAAAAGTATGCAGAGCGTGTCGCTCTTGGTTACTTTCGCTAACCGGCAAACTTTCACCCTCGACCAGGCACACCCACTCACACGCATTCGTTAGACCTGTAGCGGCACATCACGTAGGCATCATTACGCCATCAGCAGCCGCTGAAAATTGTTGTGTGTGGATGGATGGGGGGAGGGCGACAGACATTCGTTTGGGTTAGCTGCCAGCCAACTGGCCAACTGGCCAAATGTTGCAAATAAAAACGCACACACGCACACCCTAACATCCCACTCGCCTTTGATGTTGCCGTAGCTGATGACTTCATTAGCGCGCACTATCAGTGCAAATGGGCAGCATTATCAGCAGGACACTAGGTTGGCCTAGCTTGGCCTGGCCTGGCGAGCATAAGTACGTCCGGCCACAAGGGTGTTGCAGTGCATTAGACACTGCTGCCAGTTCATTAGCTGTGGCTCATTAGAGCAGCAGATATAACATTTAAATGAACTCCTCGCTCACTATTAAAATGCATGTCTCTGCGACGCCTGGCAATCGTAATTCACTTAGCAGTTAAGCAAAGCAAAGCAAAGCAAAGCGAGTGGATTCTTGCTTTGGCCCGAAATTGATTGACTCGCTTCATTGGCTACGAATGCAGCTGGCAAACAGGTTGAGCCATTGGACTCCTCCGGTTGCCATTCACATGCGTCTAATACTCCAAAACATGCTTACGCCCATAAGCCGTCATCCAGATGCTGTTGCTGCTGCTGCTGCTGCTGCTGCTGTTGTTGCATACAAGGCTATTTTGCCGAAATCTTAGTGCCAGGCCTTGACTACAAACGAGACAGCAAACAGACAGCCAGACGGCCGGACGGCCAGACAGCTGGATAGAAAGTTGTAGCTGGGAGCGTGAAGTGGCTGCCGGAACCTGCAACGTGCAACATTGAAAGCAATTCCATTGATGCGGATGCGGATGCGGCCTCTGGCAACGAGCATTGGCTGCGGCGGATCGTCGTGCACCACTTTTCGATAACTTCTTTATGCTCAACTTTTTTAAAGTTTTTTTTTAGTTTTTTTATCTATTTTCACAGGTACACAGAGTGCAGCCGGTTTTCATTATACCCAGTGTATAGCCAGCGTGAATGAGGTATATTGAGCTGTAAATGTATATATACAAAGTTTATAAATTGAAAATATATTTTAAATAAATATATTATTATTTGAATTCGGGATAAAATTTAGAGATTTAATTTTCTGTGTAAATAAAATCTATAAATTATTTTTATTTAAGTATTTATATTATAAAATATATATTTTTTATAAATAAAATAAGTTATTTAAATTTATTTAATAAAATATATATATGAAAAGTTTTTTTTTTTAAGGACCAAGTATGATTAGAATCTTAGATAATTTCCCTGGTTTTGGCAAAGTAGTGAAAGTATTTTTAAGTATTTTTACTCATGAATATATTTTGTATAAATAAAATTAACTAGATATATTATATATATATAAATATGATATGAAATATAGAAAGAAATATAAATAGAAATACATATGAAAGAATTAATCTAAGATAAAACATTATTAGAATCTTTGACATTATCCTAGTTTTTGAAACTGGAATGAAATCTAATTCTAATTCTGATTTTTTCTTTTAAAACAATTTTTTTTTTATATTTATTTTTAACTTTATATTATATATAAATAAATATTACAGAATTTATGAAAGCTATTAAGGAATTGCTTTTTGTAACCCAAAAAATTATAGATTCTAATAACGTTTTGGCTTTCGAAAAACAGATCTATGCTTCCTTCGCTCTATTCATTTGATAAGCGCTTGCAGATTAGTTGGGTAAATAAATATTAAATATGAAATATATGTACATATAGTCAAATATCAATCACTGCAAAGGCACAAGCACCCAACCCCGGTCTTATATCAGACATATCCGACAACTTATATGCACAAAATCTTAGTCACAACAGGATCCAATCTCTTTTCATAAACAACCCAACACTGATAATATAATCATCAATCAACTATTAGAATAAGCCACAATTATCAGCGCACGATCAATGTCAGCAATATGTGGAAATAACTTAGCTATAAATATTACTAAATTTGTACCTTAGGCATAAAGGCTTTAATTTTGAAAAGCTACTCTAGAAAAGTAATTTGCTTTTGAAAATATATAATATACATTTACATATGTGGATACATATTTACTCAGTCTTCCCTTCAACACAGAGCATCTCACAGTCAAGCATCGTCCAACCGCGCTTACTTTAATTTTTTACAATTTTTTTACAATTTTTCCATCTTCTTTTCGATTCGGGCGATTTTTGTGTACGTCCAGCTTTCTCTTTTATATATTTGTGTGCTGTCTCCCTCACTCTCTGTCTTTTATTTTGCAAAACCTGCAGAATTTAGCCGAGGAATCAAACGCATTACGTACAAAGCGTTGAGGCTCTTTCAATGATTTTATTTTCTTTTTCTTCTTTTTTTTTGCGCATCTGCCAGCTTGAGGTAATGAAGGATATTGAAAGAGCTTTGTCCAGGCGGCATGGCGGGCAGGGCTTTGCAGTGGATTTCTGATAGCGCATTAAGAGCAAAGCGACGAGCAGAGAAAAAGAACTTGTGTGTGTGAGAGCGGGTATCATTACTATCGGCAGATCTTGGGGTGAACTTTGTGAAAGTTATGCCACAGACGTTCGATTGGACAATCGAAGGGGATTTACCAGCTGCTAAGCGAGAGCTACATAAAGTTGCGGCACTGACTTAAAGTACCCAACTGAGTTGAGTGAAAATGGCATGCATATTAGAAATACAGATCTTAAGTCTCTGCCATCAAATATTCAACTTAGCGTGGCTTCACTGTGCCTCACGTCTGCTTCGGCTTTAGTTCATGTTGCGGTTGTTGACGTAATGCAATCTGCAAATGTTTCAATTTTGTTGCGCCAGACAAGGGCAATGCCAAATAAGGATATGAGCGTGTGGGGCATGCAGCATGCCGCATGTGGCATGCAGCATGCATCATGTATTTTTACTTAGCCAAAGGAATTGATGAAATGCTTCAACAATTATGCTGCTGCAGCAAGTTGCCTTTGCATCGATCGCTGTAACTTTTAGCTTTTCCCTTTTGGGAATTTCTTTCTAAGTATTTTTTGAAATGCATTGCATTAGTAACTTGAACTAGCTTGAGTAATAAATCTATTTTATCTATTATTATTTAATCTCTTATCAGAGCTCTTTACAGGGTATCTTTTGAACTTCTTCTAAATTTATCGTCCCCTCTTTTCTGTTTTATTTTTTGGCTGCATCGATGAACTGAAGCGCATAATTAAATTTTAATTTGTCGTCTGTGGACGTTTGCTTTGCAGTCTCTTACATATTGAGTGCATACTGTACTTAAAAATATATTATGAAATTTTCACAGCTTGTTTAGCAACAAAATAAGCTAAAAAATATAAATTTTTGTTTTTATTTTTTGCATTTAATAATTTTTTTATGTACTTAATATTATTTTCTGTAAGCTTTTGTAGTCCATGCGCTTTGCTGCTGGCCTGAGAACAACTAATTATTTAGCATTGTTTTTATTACAATTGACTAATTGTTAATAATTTGTGCGCGCAAAATTGAGAGCAATGCGTTAATGCAAATAGCCCACTAATTAATTGACAATGGGCAAATTTAAAGGCCGCCGCAGAACACAATGGGGCAGAGCGAGTGGGGCACGTTAATTAATTCAATGAAAGCCAAACATTGTTAATTATTCATAATCAAATATGCAATTGCGGCCCGATGACAGTAGGAAAAACAGCAGGAGATCGCAGGGGTCGCTCACCTGGCGCTCATGGCTAAATGCTTATTGCATTTGTAATTTTGGACTGTAACTTGTCTGAGTCAAAGCCACCGAACTGACCAAATTCCAAGCTGAGCAGCTGCAGCTGCAATTTATGCAAATTGCTTTCAGCTTGCCTCGTCCATTCGCCAAATTGGGCATACGCAGGGCAGCCATTGCTTGTTGCGGCCTTATTAATAGACCGTTTGGTATTTTTGTTAGCTACCAAATGATTCAAGATTAGCTGATGCATCGGCAATGCATGTGTATCTAGTAGCTGTGGCTGTTAATTAAAGTCGAATTTTAGACTTTGCTTTTGTTATTATTTGTGGCATTTGCTGTCGACTCGCATTGCGTTTGCAGTTGCATTTTGAAATGCTGCAGCATTGTTGTTGCCCTGCATTATGCTATCCTTGCTGTGCCAAAGGAAATTTGATTTTTCCTACTGCAGCGCACAGAGCTCTGCCTACAAATGCAAAACTATGCCGCTGTCACTCAGTCAATGGCCAAACCAAAAATTGTCCAAGAAAATATGCCCAACAATGTGCACTGTCCATCTTTCTGTGTGTGTGTGTGTGTGTGTGTTTTCACATTGGTTACAAGTCAAATTTCCTGCACACGCCTGAGGAGGTCGTCCACCGCCCCTCTGCCAGCTGCCCAGCTGTGTTGAATTTGTAAAGATTTTGTTCTCTTCCATATCGACTCTTTTCAGTTTAGTTGAGTTCAGTTTGGTTGCTGTGCTGTGCGGGACACCTGCCGTAATATACTAATACCTGTGCAGCATTTCAACTGAACTGAATGCGACTGCTTTAATAAAGCCTGCCTTCAACTGCAGACAAGACACAAGTTAACCAGCTGCCAGCTGCCAGCTGCCAGCCCATACTCTGTCCGCCATGTGATTACAACAATGGTCGCTGCTGCGTTGAGCCGCACACGGACTGCCAAAAGTATGCTGCCATGCAAAGCTGTCACTAGCACAGTGGGCATGAAGTGAGCCAAAGCTGAAAACACAAATTTTCAAATGAATTGCGACAATTGCGACTTTACTATATCTTTTGTTTGTCTTTTTTGATCAATGATTTTTATAGCTCTTCAGGCAGTTCCATCTTTTGCAAACATCGAAATGGGCAGCTTCTTCTGCAGTGTCAAAATACAGACGCCTCCCAGCTGACTAACTCAGTCTGCTTGAAGCTGCAAACAAATTAATATTGTTTTTATTTTTCTCAGTTTAAGGCAATTTCAAAATCCTGTTAGTGTCTTTATCAAAGCATTTGAGGGAATTATCAATTAGGGCGATACAAACGCCATTTGTATTTGAGTGAGTTAAGAATTTGTCTCTAATATCAAAATGCTGACCCTTCCAGCTGAGCAGCTTTCAGCCAGCTTAAAGCAGCAAATGACTGCAGAATGCTATTTTTTTTCACAATTTTACACAATTGCAGAATCATCTGAGAGCCTTTGTTAAGACATTAAAGTGAATTATCAATAAGATCAAGAAAGTTAGAAATTTTTGGGTGTTGATGCGCTCTCCACTCTTATCAAGCTCAACATTGTCACATATTAACAGCATAATAATAATTTTATATTGAAACCAGAGGCGATCGGTCGTGTTTTACTTGAGCTGCTAGAGAGCAGAAGCCACAAATTACTAATTCAACTACAAAGAAGAAGTTTGCTTAAACATTGAGCTAACAGCAATCGGTTTGCTTGAACAGCCTGCAATATGCTTTAAGTTTAAGTAATCAAATAAAATTTAACTAATATTTATTTCATTATTTTATTTAAACTCAAAGTTATTAAATTGCATACTTTTCTTGCTTTTCTTACTTTAATCCCTGCAATACCTTAATCTCTGAGCATTTCTCACTCTATGCAATGCTACATGAATTTTAAATTTTAAAATATTGTTTTGACTAACCAAACCAAATCCTAAAAGAGACTTACTGCATCATGCAACTTTAATTAAAACTATTTATTAATGCACAACGAATTTCATTTCAATTCATTTACAATAATCTAGCCGAGGTTTTATTGAAATAAATATAACATAAAATAAGCCTGCTAAAGAAACAGAAAAAAAAAAACATTTCAATTACCATAATTTACTACAAGTAAACTGATATTTGGTATTAATAACAATTAGTGTTCTTGCCAAAGCAGCAACAGTGTCACAGCTCGAATGAAGAACAGCTAAATGAAGTATTTAAGCCACGGTGGCAGCAGCAGCAACTGTGTAAGTATTTTGTAACTGAGCGAGTGCTGGCCTTTGACGAGCTCTGTCTTTAATATCCCAATGGTTGGCTAGCAGCAGCCAGCAGCAGCCAGCAGGCTAAACAAGCTAAAAGATGCGCTACTCATTCCCGGCAGGAGCTGCTTTTGCTGCTTGCACACAGCGGGGCCAACACATGGCAGTTGCCTTTGTCAGACCCCATAGAGATTTAGCAGTGGCAGCCCTTGGCATATTAACGAACTAACACATCGCATGACAGCGCAGACACAGCCACAGATACAGCTAGAGATACATATGTCGATGCAGGCACAGATAGAAATACTGCTGCAGATATGGCTTAATGGACGCGTCGTGGCTTGCCTCAGTGCTATGATTAATAAAACCTCAAACAAGCATCTGCATAGACAGCACAGCACAGCTGTATGTGTGTGTCTCTGTCTGTCTGTGTGTGTGTGTGTGTGTGTGTTTTGTATCTAGTGCTTGGAGCTCGTCTGCCACTGTGCGGATGTGCACGCGAGTGCCATTCAATTTGCCGACTCGCCCCATAATTTATTGTTGCACCCGCTCGTAGGAGTGGCGCATGTCTCACTTGTTAGCAGGACGTACCAATTCCTTTGCAGCATGATGTTCTATTGAAATATTTGCAAATTACAAAAAGTACCCATATCCTCAGTACAGGAGTGGCTGCAACTTTGATGATCCTGCAGCAGCATAAAGGACATCAGGTATTTAAAATGTACTGTAGATGGCGCTGTGCCAAGCTGCCAGAGACTGTATTGTTTAGCCAGCACAGTAGCTGCTGTCCGCTGCACATAATTTATTACACTCGGTAGTTATTTTAAGGCGTTACAGGATGTACACACACACACACACATGACAACCAATTTTTCTCCATTCTGCAATCTGTGGCATTCATTAAATAAAATAACTCTGGCCTGTCGTAATTGTCAAAGACAGTTTTGAAGCTTTTGTGAAATATTGCCAGTAAATTGTTTCGTTGGCCATTGTCATGGCCCGGGCTCGCATGCAGATTTTCTATTACAAATTATTGGCTGTTGTATCTTTATTGACAGTGCTGCAATTTCATGCATATCAAATGCTTACAGTGGCTGCGTGATGTATGATCCATGCCATGATTAATGATGGGCGAGCTGATTGTATTAGGTCGACGGGGAGTAAGGGGTAGGGCAGGCGGAGTGAGACAAAAGTGTCTGAATTGCTTACGTGGCAAGGTCAAAAATCGTAACAAACTCAATTAATATAAGCGCCAGGCAAACAATAAACACAGCGCTCCCAACTCCCACTCCTTGAATGTCCTTGTCCCACTTGCCCGTCTGCGTGTTTGCATGCGGCGACAATGACGAGGCGAACGACCGTCGCGACTGTTGCGGTCCGTCATTTCACTAATTAAGCAAATATTTACTAGGTGCTTCGCTGCCCGCTGCCCGCTGCCGACTGCCCGCTGCTGGCGCAAGTTATCTGAAAATTTGCACGCTAGACGCCGCAGCACTAAGTCCCATCTAAGTCCCTTTCCTTCGCAGCAGCATAACGCAGCGTTGCTATAATAAAGACTAAGAATAATTCCATGCCAACACACTCATAAATAATGAACTGGCTAAAATGCTGGACGGCAATGCTGCCGTTGTCCTTGCCATCGTTACGCATACATTTAAGGACTTCAGGTACAGGCGAAAGCAAAGCCAGCCAAGTATTTATCATTTACAATAACAAATTTTTGGGCAAGCCTTGACAGGGTCGAGCATTGAATGCTCTTCTCATAGAATGCTGAATATCTTTATTTATAATTAAAAGTGATTTTTAAAGTTTGTTCTTTAATTTGTTCACTAAAACTTTGCACACATTTATAAATAATTATAATACGAAAAAACCTATTATTTAAATAAACAAATATTTTTATTTAATTTTATTTGTCATAAATAAATATTTTTAAAAATAATTTTCAACTTCTATGTCAACTGGTTTTTACAAAAATATTTTTTAATTTATTAAATTTTCAATACAAAATTTTATTTTTATGAAACAAATATTTTATTAAATATAATTATATATTTTCTGTAATATAAAAACATTTTCATTTTTATTTATTTTAGCTTTTGTTTACAATAAATTTTTTATTTAATTGGCATATATAAACTACAATAGTTTGATAACTAAATTAATTTAAACTAATTTCAAAATTATCTTACTATCATCGGGGTAAAAAAGTATTTGCCATGTTCACAATTAATCATAAAATAGAAACTCTGCCATAACATTGATTGCCACTCAATTGAAGTATTCGTTGCTTATTCGTTTCTTAGGGTATTCGTAATTTGTGAATAATTTTTATGGTCGACAAATTTATCAGTGCCACAAAATGAGTTTCCCGCGGTGTAGCCGGTGCTGGCCACGCCCCGCCTCTGCTACCTGTCGACGATTTGTCATATTTTAAATAGAACAGCAACAACGATAACAGCAACAAAGAGCGGGAGAGCAACAAAAGACAAGGCAATAATGCGTCGCAGCATAAATTTTATTTATTTTATAAGCGCTGCGAGCACTTGACGTGGCCTTTGCAAAGAGGTATTCAGATTGCGAGCTGCGACCAGGTCGGTGTGACGACACAGAGTCACCGTTTGATGGCGGGGGCAACATTGTTGTCCAACTACGCTGCCAGGCCAGGCATAGCCGGGAATAGCCGGGAATAGCCGGGGAATAGCCAGGCTAGCCAGGATGACGGGTTGACGGGCTGGCCAGGCGACACTCTTTCTGGTTGGCACTCAAATAGGTTTTTAGTAGACCTTCGTGACAGCGCCCGTTATGAATGGAGCAACTGGCTCTGACTGTGTGTGATATCAGTGTCCTGGCTGCCACTTCATGTCAGGCTTTGAGCGTAATTTTTCTCAAAAAACCAGAGAAATATGAAAACTTGCAGCGGCAGTGGCAGCGGCAGCGGCAGCGGGCACTAAACGAGATTTTCGCGTGGCAAGGACGCGCTTGTAAAAGTTGAAAGATTTGCATAAGTAATTTGACAAAATGTAGTTGACAGTAAAGGACGCTCAAGTGCTGCCGAATCGCACACACACACAACACACAAACATACACACACACACACACACACACCTACACATATGAAAATAAAAGTGAGAAAATAATATGTGGACAAAGACAGTCGCTCACATAAAGCAAATGCATGAAGCTAGAAAAATGTTAGATGATGGCGCAATTTCTCTTACTTAGGCCCAAAACACACAGACAATGAGCACGGCATATATATGTGTGTGTGTATGTGTGAGTACTATTACTACTTCAACTACATAGCACATAATGCTAAATGGCAAAAATGCATTCATCTTCTTAACAAAAAGAAAACAACTTTTCATAACAATTGCAAGCTGAATTACTTTGATGTTTATTCAGAAGAAATGTTTTCAGATTTCAAATATGTTAACGTGTCTACAGATCAAGGCATAATAGCTAAGATAACTGTAGAGTGAAGAGAAAATTATTACAAAAGAAAAAACTTTACTGAAGGTGAACTAAGTGTAAGAAGAGTTTAGAAGAATCATTTCAATGACTACAAAAGAGACTTTAAAAAAAAATATTTAAAACAAAGAAAAAATTTTTAGAAGAATATCTAATAAAATATTTTACAAAGCAAATATTATTTAAACTAATATTTTTTTAAATATTTATTATTCATTATTTATTATTAATCAAATCTGAAACAAATGTTTTTTATAACAGAAAAAGTTTTTTTTTTTAGCTTTTTGAGCATCAACTAAATCTGATTCTGAATTCTGAATCTGACAATAAATATTTTGATAAAATATATGCCGAACACTGCACTTTATAAATAGCATAAATATGAATTGATAAAAAAGAGTTTTAATAAATGTCAAAGCATATTTAAGTACTTAACAAATCAAAGGTTATTTAAAATATTATTTAACTTCATATTGTAAAATTGATCAATTATTATTAAAAAATGAAATATGTTTTATTTTAATAAAATATTGTGAATTTTTAATTTATTTTTTAATTATTAAAAAGGGTTTTTGATAAAAGAAAAAATTGTTTAAGCCTTTTAAATGTAAACTTCAACTGTTTTCGACTGCTCATATTTCCGTAAATATTTTAACAAAATATATGCACAGCTTTGTATATAAAAACTTACATATTTTAACAGCTCATTCCTAAAATATTTATTTATTTTACAGCTCAAAGTAGACCTTAAACAAGCCATTTCCAAACAGCTCTTCAATTGCAAAACCTCTGGGAGCTGTAAAGAGTCAAATACAGAAAAAAAAACTACTTTAACAGTTAATTAGGCTAAAAGCTCTATTGTAAATGTAAATAAGCCAAAAAAATAATTTTAATTATTCGCCTGGCCCTAGGCAACGGGCAATAAAAATAATTAATTTCCAGTAGCTCTTTCGAGTGGCTTTCGAATCTATTGACAAAAGTTTCAATTTATTTTTTTAATTTATATATATATATATATATATATATATATATATTATTATATACATATATACATATATATATTTATAGGAAAATTGAAGCAGCATCTGTTTTTTATAGTGAAGAACCTGAGGTGCTCACAATGTGAGCAATCAAATTATCTGGCACAAAATAATGTCAAAGAACACAACTCATAAAGCGAACATCAATTTGCAAAAGCGGGCCACGATATGAGCGTATAAATTTTATGCACTTCGACACCACAAAACGGTAATGATAATGCCGTGTCGTGCCATAAAAACCAAATCCGCCATAACAGCACAAAGCATCTCCAACGCCCCACCGGGGGGGGCAAGGTGGTAAAAAGGTGCGCAGCAAATGTGGCTAAACAAAAATTGCGAGAAAGGCTCAAAAGCTTCTGCTTGAGAATGTAGCTATGCATTTTGACAATTGCCAGCCAAATGGTAGAACTAAGCTTTTTTCAAATACCCTGTATTGTGAAGGGGTAGGGATATGATATGTTGTAGTAAGGGAAATGAATTTGAATTTTAAATTTGAATTAATTTATTAAAATTAATATTATTTGTGATTTGACAGTGGAGACTTTAAGGAGGGGAAAATGTGTAGTTGCGAAGGGATCGCTTTCTATATTTAAATATATTAAAGATATCATTTCATAATCTGCAAAAGGCACGAGATAACTATGATACTTCCATTTACTTTTAACTAGTAGAAGCGAGAGAGATTTTTAGTATAATATAAATATAAATTCATACATATTTATATGTATATATATTACTTATATAACTATATCAACTCATTTATAAATTGCCTTTAAAGCTCAACTCTACAGTATCTTCTAGTCCGTCACTTTGCCGTAAAGCTCTCTTTATAGTTGGCCAGCTGTTGTTGGTGGTGTTATTGTAGCTTTGGCTGGCATTAGTTTCATAAGGACGCCGCTTATGGTGCTGACTGTGGCGACAACAGCAACAACAATAAGAAGATAGCATTATTGAGTGTAGTTGTCGCTGCAACGGCTGACTGCCTGACTGGCTGTGTGGCTGTCGCTTGATGTGTTTGGCTCAGTTGTTGCCAACGTTCGGCACACGCGACACGTGCTAGGTGCGTGCAAAGTTGAATTGTCAGCGGCAAAAGTTGAAACATTTTTGGAACAATAAAATAAAAGAAAAAGAAAATAAAAGTAACCAGCTGCCAAATACACCCACACACAGAGATACAAAAGGTAAAATGTGTGCCAAGAAGTAATCGACATGTCTGTTAATTATTGTGAAAGTTTTCTGACACACACGCGAATACAAATTGTCAGCCCTTGTGCTGCTCCAGCTCCAGCTCCCGCTGCTGTGTTGGCGTTTCTATGCCAGCTGACAGCTGCTGGTGTTGGTGTTGCTGACAGGAGCCGTCCTATCGACTGTTTGAGCTGCTGCAACCGCTGTCGCATGCTGTGTGTGTGTCTATCTCTTTATCTGTGTAACTGTATCTCCAGCTCCATCTCCATTTCCATCTCCATCTCCATCTCCATCGCCATCGCCATCTCCATCTATAACTGTAACTGCTCTGCTGTGTGCCACACATAAAGTTATTCGCCCGTATGGGGAATGTGTTTCATGTCATAAAGACACGCACAAATCATGCTTAAACTCGACCAGGCGACTACGCTTGCCTCGCGCCTCTGTTTCTTCTTCTTCTTCTTCATCTGGTGTCCTGTGTGCGTCCTGGTGCTCGTTGCTTTTTGCTTAACTCGCAATTTATGGTTAATCGATGTTGTCTTTGAACGTGACCTATTTGCTTTATTTCGTCGCGCAGTATCCTTTGTCGCCATGTCCATGTCCATGTCACCATTATATCCGCTGCTCGTCTCGCATTCTCTCTCTGTCTCTCTCAACCCACACTCCAATCACACTCAGCGTCCTGCTGACGTGTTAAATTGTCTTTTTGTTTACCCTCAATAAAGCAATAATTTATTTTTCATGCTCTGACTCTGCGTTTGCTGCTTCTTCAGACTTTTTGCATGAATCCAATACATATAGAGAAATACATATACAAATATATATTATAATACTCGAGCATACATCAGAGAGATTTGCCAAAAATCGATATGTGAATAACCTTGACTTTCAGGCGGAAGCTTTGCCTCTCAGACTCGCAGACCCAGAGATGCTGCAGCTGCACTTTGTTGCCAGCCACATTTGTTGTCCGCAACCTACAAAAAGCTTTACAGTTTTGCAGTCACTGCCAAGCGTGACTGCCTTCGGGTATGACGCATCAGCATGAACTAAAGTGCCACCTGGGTGTTTTAATTAGTGTCATTGTGCTATCCTCGTGACAGCGTTTGACTATCTAACTGGGTCATCAAACCCGTTGCGGACAACAATTTGCCAGGAGCTGACACAGCCAATGAGCTCATTAGTTTATCGATTTAATATTTCCCATCAATAATTCGTTTAGCTTTTGCTGTTTTGCATCAACTTTCATTGATCATTGTTTGCAATATATGTTTAACATGCATGTTAAGTTCATTGCAAGTGCTTATTGTGCAAATTTAACGAATCTTTATTGCTTTTAACTTAATTATTAGTTTATTGATTTAATATTCTGTTTAGCTTGAGCTCTGATTTGCGTAAACAATTTATGTAGTTCTATAAATACAATATTTAACATGCATGTTAAGCGGACAAGAACTTGTTACTGCATAAAATGTTATGTATTAGAACTGTTATATTATGCTTGAGTGTTGTAGGAGAGGCAGAGAGCTAGGAGTATAAACAGTATTGCTTGCGTTGGCAATGACTGACTAGCAAATTCCGTGACTTCCATGAAGAGATGCTATTGCAAATGCATTCTAACTTACATTTATACAAACTATATACACAATTTTGTGACTTCTTAAAGCTAAATCAATATAGAGTCTTAAATGAACTTGATAAGCCTAAAGTGAATGAATCTAGATTGTAAATTTGAAGTCAAAGAACAAATAGGTTTGCAGAGACACTTACGAGAATAAGGCTCTACTGTTGAAGCTGATCAAATGTATATATACTTTAGAGGGTCAGGCCTCCTTCTGGCTAGCCTCCAGTACATATGTAAAACATACCCATTTTCAAAGTGTTGAGGGTGCCCTTTTCTCCCTTTTCTTTTCCACCTACATACGTAATGTGCCTTGCAAAGGCAATTCCCATAAGCACTCACAGTTGCGTGTCTATATTTGTTATTTGATTGCGGCCCAATCAATAAAATAAAAGGCAAGCAAAGCGCTGTCCTGTCATAGAAATTACAGTCAATGAGTTGTTATTCTTTACTTTGCTCCGCTCAACATACCCCGCACCGCCTGTGTCTGTTCTACTAAATTGCGTGTTGTTCAGTTTAAAGTTTCAACAATATCAATATCAAGTTTAATTTTGGTAATTTTTGTGATTTACAATCTGTTCTAAGATATATATTTTTTAATTTTTCTAAACTTCTTTTTCTGACTTTTTCAACTTACTAAAGAGTTGCCAACTAATTGCAACTTTCTGGGCAGCAACACTTCCAGTTGTGGCACATGCGTGTGTCGATGTGTCGCAATTGTCATTGTGATGTCATGCATGAAATATTGAGGTGAACGGGCACACTTACTCACACACACACATACACAGCGACACACGTGAGCAGCGACTGCAACACTAATCAACCAGTTAGGGTTCAAGCAGTTCCGGTTCAATGAGCAAAGTGGCAATCCTATTGATAGGTGTGTGTCTGTTGCAAATATTAGAGCGAACTGTAAGAACAGCTGCGAGTAGCACCCGGCGTTGCGCGTGCCAAGTTGATGATACTTTGAGCTAAGCTGTGGCTGTATAAACTATGCACAGCACAGTCAGCAAGTGTAGTCTGTCAGTCAGTCATGCAGTGAGACAGTCACTCAGTCAATCAGTTTATCAGTTTATCATACAATCTGTCAGTCAATCAGTCAATCTTGAGTTGAGTAAAACAATGAATAATTTTGTATATATTTAAGCACAACTCTGATGCGACATCGTCTCTGGCTTATCTAGATGACCTTAAGCAGCAACCACTGTGACCCATACGTACCTTAATGTATTTACAATTAAGATAATGGCATACCTTATAATGCCTTATAAGTCAGCTCTGAATAAGTCAACTGTGCGCAATGAAGCGTTAAGTGAATCGCCATTAAAGTACACAGAGATTCATGTTTGGGCATCTTTGCTGTTGAATGTAAACAAACCGTTGAACAGCCATCACTCCTTGCTCTAATTAAGACGAATTCTTAACCATAATAGCTGCCGGCTATGGTTGTCATAATAGAAATAATTATGCGAGGTAAATTACCCAAAGTATTAAGTGTAGCTCGGATGTCCGCGGGCCAAATATTGTCTTAATTTACACACAAATAAAAACAACAACAGAAAGAAAAAAAAACATTTTAATTATGTTTGAAAGTAAATGAAAAACAATTCCTGTGTACAGACGCGCCTAATAACATAAATATATATATATATATTAAAATTATTATTATTCAAATGTTGCCTGGGTAAATCTTTGAAATTTTGATTTCAAATTTGGGAAAGTAACAAAATATAAAAATCTCGTTTAAGTTTCTTTGTTAATCAAGTTGGCGTTGAGTTTGCACTCACTCGTACAGCTCTTGACTTAGTCAGACACAATAATTGAAAATATTCAGTTTGTGTTGCTTGTTATTTCATAAAAAAAAACTCAAAATAATTTAAATACTCCAAATTCACAAAGATATCGAATTTCACTGTATTTTGTATACATTCGAATATCAGCCAATTGATCTAAGAATAATCATGGTGAAGGTAAAACTGTGCTAAAAATAACAATATTATATTATATTTCCTTTCGTTCGCGCGGCAGATGCAACGCGAGGACTTATTCTCCAAGGAGGCGGCTCTGAAGAACCAGGCAAAGCGCGAGCTGGCCAATGGGCTCGAGAAGGCTTCGTTAGACAAATTGCGACTGCAGTGCTACAGCCGTGGCGCCACGGGCATCTTGGGACTTGCCAGGTGAGTGGAGCGCCCAAAATTTTGGCATGTGTGCATAGTCAAGAGAGCAGAGCAAGGGCCAGGTCCAAGATAACTTTCTTTACTTCACTTTTTTCGCTTCGTGCTCTCATGACGGCATATTTATTAACAAATGTGAGGCAGATTGCAGATATACTGAAATTGTTGAGTGCCCGACATGTGAAACATGTAGAATAGGCATCTGCCCAAAAACTGAAGCATGTTTTTTATCCCCCCTGCATGCCAGAGATGATGATGTTGCTGATGAGCATTGAGTTGGTGATGTGTTGTTAGTGGGCCGTAGTCGAGGTTAGGGGATTCGAGCTAGGCACTAGCAAATATGTCGAGTGCATGTTGAACTAACATTTCGAAAGCTTCTCCAAGTGTGTGCCAAGCGGCAAAAACTATGGATGAAGCAGCCGCAGCCGCAGCATCTGCCGCTGCCACTGCCGCCGCTGATGTTGGGGCTGAGCGATAGCAAAAATCGCTGACTGAATGCAAACAAACATAATTGGATTTCTCTGCTTTCAGTACCATTCAACACTCGTTCACACACACACACACATGAGCCACCCAAACGCACTCACGCCCATAACCTGGCCGGGCAAACAGAAGAGTTTGCTCCTCTGCTCTCAGTTTTTATTTCAATTTCCATCTGGCAGCAGGTCCGTTAACAATTTTCCGTATTGAACATATAGACATTTTTAACAAAATCGCAACTTCAATATATCCACATCTGTGTGTGTGTAGTTGTGTGTGTGTGTGTGTGTGTGTGTGTGTGTGTGTGTGTGTGTGTGTGTGTGTGTGTGTGTGTGTGTGTGTGTGTGTGTGTGTGTGTGTGTATTAGCTGAATCATTGTATATCTGACTATTGACCATCTCTCTCTCTTTCTCTTTCTGTGTGTGAATGCATGTGTGATTTTTTATTTGTATTTATGCAACTTGTTTGTCAGCCGGAAAATTCAATGCATTCAATGCATTTTCTAACAAATTTTTCACATTCTATGCCGCATTCTTTGCCCACTCTTTTTGCTTGTCATTATTTTCATTTTACGGCTGAAATTTATATAAAATAAAAACTTTTGTTTAGAGTCTGAATCGGTTTAATAACTGCAACAAAGTGTTAGAAAGAAACCATTTACATATATATATTCCTTCATAATTTTTTACAATTCCATTTCAGAGCTTTTCGTGTAATGGATGACGATGGCAGCAAGACTCTCAGTCTGGATGAATTCCTAAAAGGCATCAACGATATGGGGCTCGAGTTTACTGAATCCGATACTGAGGATTTGTTCAAAAGGTCAGTTCAACTCCCAATAAATACGCCTCTACATACTCTATTCATACTATTCATATACAGTTTTGATACCGATGAAAATGGCACCATTAACATGACGGAATTTCTCATGAAACTGCGCGTAAGTCTTGCATAATTCTCAATAATAATCATAGATCTAGATCTAGCGCTCTGTCTCTCTTTGTATGCAGCCTCCAATGGGCACATGTCGCCTGAATATCATCGACAAATGCTTCTCTAAGCTGGACACCAATGACGATGGACAAATCACCATTGAGGATCTGAAGCACATTTACTCGGTGCAAGATCATCCTAAGTATTTGAGCGGCGAACTGACTGAAACTGAAATTTTGACTGCCTTCCTGAAGAACTTTGAGGCTGGTGCGCCCAATCCGGATGGCATCATCACCAAGGAGGAGTTCATCAACTATTATGCGTCGATCAGCGCATCGATCGACAATGATGCCTACTTCGATTTGGTACTGCGACGTGCCTACAAACTATAATCTTTTATCTTTTATCATAGCATTGATATATGGAAATGCAAACTACGATTCCGACCGTAGGCTAATTAGCGCTAACTATTTTATTCTATATAGAAACTAGTTGTGCACACTAAACAAAGCAAAAACAAAAACAAACAAAAAACTACAACAAAAATTCCTGTTGACTAGTAAAATGGCTCCCTAATGTTCTTTTTTAATTTTTACCTAACTGTTTCTTTTAATTTACTTGCAAAATTATAAAAACCAAAGGAACATATTCAATAAAATTCTTTTTTGATGGTTTAAAGTATTTTAAAGCATTTTCATTATGATCAGTTGAATTTGAATTGAATGGGAAATGGGAATGCTGATGCAAAGATCTTTATTTAGTTATCTGTCATACATGCATATAAATATCTAGCTGCAACAATAAGTATTTTCGTGCCTTATCACGTCTTGGTTGGTAAATTTTGGTATGTGAATTGGAAAAGCGAATTGCACATGAGGACTGAAAAATGTTTGTTCAATGTGTTTATAATAATATTTGTAGTATTTACCTTCAGGCCGGAAAGTAGCCGGAAATTGTGAATAAAATCTTAATTCTTAATGAATAATCTTTATTTAGTATATATTGGATCTCCTTTAAAATAAGCTCCTTTCTGATCAATACACATATTTCATCGTCTTTTCCAGTCACCGAAGGCCTTCTAATAGGCGACGGCAGGTATGGCCAACAGCTCACGTTTCGAATTTTGGTTTTTTTCTCTATCCTCTATCCGGTCGTTTGACACGGCTTTTTTTCGAGCAAATTCCTCAACACGGTTTTGATTTTGGATTGACTTTGGAGCGCTTTTTTCAGTTTTGATAACCACGAGCTATTTGAACTTTTAAAAACATTTTTGCTTAAACTTTTAAAATAAAGAATATTAAGTGAGTTTTAACTAAAATTATATAAAAAAAAATAATTAATAAAAAAATATAACGCATACTCACTCGTTTAATATTTTTGACAACTCTAAAACTTTTAGACTGTCACTCATACTGATGCAGCAGAAGATGACAGTCACAACAAAATTTAACAAAATTAGCAAACTGCAAACAAACTTTTGCTATTCATTTTACATTATCACATCATCATATCATAGCGATACGACACATATATGTCAGAGACTTGTTTGATTTACATTAAATGTTCGTATAACATTAGTTTGAAGAACTATTAAGTAACATCACTTTAAGAATGAAGAATGAAATAAATTAGAGGTTTAAAAATGACAACTGCTTAGAGTAGTCTTCTAGTGTTGTGAAATTCATGCAAGGAACGAGGCTTAACAGAGAGAGAGAGAGAGAGTTGCTTCAGCCTAGTGTGGAGCAATTGTATTTGCAAAAGGAGATCGAACCGGGCACTAGTTGCGAGCCGTTGCGAGAGACACGAACTTAGCTCGGCATATAAAAAGCGAAGAAGACAACACAAAATTTCGACTGGCTGTGCTCTAAGCGTGATTGAATGATAGAAAATAAAATGAATTATGAACTGCCTACTAGAAAAGCATCGGAATCACACTCATCTCCGACAAACATAAGAGTTATTTCATTTTATATATATACTCTATTCCATTACACATTCCATTACATTACATATTCTCTAGACAATTGACTGAGATACGATACGAGTATCTACGCCCTCTACCTCTACCTGCGATCATAAGATTTATGCCTGATTATTCATACAATATTCTCAAGCTAATTGACTTCAGTTTGACTTAGCTGAGCCTATTTTAATGCTCTCTTCACTTAAAATGAATACAAAGGCTGTTCAAATTGGCAAAGAGCTCGTGTGTGTATGCCAGTTGCGTGGTTGATTCCCTAGTTTCACGTACTTTTGTCCAATATAATGTGCTATAATAATTTATTAAATTAAAACCGCGTGCTAATTAGCATAAAACTAATTAGATTACTTGTACATGTGCAGAGAGAGAGAGAGAGAGAGAGAGAGAGAGGGAGAGAGAATGAGATAGATAGAGAATATTAGGTATGAATAGGGACATGGATATGGAGTTAAATATTTGCGGCGTATGCGCAATCGTTGCCTTTCCCTAAATTCATGTTTGCCAAAAAGTCAAACGACCTACACACACGCTCTCACACACACACACACACACACACACACACACGTACACAAACAGCAATACCACACACGTGGAAACAAATAAGCTTGATTAGCTGATGTTTTGTATACCCATGAATCCGTATAGCATTGAGTTTGATGGGGCTTTAGAGACAGGCTTTTCTTGAAGCATATTCATGCAAGAGCATACACATACAGGGTATCTAGTAGTCTGCTACAGTTATATATATATTTTTTTAAGAACGGGTGATTGTGCTAACACTATATAATGATATCATCGACACCTTTGCCCTTCGGCAGACGACGGCTGTGGCCCGTCTTCAGACACCGCTAATTAGAAGCTTATGAGAAGAGCAGCGGCAATTGGCAAAAGTCTAATTACATACATTTCGCACCAATGATAACAATGCGGCTTGCCCAGCATTTAATGCGCAGTACAAAAAGCCAAACGCTTGTTAGCTAGACAAACAGCGAGGCCAACAGGCCACATGTTGGCATCGATATGGCCGGGAGTCGAGCTACAGATATCCGGATGACGCTCGCTCGCACTTGGGGCCATTGATTATGCAGCAAAGTTTTAGTATGCCAAGTAGACAATGTTAAAAGTTTGCTCAAGTAATTAAATCACTTCGATCTTGGCTAATTACAAGCGGCGAACATACAGCTAACAACATGTTGGCTAAAGGCTCATCCTCAATTGTGTATGTGTGTGTGTGTGTGTGTGTGTGTGTGTGGCTCGTTAGATTTAGCCTGGCAGCGGCAACATCCTCATCAGAACAACAAGAGGGCAACAACAAGAACGTTGACAAGTTACCTGCCAAATTAATGCAAACATGAAACGTGCGGCAACCGGGAATATTAATTAACTAACAAATACACACACACACACACACACACACACACACACACAGACACACACATGGATACATGAACACACATGACACATAGATGGCGTGGTGAGTGCAACTCGTTCGTGTCCCTTTCCTCTGGCACTTGGCACTTGTCTTTGTCAGCACTTTGGCAGAGCGAAAGAGACGGGTAGTTAGGAGTTAAGCTAGAATACGAGATCTTTTACTAAAGAAATGCCCGCTAGTCGCCAGGCAAACACGTTGACTTCAAGATGTACAACGTAGCGTATGAGCAATTTGTTGCGCATACTGCGGCCACTGCTGCTGCTGTTGCTGTTGTTGTTGTTGTAATTGCTGCTGTCAAGTGGCATATGATTAATGAACGTTTCATTAGCGCAACTCACATTACAAATTTGTCCGACTCTCTCTGTGTGTGTGTGTGACTGCAGCTCTACTTGGGGCATGTTCTATTTGCATTTCAGCAGGTTGCCGAACGTGATCACAATATTATCTCTTCATCAGTCCGTGCAGGACACGAACAAGCACACACAGAGAGTGAGTGTGAGTGAGAGAGAGGGAACAGCAGCTATAGCTACTGCTGTTTCCCTATTGGCCATGTCTAGTTACAGGCCCAACCCCTTGCTGCTCGGCAAAGTTAGCTGGCATAGATTCCATTTAGCCATGCTGCCGGTGAGCGGGGCCTTGGCAACGAGTTACAATGATTTTCGTGCTAATTAAAACGGTTTTTGCATACAGTTTACCGCATTAGTATTTCGTTTAGCAGTTGTACAAACACCTTGGCGTTGTCTGAGCACGGGCAGCAATAGCATCCCAGTGGAATGTTTGCTTACGGCTGCCAGCAGCCACACACACACACACACACACACAGACAGTCTGTGTGTGTGGCATAAATTACGCATACGCAGCATAGCCGAGCGCCGACTGTAACACAAAAAGCCTTAGCTAGAAAAGTATATTTTTCAACTGACGCAGCTGCGCCTAATGAACTCCCATTGCGGGCTACCACTGGCCCCGCTGTCACCCATCCACATCCACATCCATCTCCATCTCCATCGCCATCGCCATCTCCAATTCCAACTCCAACTCCAACTCCAACTCCATCTTTATCTACATCTACATAACCATATCCATATCAGCATCGTAGCCACGCCCCCAATGCCACACATAGCTCTATCTGTTTTTTGCGGCCAGCTGCTGTGAGTGCGCAACTTGTCAGTTGAGTCGACTTAATTAGCTGTTTGATATTTTGACAGCTGAGCGTAGTAAAATTGAGCTCGTTAGTGGCTTCACCATTATATACTAGGTAGGTAGAATTTATCAACTGAACATGTGGCTGCCGCTCTGACTGATTATTGCTCAATTAACAAACTTCCAGTTAATGCCACATATATTTAACTTAGTTTAATCAGAGTTAACGAATTCTATAAAAATTTATAATTGGATATTTAAATTAACATTTCTGTTTGTTGAAAAATATCATCAACCGCTCAACAATTTGAGTTGTTTAACAATGAAAACTTGTAAGCCCGCCCAGCAAATTCCTTAACTCTTTGCCCACTTTCAAAACTATGAATGTATACAATTAAGCGTAATTAAAATAAATAAATAAAATATTTGCTGAATACTTGTTATTGAGGTACTGCATGCAGCTATTGTTGGCTTCTCGCCCACGGAGAGAAGAGCCAACTTGATGCAAACTTTTACACAACAGGACAATGCGAAAGTTGTTTAAAAAAAACCAACAACAATGCGGAATTAGCAAGTGTGTTTGCAACTGAAGATACCCTGTAAATAAGTTAAGTTGATACAAAGGAACTTTAGAGGAGAAAACTCAACAAATTCAATAAAGCAAATTGTATAGAAAATGGAAAATAAATAAACACAAAATTATGAATTAATAATACTTATTATTAAGAAACAAGTTAAGCTTATACGAAAATAGAATTAAAATGTAAAGAAACTTGGAGGAAAAATTGAAAATTCATAAGGAAAATACTTAATAGATACCCTGTAAATAAGTTAAGCTGATATATAGTGATGTGCAGGGGAAAGCTCTAGCTAATAAATGAAGATCCAAAGGAAATTGTATAGAAATTCGTAATATCACAAGGAAGGATAATAATAGATACACTGTAAATAAGCTAAAGTAATATGCAAGAGAAATATCAAGAAAGAGAATGAAAATCTAAAGAAAACTGGATACAAAATGGAACTTTTACTTGGAAAATAATTGATGGATGCCCTGTAAATAAGATAAGCCAAAAAATGAGAATAAAATGTTGAAGAAATATGTATAGAAAAGGGGTAAATTTACTTTGAAAATATGCAATACATACCCTGTAAATTATTAAAGTGTATATAGACAGATGCGTAGGAAAAAATTCAAGAAAAAGAATGGAAATCTAAATGAAAGTCGATGGAAAATGTAAAATATCTTAGATAAATAATTAATAGATAAATAAGTTAAGCTGATATAGGAAGATGTGCAAGAAAAAACTGAAGAAAGATAATGAAAATCTAAATGAAATTGTATGGCAAAAAGTAAAAAAAAAGCAAGGAAAGTAAATAATGGATACCCTGTACATAAGCTAAGCTGCTAAAGGCTGATGTGTAAGAGAAAACTTAGCAATCAAGAAGAAAAACTAAACGAAATTGGATAGAAAATTCATCCATTATCGCAAGGAAAATAATGAATAAAACATATGAACACATTGACATATGAAATGAACAAAATGTATTGACATATGCATATAAATATATTTTAATATAAATATATTTACACATAAATCTAACTATATCCGAAAAAGATGAGAGCTTAGATCGATTCAACAAATAATGCTTAAAGATACTTAATTAAATCATCAATCAGATCTTCTTCTATTAGCTCATATAAAAATCTTATGAATTTAGTAAATAGCGTGCATATACCCGTTCTCTAACAAACAACAGAGTATAAAGTCGCACAAGTATTTTGATAGTTTTCTAAGTATTTTGTTATTGGTTATATATAGTTACAACGCCTGCTGTACACCAAGCCACGCCATAGATGCAATTGAACAACAAACGATTGACTTACACGCACGCACATACACACACAAACACACACACACACAGACACACACATTCTCAGCGAATGAGTTGCTGGGAAATGGCAACTGAAATGCTGGACACGTGTAAAAGTTCAGTTTTTAAACACTTGTACACGAAATGTTTGTTTCGATTTGAAAACGTTTTACGCTTTTGTTTTATGAATCACAGCAGAAGTCCTTACATGTGTAGCGTGATAGGAGCAAGGGTGGGCGACAGACAGACAGGCCAAAATCCCCAAAGCGCTGCACAAACTTTTAGTTTCACATCGGCCACGTTTACTGTCAATAAAACTTTGCTTGAGCTGGGGCAAAATGAAAACAGCATAGATTACTTTGAACAAAAAGGCAGCGAAGGCGTACAGAATGTGAGTACAAGAGTAAAACAGTAAAACAGTAAAAAAAAAACAACAACAACACGCACACACATGTATGTATATATAAAATATGCAAATGCAATGAAATTACAAGTTACGTATACGCCGCATGTTGCAGCGCCTCGAAGGAGCTGCCGCTGCCACCGCCACTGCCTCTGCTGCTGCTGCTGCTGCTGCACACAAAAGGATTATGCAAAATTATGCAAAAATGGTGGAAGGCAAAATCCACGCACATTAAATTCAAGTGCTTTCTATAAAGTCAAATCGTGACTCTGCTGCTAATGATGAGCATAACCTAAAAGCATCGAATATTGCCACCCCATTACGTTAGGTACTGCATAAACGAAGCAGCAGCCGCAGCAGCAGCAGCAGCATTTAAGTGTTTTTTATTCATTGACAAATTGACTTGCAAATCATTTTTGGCATTTGCCATGTTCGCCAGATTATCTACCAAATTTATAGCAAATTGTACTTAATAAATTTGAAGGCATCAAACGAACAATTTCGGGGCATTTGCTGATTTGTCAACAGTTTAACAATGCTGACTGTGTGTGTGTGTGTGTGTGTGTGAGTGTGTGAGTGTGTGAGTGTATGTGTGAGCGGATGCCACACTAAAAGCGCACTCAGCTCAAAGACAACTAACGGAAATAGTACAACAACAGCAGCAAGGCAAAGATGCTTCAAAAAAGTGCAACAAAGCCCGTGCCGTACGTGCCCTGAGCCAACAAAATGGCGGCCCAGACGAATCATAAGCAGCAATGGCCGACAATGACCCAAGTGCGCGACGGGGGCAAACGAAAAACCGCAGCCAGACGACGGTCGGCTTTGTTGGGTCTCGGGCGGGGCGGGGCGGGGCGGGGCGATATCATTTATACTGAATGGATTTGGATTTGGATTTTGGATTTGCGCACAAGATAATGTGCTCAGTCGGAGTTGGAGTTAGAGTCGATGGCTTGGGGGGGCCAGCGTGAGAGCTAAGCAGCTCCAATGCAACGGAAATAGTTTTGTGTGAGATTTATTACCACTCTGGAGAGTCATAAAACGGAAATTGTACACAAAATCCTTTCGGATGCTCGTTTAAGTTGCACCATGCCTCAGACTCAGCCTCAGCCTTAGCTCAACCGCCAACCGCCCTGCTCTATTGCTATCTCGCTCTTGGCAACGTTCGTATGTTTAGATTTTTATGGCTTGTGTCATTTCTGTTTACTCAGTGCTGTTGCCGCTCCAACTCCAACTCCAACTTCAACTACTGCTGCTGCTGCTGTTTGCTTGTCCTTGTCCCAATGTTTATGTAAGTCATCGCTTCGTTTACGATGCCCAGCGCCAGTTGCTGGCCCAGTCCAGTTCCATCCACTCGCTCGCTCGCTCGGCCAGTGTGGCATATCCTATTTTGAAATTATATTTTTGTCCATTTTGTTGGTTTGGAAATGTCCCTTGTTCGCCTGCTCGTTGCTCGACTGATTTTCTGCTAACTAAAAACTCTTTGCTTTGCAATTTCACTTTATTTATATTATTTGCCACATTGCAAAAATGCCTTTGACCAGGTCAGGCGACATGCCGCAAATGCATTCCATTGTCCAACTGCCCCCAAAACTACACCCAACCAACCCCTAGCAAGGCATACTTCATCATTTAGAGCTGCATTGAGACAGGGCTTTTAGGTTTAAGCCTGGCCAAAAACGAGAATTTCTAATAGCAATTTCTAATAGCTGTTGCCCCGATACTTTCTACTAATTAAGCGAGTGCATAAAACTCGATTGCAAGTTGATCTAGGAACAATCTTTAATTAGATGACAAAATGTAAATTTGCTCATCAGTCATTCATTCAGTATTGGCGGAAGTTTCTGGTGGGTTTATTAAAATGTTGCAAGCCACGCAAAAGTTGAAACCGAAAAGCCAAAATGTTATTTTCATTCATTTCAATTCCAAATCAGTTTTGCCCCAAACTAAGTACAAACCAGCTCCAGCTCTAATAATTTGGCTGAAAACCAAAACCCATCGTCCGTCGCCTGCTCGCCCTCTGTCTGGGCAGTCATTGCCTTGGCTGATGACAACCCGGAGATATCGGCTGGGGGACGCTCGGCCAGACAAACTTACACAGGGAAAACGATTTTCTATGGCCATTACCATAGATCTAACGGTTTACCGAAGTGGAATTCGCTTTAAGCAGGACAACTCATAGCTCCAGCTAGTCGCGTTCGCCTTTGTCATCTTACGTAAACAGCATGGACTACCTTGGCAATGGAGAGGCATTCAGTTGCTGCATGAGCTCCACCTCATCTTCCCTTCCCCATTTTAAGGCTAACATGCCTTCGCCTGGTCATTTCCATTTCTGATGCTGACAAATTTTTGGCAAGAGATTTTCTGCTTATTTGCCACAAAAGAAAACGACGCAACAATAGAGATGCACAGATCACGAAATCATCAACGAAATCACAGTTACAAATGTGAAATGTATTTATGAAAGTAATATTATTGATTTAATTAATTGGAAATGTGTACATAAAATATTTAAGATTTGTTCATATGTTTAATGGCATTTTGTATGATGATATTTTGATATATGATATTTTTAAAATAATTTTCAATATTTCTTTATAATAATATTTAAGATTTCTTAATAACAATATTTATTTTTTTAACAAATTTAGCTGCTTTAAAATTTAATATTTAAATAATAGAGAAGAAATAATCAATAATATGATTATTATTAATAATTATTATAATATATATTAATATTATATATATTATTATATTTTTTAATTTTATTTATTTTTTGGTGTAAATTCAAAAAGTTTTAAATATTTAAAAAAAGTAAATACTAAAAATGAAATTGATATATTCTCCAAATATTTGTAGAAAGTCAGAAATTAGCCTTTGTATGGCTACAGAATAGATAACATGCTTCAATATCGTAACACTGTCATGCTTCAGCTTGAGAGCCCTTACAGCTGCTGTATCATATATCAGCTATGGTTTATTATAGTGTTTTGCGTGAGAAATTATTTTTCTGTAAGAGATGTTTTGTACAAATTTGAGTTACATGAATTTTACTATATTTATTATTATATACATATATGTATAATGAAAAAGCTTTCAATAAAAATACATTTTATTATCAGAGATATATGAGGAATCTTTGAACAAATTGATTTTTTGTGCAAATATTTTTAATTCTTTCAATTCAACTCTACAGGCAGGTAGGATATATACAAATCAGGCAGTTTCTTTGCTTTAATAGAAATCATATTTTACTAAAATGAAGCTTCCATGTAAGCGAAACTATGAGTTAAATATCTCAGCGTAAATAAGGCATTCTTGTGTCTATTAAATTTATAGTAAAGGCATATATTACAATACATATCAAAAACCAAAAATACTTTTTACTAAAGAGAGAGAGAGAGAGAGACAGAATCTGGCAATGGGACAATGTTGGCTTCTTCTAGTCTCAAAGATTTTAAACCATGACCTTCTGTCAGCCAATAGACCATCAAATATTAAGTTAATCAGAAAGCTGCTATCTTCAAGCTTCTTTCAATATAATATTAAGTTTTGTGTTATCTTTCAAAAGACCTTAATGTCTGTTTCTTTGCTTATATATATCTCTCTATATACATATAAATATAAATATATATAAAATATATTGTATTGTTTGAAGAAATAGCAAAAAGTATTTTATATTTACATATACTTCAGTACATATATGCATTTAATCAATATTTAAACTAAATTTTAGTATGCAAATAACAATTATATTTTATTGAAATAAAAAAATACAAATTTACAAATCATTTTAATCAGTATTAGAATATAATCTATCTAAATCATGTTTTTAACTATGCACACTTCTTATCTACAGTTTTTTTCTTCTGTTGCAATCTCAGATCATTGTTAATCCGTAGTTTGTTAAGATTTTTCTTTTAATAGACTTGGCCAGGACTTACCTCAACTGCGGGCTTTGCTCAGCTCTGGCTGTGGCTTTGGCTGTGATGCTGGCTGGCACTGCAGGCAGCTCGGCTGGATAATCATTTTTTCATAAAGTCATTATTGTTGTGGTTGCAGTCGCTAGTCTCTGTCTCGGCTATGAGCAGCAGCAGCAGAGGCAACATCTACGAATTGTTCTCAAGTGTTTGTCGTCCTCGACTGTGGCCAACTAAAATTATATTGCTGATGGCCGAGACAGCCGCAAGCAGCGCAGCAGCAGCAGCGGCAACAGCCACGGCAAGAAAACTAGAAAACAAGAAAACAATTTTCATTTCAGACATTTGCTTTTCAAGTAAACACTTTTTGAAATGTGGAAATGGCTGAGCGCTGACAGCGTCAAAGCAAATGATGAAGCATTGGAGGCGCTACCTCTCTCTCTCTCTGGTTACGATTTCTAAAGGACTTTGTCCTTTAAGTGCGACTGCAATTAACTGCGCTAAGCCAAGAGGCTGACTTAAAGGCTTTCCCATTTGAGTTAATTGATCGAGAGCTAAAGTCTAAAGCCATATAACCATATCACATTTCAGCCAATTGCACAGACGCGCTACATTTTTCAGTGAGGCCATCCTTGGCTAAATATTCATTTTGACTCATTTGCCGCAGTCGAATTCTAATAGGGTCAATTGCAATAATATCATTAACAAAATTAAACACGACCAACGACAGCCCTCGACAGCCAGCTTTAGTCACACCGCCTTCTGCCCAGGCAAGTCAAGCGTATTATGCCTAATTGGGCGCTGCCAGCACCAGCCAAGTGGCGGCTGCCTCCATCTAGGGCACCCAGCTGTAGCTGTAGCTGTAGCTGTCGCCATTGCCATTGCCAACCTTCTCGGCCATCGTCTCGGCCTCAGCCTCAGCCTCAGCCTCAGACTCGTTCGCGTTGCACGTTTTGTCTACGCGAGTAATTAACTTTAATTGCGGCCATTAAAATAAATTGGCAGATACCTTTAAATATTGTTATTGTTGCATACTTAGAGGCGCAGCGAACGTGGCGCCAACTAAAGAGCCGCCACGCCCGACAGCAATCCCCAAACGAAGCACCTGCATATTCCTATATTACCGGACAACCACTTACCGAGCTTTGCAAAAAAATATAAAAGTAATTTACTTTTTAAAATTAAATATGAAATGGCGCTAAAATATGAAAAGGCTTCCCTTTAGTAGTCTTTCAGCAGCGACTCTGTACTGAGTAGCGAGCTATGATACACCTTTGCCTATGGTTTTTGATTATGTTTTTAGTTAGAAGAAAACTTGTAAGTTTCTGCAGCTATTATTTATATAGTTAACATTATTTATATAGTAGGCATTACTTCTAGAGACTTGTGCTTTAGCAAATAGACACATATGAATGCCATCAATATGTCCAGAAAATTGCAAGCAGAAAGTTGTTGCGGATAGTTCTCAACTACCCAATGCTCTATTGCAGTTCACTTGAAGAGAAATTCGTTAACATTGTATTAATAATAATTATTATATAATATAATGATAATAGATAAGGCCACCCACATGAGATGACAGTCAATAATAACCATGCTCTTGCTGTAACACCACGTATTACTCAGGCTAAGTTAAGTCAATGAGTTAAGCTTCAAATTGTAAATTACTTAACTGATGTATTGAATCATGAGAATCATGAAAATCAATGAATGAATTCTTCTCAAAATTTGTTGCATTTAAATATGTTTTGTTGGAAGCTGCAAATCTGAGTTCTGCAATTATTTATGAAGGCTAAACTTATATAGGTAAATTAGATAATTATTTATTGATTTGAATGCCATGACCATGACGTTAATGTAGATCAAATTTAATTTGTCTCAAGAAAGATAACTAAGCTGCTGCGCACTTGAAGACAATTTTTGAATAGAAGACAAAGTCAAAGAAAGAATAGAAGTAATGAGAAGACAGCGCAGCAGAATATTACTTATTTATGTTAGGTATGCTTATGTGTATGATTGCATTGAGGGCAAATGAGCGCGACTCCTCTAAAGAGACCATAAATTTTAAGAGATTTTTATTATAAAAGTGATTTTTGGCTGCTGCGACTAACAAGTAAAATTATCATTTATATATATATATATTTGTTTAGATCAATTTTTCAGTCCACACTATTTCATGTTGCACCGGTTTGGGCTGATATTGCAAGTGTTCACATCACTAAAACTCAACTATTGCAAAACAAAATATTGCAAATTATGTTAATTTACCCTTGTATTACTCCACTGCGGAGTTACAAAATAAAGCCAAAGTTGAATTAGCCTCAGCGAGAATAGAGAAGCTTCTAAATAACTTTATAAATAAATGTACTTGCTTAATTTAGCCATACACACAAAATATAATGTTACCTACTCCGTAGACTTTAGTTTAGTTTTTAAGTTCATTTAAAATGTATGGGTTTTTTTTTAAATTTTGCTCTTTGTGTTCATGTTTATTACTTGCAAATTAATTTTCAGTTTATATACTATATGTTTAAGAAGAAAAGGTCTAAGTTTGTGTGCCCTTAAATTATCAATGTAAAGCAACAACACTTGTGTAATACCTAAATTGTATTCAAAATAAAATTCAAAAAAAATATAATAATATATATATAGTGTATATAAGTATATTATTGTATACCTACTTCAGTCCAGCGACAGTTACATACTGAATGATAATAATAGTTATATATTATATTATATTATATTATAATAGTATAGCTCAGCTTCTTTTATAAGACGTCAGCAATAAATAATAACTAAATAGATTTCTCGTGTAAACAAATTTCATTTCTCTTGTTGCGAGCACCTTGTCTATGCTATTACTCGATGTCTTTTAGTTTTTACGCTTCAGTTGGCAAACAAATATATATATATATACACAGATATATAGATATATGTTTGTTGTTGTTACTTATAAATTGTCTGTTATATTGTGACTCGGCTGTCATATGCCTACGACGCGCCAGTCGCCGGGCCGGCGGCAAATTGAAAACGCAAAAACTTCTTTAATTTTTGCTGAAGCACCGTAGACGAACGAGCGCAACAACTAAAAATGTTTGGCTTACGGCAATAAATGTCAAACAAAGTTTTACCATAGTTTCAGTTGCTGCTGCTTCTACTATTTTTCAATTAGAAAATTTGTGAAATAAAAAGAGACGAATAAGAAGCAGAAGAAGAAGAAGCAGAAGCCATGATACGAGCAGTTCGAAATGGAGAATTGTGAAGCGACAGACGCGCGCTAAATCAACTGGAAATATAAATGGGAAATGGAAAAGCCGCTGAGGTAGAAACTGACAGTGTGACAAGCGAGTGATGCGCAGCTGACTGGGCTGCAAGGATGCAGGGATAGCTGCGAGTGGCTGCAGCATGCTAAGGACACACGCCTGACTTTTGGGTATTTCAATAATAAAAGCTGCCACTCGACAAGGGCTTGTTTGCGTCTACCGATTGATAACAGCAATCAGGCGCAAACACAAATACGAGCAGCGCTGGGCACGCACATTGATCGAGGCGGCCGCTGCTGCTGTTGCACGTTGGCAAACTTCCGCTTCCGGTTTTAGTTTTCGTGTCCGTTTCTCGTCGACGGCAGGCAGAAGGCACAAGTGTAGGCCGCAGGCATTCACTTGATATTTACTTTGTTGCGCTGTTTACTTAAATACATATTCTCCTCTATATACATATATAGATATATATATATTTATGTATGTCTTTGTCTGTATATATATTGTACCCCAAAGTTGCTCACTTCCGCTTGCGTCTATCAAACTTGTGGCTCATCTCCGTCGCTTGACCAGCAGCAGCAAATCGCTTGTGCCCTGCGCCTTCTGCTCACCAAATGTTTTTGTTGATGAAAAAACTTTGGCTGCCTTCAACACTTCTCAACTTTTGTGTTAGTTTGTCTGGTCGCCTCGCATCCGCAGCCTCCGCCTACGTCTGACCGCCATTGGACCCATCAAGCATCTACATATCTGACCAAGGCATTGGGTGTTAATTGTTTACGTTTGCACATATCGAATAGAGCCCATTAATGGCACAGCAGCAGCAGCAGCAGCATCAGCACTCATACGCGACTTCAATATGTAGTCAAGATGAACTTCCGTTTCGCCGGCCAGCTAGCCAGTTAGCTAGTCGCCCAGATTGGTCTAAGCCAACTTGGCTTTTGGGGCGACGCGCAAATGGTCTTAATCACTTCTAGCTTGCCAGACAGAGACCATGTCCAAGCTGGAGCCAGCGCATGTTTGTTTGTGTGGACGTTCGCTGCTGCCAGAGAAATTGAGAGAGACACTAATTGCTTTTCTTTCGAAGCAACTCTTTTTCTTTTCTAATTACTTTATGCATGTCTATTAGATGTGCGTGTGTGTGTGTGTGCTGTAGTCAGACTGCTGGCGACTGGCGACACACATTTGGCTAAGTAGGAAAATGATAGTTTGAATGCTCTTCAGACAGCGTGCTCAACAAAAGGCAACAGCACGATAAGCACGACCGAAAGGACGCATTTAAAGCACATAATTCGGTTTTGATTATGTTTTGGTCTTAGCTACCAAGCCCCGCTGCGCCCACCACCACTCCTACCCCACGCCGTTGGCAACACATTTCTAAAGTTAGCAACTTCATTACGGCTAAGACCCAAATGTGTTGATATTGCTGCCAAAGCGTTCCCACCACCCAAGACGAGCTAAATGAGTCTCTTTCAATGGCTTTCGCATTTCATATGTACCCGCGAATAGAGTAGCACTTGCTGTTTATTTGCGGCTTAAGCCATGCTCACTGGCAGCCACAGCCAGACGAATCGAATGTCTTATGGATTAGTGCAAGTAACTTGTCTTGAACTATGGCCTAGACTGGTGTGCGCTGCTGAGTTCAAATGCTTTTTCAACAAGGCTATTTTTAGACAACTGTTAGCTGAGCTTAGAATGATCTCGATGTACTCTTATCTACTAACTTTGACTAGACAATTTATTTGCTTTTTCATATTTGAAATTTAATAAAAACGTATTCAAAGGAGTTGGTATTTTTTTTTACAATATGTTAAATACTTTGTATTTTATGATTTTATGTAAAATATATTTTCTAACTATCCATGAGCTCTTTGTACTGACAGCGATTACAGCTGAATATTTTTACAATTTCAATTTTTATTTTCTTTTTATAATTGTCACTATCATTATTATTGCTATTGTTATCATTATTGCTCTTATTGCTCGTATTATTATGCTTGCTAGGGTATTTAAACTCCCACATTTTTGAGCTAACTAGCCATATTTTGTTGTTGTTGTTGTTTTTTCTTTCGCTATGCACCGGCCGGAGAAATTAATCCGAGTTGGTTCTTATCACCTGAGACCTGAGCTCCTTAGAGGTTGGCACATAATTTAAGCTGTTTATGCACAGGTTTTGCTATAAATTATGTACTAAAAGTGGAGCCAACAATTCAGCACATCGTTTTGGATACACTCAAACAAGACTTAGGACCCGAACCTAGACCCCAACTCAAACCCAAGCCCAAGCCGAAACGGAAGTGCGTGAAAGTCGCGCAGGAAAACAGTAAACAAAACAAACCAAAAAAAAAAAAAAATTAAAAACCTTACACAAAAAAAAACACGTTCAAATGAGAGTGAAAAAGACGGCAGTGTGTGACTTAGAGATGCCCTGCAGGTAGATCGAAGATAGACTTGGAGGCAGATAGAATGACAGAAGGACTAAGGTCTTTGGCTATAGCTACTATAGCTGATATCTATATATATTTTAGAAACTAGAAAAAGTCAACATTACGCCCTAAGTCAATACACCCGCCTTTAGCCAATTTCAATGTCTGCAGGGAATCAAAAGGGTTAGGCGCACGAGTTGCCACAAATTTGGCAAAAAATTTAACTTTAGCCAAAGTTGCGCGATTTGTGGAATGGGGCGAGGGTAACGCAGAGGGCAGGGCAGAACAGGGTACGGTCGATAGGTGCCTGTGATGTGTCCCCAAGCTGACGCAACGATGCTCGGGGAACACCGCTGTCGCCAAGGGAGACGTTTCGCAAGGCGCAGGGCGTGGCATAATAATCAGCGGCAAGCGAGACTTTAAATATTTTATGCTGCTCAAATTGGCGGCCAAAAGAAAAACCAAAAAATAAAACAACTAAAACGGGCTGGGGGGGCTGAGGGCTGAGGGCGAAAGGAGTGTTATCGCCTGATGCCAGGGCAATGGCTGTGGTTGTCATAGCTGCCAACGGAAAGCTCGGTACACCCACGTCCACGAGGCTTGCGACAGGGCAACAGCAGTGACCAGACTGCCTAGCTTGGGTAGGGGCTGGTGCTGAAGCTTGGGTTTGACTGGTTGGACGTCTAGCTGGTCCGGCTGGTTGTCTGGCAACTTGAGCCACTTTGATTTTTGCTCAAGCGTAATTACAAGTTAAATGAGGCCAGCAGCTAACGTCCAGGATGCGATGGCTGCGAACGGCGGCCGCCAAAAACAGTGTCATCATGCGGAAGGATACTGGGCTGCGGCTGCGGCTGCGACTGCGACTGGCAATGAAACGGAAGGAAGGAACGACAAACGGACGGACGGACAGAGGGACGGACGGAGAGACACACTGACGAGCTGACGGACGGACGCAAAGCGTGCGCTCGGATGATGTACGGGGCGGCGATTGCAGGCGTTGCTCGCAGGACATGCTGCACACAAGGAGACGAGACCCTCTGGTAATGAATGAGCTAGCCCGTTGGCGCGTCTGGTCCTCAGCCTGTGACTGTGACTGTGCTTGCGCCTGGGCCTGGGCCTGTGCCTGTCCGCTGCCAGGCGAAAAATGAAAAATTGCGCTGTGGACGTGAAGCGTCGTGGTCGCGGTCTCAAGCTTGTTTGGTTTTGGCAGCCAGGCCGCGTAGCAACATTGTTTGCTCTGCCTCGAACAGTGCTGCAGATTGCATAAAAAGCGACAGAATGTAAAACAAAACATGAAATAACGAAGCCCTCAACAACAACAACAGCAACAAAAATTGCGAAAACAAACCGCATTAGTGAGCAGCAAGGGGTGGCGGGGCGAAGGAATGCAACAATGAATGGCGGATGGCAAGAAGTGATGATCGGCGAGGATGCCGGGTCGCAGCACTGAAAACATTGTCAGCATCCTCGAAAAAGGACATGGACACAGACATGAGCCTGAGCTGCACAGGAAGCAGCTGCTGCTGCTGCTTCTGCTGCTGTTTGCTCAAGTCCAAGCTGTGCCGCATCTCGACTCTGCGAGCTCAGCTCATCAACGGGAAAGTTCATTTTGCAGTAATTAACAAATTGTAAAACGCACGCGGGGGACGGGCAAAGCCAATGCAAAAGTCCGCCGAACTGTCAGCTGAGTAGAGTTGAGTTCAGCACTGCCCGGATAGCCCAAGTTTGTTTGAGCGCAAGGAATTATAGATGCTGATGCCCGATGCCCGATGCCCGATGACTGGCTGCTGATGTCCGTGCTGATGTCCAGAGTCCAGTTCAGTACAAGTTTCAAGCTGAGCTGCCTTTAGCTTGATGATAGACACTTGGCAAAAAGTTCCCTCGATTATTAATATTTTATTCCATTACACTTTTGTCAGCGGCACTTGTTGGCCGTAGAAGAAGAGCGCACAAAACTGCCAAACAAAATGGAACTGATGATTGAAGTTAGCAAAGTATTACCAGCGGGCCCATGCAAATAGCGATTCAACAATGATTCACAATGATAACCGAACAATGCACTTAGCCAAATCAAAATGATGTAACAGCTCGAAGAGTTTATATAGGATATATAGCTAAATCTATATATTGTAGATATATGGGACTAGTCAGAGTAGTGAGGAACTGAGCAGTGTTTAAGGTTAGATTATTTATCATTCAATTACAGTTATAATTTGAGTTATTTATCACTCTTAGTTTACTTGATCTCAACGATATATTTCTAAACGCACTTTTTACATTGATTTCTAATCTGTAAACCTTTTCAATTTTTATAAAAGTCTCAAAATCCTTTTTTTTCACTTTAGGACTAGCCTAAGCTAGTCCTATGTCCCATAAGTGCCCTCTCCGTGCCTTGTGCGTAATATCACACGCCGGCTGTTGACGTCGGGAAGCATTGCTTTCAACATTGTTGCTGACTGAAGCTTGTGCTCCTGATGCTTTTGTGCACTGTAGATCAATCATTGTTATCATGCTTTGTTGCTATGCGTGTTGGATCTGGCAGCAATTTTATTGCTGGGCGATCGTTTTTACCCATCTATAAATATCATAAGCCCAAGATACTTGCCAGTAGACTCAGCTAGAGTAGAAGATACAAAAGACTCAAAAGGATGTACGCATCCCACTTACCAAATCATTAGCTTCATTTCATCATCATCTAAATACTAAAAGAGTAAAAGCCTTTACTTACAAATAAAGAAGTATAATTTTACTTGTTATCATATAATACTGTAGTTCAAACTTATATACCTTTAATATCTTACATATTATTTTATATATCTACTTACTGAAATACCACACAAACATCTTCTTTTTACTTCATGTAAGCACACCTTCTATATATTGTATATTCACATTTTTTCTATATTTTTTTTCAATATCTTTTCCAGCACTTTCGCTTGAGCGCACACAATTACAATGTTTGCCTAATTGTTTTGTTCAGTTTTCAGTGCCATACACACCCCCTTTTCACACACACACACTGTCTGAGCTTATTGTCAACTTAGCGCAGCTCATGTCAAAGTGTCAACTACTTTTTGCAACCTCAAGGCTCACATAATTAAGCGACAAGCTGCAAGTGCGAAGCTGCCGCTAAATGCCAAAAAGTATCATGCAAAAGAAGAGCCAAACAAAATTCTAACTGACAGACGACGTCAGCCTCCCGCACACACACACATACAAAGACACACACATGTGTGTGTGTGTGTGTGCTGCATACAACATCATGTGACATCGGCTGCGACAATGCCGCAAAAGCCATGTCAACAAAAGCTGCAGCAAAAGAGGCTGCTACAGAAAATGTTGCACAGATCCTGCTCTCAGGCAGCCAAAATTGATGCCCGCTAGACAGAGTGTGTGTGGAGGGAGCGTGGTGGAAGCGGTGCATTCGTCTTTGTTTGAGTACTTGAGCGTGTTTCGTGAGACGACGGTTTGCCAGAAGGCCAAGCTTCAGTTCACAGGTCTCTAGTCCTGCTCAAAGCTAAGCTGCAGTTGCTGCTGACATCTGACAATCGCATCTTTACATTATGGCCATAATTTTGATTGGTTGGCAGTTTTCGAACTTGGCCGCAACAGTAAAAGCAGCTGCTTACGACAAGGTGTCGTAGAATTTCATAATACGCACCACAAGCCACAAAAATGTGTCGAACAATGTGAAACACGAGGCATGAGTCTATAAATTCCTTGCGGTCAAACTCAAGTGTCATTCGCATGAATTTCATGAACTCGAATGGGCATCAAATATAAATAGCAAAATACGTATAAATAAAGCAATTATTAGAAAATTAACAGACGTGGCTCAAAAGGGAAATAGTTACAAAAGCATGAAGTGAGTATAAAGAAAGTTTTTTTTTATAAAAATAAACTTTATTAATTATATTATATTTGTTTATGATTTTCTAGTTTGCTGTTGCTCTGTAGAGACTTAGACTAGAGTATTGAATGATGAGATGTGTGAACGAGGCTGATAGACAGGGTGATATCGAGCTGAAAATTAATTGAAGAAATCCACTAAGTGTGATGGGTGTATCCTCTAGAGTCCTTTGCGTTTTCTGCTAGGGAGGGATCCTTCTGGCAAGTATGTTAGGCTGGAAATAAAGTTTGTTGTGAGACAAAGTTTAGTATCAATCAGATATATCTTACAGATTTGAAACGGTTTTGTTAATTACTCGATTTGCTGCAAGCTCACTTCACAGAGATGTTTGAAATCAGATCTCTAACTGGGAGATCAGCTGCTGCTTTGTAACTCAAATGTTTCCAATGGACACGCTAAGGTGAACTTCTCGTACTAACTATAATGTTTAGCCATATATAGCCAGGATTGTCTTAGACAGGGAAAGTCTTAACCAGCCTTCCGCATTCACCCCGCCACACAACTACCGACTACCCTTTGCTTCAGCGACTGCTTGAGCAGCTGTGCAATTATAACTAACAATTTGATCAACATTCAATCAACACAATCCATAGACTGAGAGGTTAAAACAGTTCCAATATAAAACTGCAAAACAACTGAGTTTTCGCTACTTCATAGAAACTCATGCACATTGTGTCTGCCATGAACAGAGTTCAGCCCTCTTCAGCTAAGATTTCATAATTTCAGCTAAGCTTGCTTAAGTCCTTTGCCAACTAAATATGCTTATGTTAACTCATCAAATTAATAAGTTCAATTTTCAAGCAATTGGCAATTGCAATTTAGTAAAATTTCACAGCACAGTGGCTCGAAATGCATTTGCAGCAGCTGAAATATGTTTTGACACGATTACACTGTGCAAAAAACCATAGCAGCATTCAAGCAGCATATCAATTTGCATGGCTCGTCACTTCGGTGGCGAAATCTTCACGCATTTTGCATTTTGCAGCATTTCGCATTTCACATTTTAGTTGCTTTGCTTCGTTGCATAAATTACTCGAAGCATTACTTAGTGCTCCGCCCCATTCCCGTTGCCTTTACACCCACGCAGCCACAGCTTCCACTCCAACTGCATCTCAATGCACAATTTTATTGTTTCAGAGTGCATATTTGCATATATGAGCAGTTGAGTTGAGGGAGACAGAGAGACAGAGAGAGAGAGAGAGGGATTTTAGTAAGGACTCATCCGCCATGTTTGCAGCTGCTGCTAAATTCTAAGCGCCAAACAGATTTTGCCCAACAAAAACCAGTTGGGCTAGACAGCAAGGAGGTTTGCCTGCATAGAAAATGCTGCATTTTTACGCTTCAGTCGCGAAAAGTGTCGTAAATTTTTGATTTGATTAAAATGCGTGTCCGGCAATTATGGCCATAACTTGAGCTGACAGAAGACAGAGAAAGAGAGAGCTAGAGGCAAAGGCAGACGAGCCAAGCCAATTGGAGCATGAAATATGAATCGAATAGCATTTGACTTCGAGTCGAGCTCGCACTCAATTACATCGCATTTTTAATCGATTGCAACTCCGAAGTAAATAAAAAGATGTGACGTTTTAGAAATCTACATCAAATCTAAGGCAAATGAGCATGAGAAATCACAAGACAAAGAATATCATTAGATTATATCCTTTGATTCGAGTTGGAAGATAGTACAATAACTTACAGCTTACTTCTTTCTTTATACTCTGAACCCATTAAAAAAGGATATAGTATATATATTCTTGATCAGGTCCATCTTTCCGTCTATCTATATCTGTCCGTCGGTCCATCCGTCCATCTGTTCGTTTGCTTGTTCGTTTCTCTGTCTATACCATTTCTTTAATATCGTTCAAAAAATTGTTTCCTTCCTTATTCTATTCTATTCTACAGTATTTCAGGATCATTAGATGCCCTTGCGGAGAATATAATCTACTCAACCTTCGCCTGGTGCAATTGCTAGCCTGAATCTCTCTCTCTCTCTCTCTCTTCTAGTGAGAAAGTTGTGGTCTGTACCAACTTTTGGCTTATCACCCGAAGCAGAGGCTTCTTGTACAGAGCGATCAGACGATAGGTTAGTGGTGTGATCTACGTAGTTCGCTAAAAACATTCCATCAGCAATTCTCAAATTGAACCGAGTTGTTCTGACATCTGTCGTCTAGCCTGGGACGCCAGCTCTGATGGGACTAGCTGAGGACAGTGTCTACCCCTTTGACACTTGGAAATTATTTGTTATCAGAGCTCCTGGGGCGGTCCTTACTTGCTGCAGCAGTCCCAGCTACCAGACTCGATCAAACGCCTGCTTGACATCCAGTCAAAGGGCGAAGCCCATCACCCCATCACTTCCTATCAAAAGCAGTAAGACAGAAGCTTAAATACAATAGTTGCATGCATGCATAATAGCTGTAAGAAGAAGACACAAAGAAAGACAATGAAGACAACGATCTGGAATATATTTTTATGCATTGCCAATTGTCGCAGCTGTCGTCTTCCACAAGGTATAATAATGCGGGCGCAGCAATATTTGCCGCATGCGGTCGAAAGTTCATTTGCAGTCAACTGGAATTTTTTTTGGGGGCAACATTTGAGGGCCGATAACACATTTGGCACTGCCCACTTGGCAAGGGTTCAACTGCGCCAGCGACGACGACGACACTAAGCCCGGTTAATCGGCAAATAAAATACGTACAAAACGATGGCCAAATGGCCAAAAAGAAATGTGAAAAAATGGCAGAAGGCACAAAGTGCGCGCCAACTAAATGCAGCAGAAAATCAAATGATTTTCAAGCTTTTCGCATTTGCGATGCTTTCAGCTGCTGCTGCTGCTTCTGCTGCTTCTTCGTCTGCTGCCCCAATGCATTGGCAACTGATTTGCACTTGCTTATCGGCCATGCTCTGGCATGTGCAAAAATATGGGCCCGCGACCACGCCCACTGGCTGCAGCTTTAGCTGTTGCTATTTTGGGGCAGTCAACTGCAATGGCCGTGATAAAGATTGACGGCGTTGTAAATTATCTGATTTTGTCACTTCGGAAATTGCCAAAGTGTGCCTGGAGAGAGCGAGTAGGGAGAGGGGCGAAAAGGGCAGATCCAACAAGAATTTACTAAACTCTATTGAAAACTTATTTATAGTAAATCAAAATTTGCAGTTTGAAAATACTTTGAAATAGTTTTTTGTTGATTGCGCAGCCCGAGGCGACCCTCTACACAATAAATTCATTAAAAATACATTATCTATATAAAAAAAAACCTTATTTATTTAAAAAGGTTTTATCAATATGGTAAGATTAAGAATTATTCTTCATTTATTAACAATCTTATTATTTATTTTAATTAATAATATATTATAAATAAATATAATTTATTTTTAAAAATTTACCTAAATTAAAAATAACTGCAAATAAAATTGAATATTTATTAAAAAAAGTTTTCATAGCATTTTGACATACAAAAACACGCATTAAATATTTAAAAGTCTTGACTACAAATAAAAAGAAAATAAAAATTGAAAACGAACAACAACAAAAAAACAAGAACAAGAAAAATCCAACCGCAAAAGGCAAGGACAATGGCAAATGTGGCTGCTGGGCAAAGGATGCCCAAAGGGACATGAGATCTAACGTATGTTGCTCTCAGTGTCTCGTTGTCTGAGTCGAGTGTTGCTGTTGCTGCCAAAGTGCAAATAGAACAACAACAATAACAATTGAAAGGAATTTAAATTTGCATTTGGCGCAAAGTTCATGCCCAAAACTTGTGGGAACAGATATATATATATATATATATATAGATATATATAGCTCCATGTCGATGTCATCATTAAGGCAAGGTGCAGCAGCAGCGTCCACTATGGTCCAGCTGGGCCGTCTAGAATTTCAAATTTGTATCGCATTTTTATCGCCATTTAAATGTAAATTGTTGCTCAAAGGGGAGCCAAACACACACAGAGAGCGATAAAGAGACGGGGGAGGGCTGCGGCTAAAGGGGAGCAGCACAGTTTATGTGAGTGCGACGACTTCCGACCGCAATTGAATTTTTTAAAAGCGCTGAGCGTTGATAACCAAAACAATAAAAACCCCAGACTAGCGCGCAAACGAAAAAAAAAGTAAGCCAAAAGGAATGTAACAAATGTTTTAAAACCGCTTAAATATTCAACAAGCAGCAGTCTGCTAGAGAGAGAGAGAGAGTGAGAGAGGGAGAGGGAGAGGCAGTGTGTGTGTGGACACTGAAATATACGATGCAAAGGGCACAAAGCCCAGGCCGGCCTATAACAAAATATGTGCCATTCAGCCAAATATTTAAAACGTGTCTCTGTTTGTTTTTGGCATCTCTTTTTTTTTTGGTTTCATTGTCACAGGAGCCACAGGACGAGTGCCTGTGCCAGTGCCAGTGCCTGTGCAACGTCATGGGACATCGTTAAATTTGATATCAGTTTCGCAAAATTTGTTAAAATTAACAATAAAACGTGACCAGGCAAATAATTTCGAAATATGTCGCAAGTGAACCGAAACGAAAACAAAAACAAACACACAGACTGAACAAATTTTTGGAATATTAAAGTTTATGAGTAGAATGCATAGATCGATGCGGAGAACAGTGGTTCAACTGAGTAAGCCTGAGACTCTCGAATATTGTGCTATGCCATATGCTGTATGGATGTATGGAGAGAACAATTGAATTCCATGTGGATGTGCCTGAGATGGTTTTATATAGTAATGTCCCCTATCATGTATAGATGAGGAGAACAGTTTTCCTTGTGGTTGTAACTGGGAAGTTTTTATAGATTAGATATTTCAGTTGATATATAAATCAATGGAGCGAACAATGTTCCTTAGACTTATTTATATTGTGGCAATATCTTATATCACAGATGAGGGGAACAATATTTCTTGTGGAAATACCTGAACATTTTTAATATGTATATGATGTATAGATCTATGAAAACAACAATACTGCGAACATAACTGAAAAAAAGATATCTCTTAGGAAAGTTTACCTCATTCTCCATCTGTCTGTCAGTCTATTTCTCTCTCTCTCTCTCTCTCTCTCTCTCTCTTTCACCCTCTATCTCACTCTCTCTTTTTTTCTTAATATTTTTAATTCAATGTAGTTTATTTATACATTTTTTATATTTATTTTTATTTATATATTTATTTAAAATTTTACATATAAATCCCCATTTTCATTCAACTTATTTCAATAAAAACTAATCCACTTATTTGCTGAAATGTGGATATTTAATTTCTATCCAATTATTCTAATTTAAATAAACATAAACAAAAAACATCTTTTGTCGCAAAGTTCAGGCAAAAAATTAGTTTGTAAACATAAAATTCAAATTGGATTTGACTTCTAATACCTACTTAAAGCTGGATATAAACTGCATATATGTTTCACATAATTTATGCAACGTAATTTGTTGCACATTAAATTGTATCACTGATAATCCAAACAGTGCATGATCGACTATAAGGTGCCCAGCACCTGCTTGCCTACTGTATGTGTCTATTAGAGATCAAGTTCTATGATGAACTCTAACAGGCAAAAGAACTTTTGATAAAGTCAAAGCGAACTTATCAATAACACATAATGGAATCATTATCACAAAAGTATTCTTTCACTATCTATTCACTATACACTCAACAAACCTCCCTTTTCAACTAATTTGTCAAGGGTATAAAGCTTAAATTTAATATCTCTGGGCTTTTCTCATGTAATTTAATTTGATTTGCCGCATTAAGGCACTAAAAACGAAAAACCAAAAACTGAATACTAAACACAATAAATGAATTACAAATCTGAGCTGCAAATAAGCTGCCAAAAATGTTGGAAAATTAATTATAATAAACAATAATTATAGTGAGCGAGCTGAAAACAATGCAAATCACATGAATTCCGTTTATACCTTGTAAAATAGCTCATAATTCACAATGAACGAAAATCAAGCTCAATATATGCGAAGAGTAGATGCACTCTCTAGCAAGTCAAGCAATGAAAACTTTCCTTAAATCTTAAAAAGAATTTATTTATTTAAATAGAAAAAATATGAATTTTGTTTTAGCAACTGCAGCATGAAACTCTTGACATCTATGATGCCCTCTGGGAAGTGTATTAATGCGCCAATTGACTAGTTAGCCTGGGGTTTGTTATAGATTTTATTTGGCTTTTATTAAATGCACCATAAATAATAAATTGCATTGCCGGCAGAAGCTTTTGTTGAATTTCAGCATGGATAACATTTAAAATCTGCTAATTTGAATTTATGATATTTTTTTTTTCTTTGGCAATTTTATTTATTGATAAAAATTAGAAAAAATTAAAACAAATAGAAAGGGTTAATAAGCCAATAAAAGGAATAATTCATTGAAGAAAATAAAATGTATTTTTTATTAACTTTTTTTTTATTTGGTGGAATTTTTATTTACAGATTAAGGGCTATAAAATGTAACAAATACAGAATTTGTTGCAGCTGTAAAAATGAAGTGGATATTTGACAGATTTTAAGTTAAGACACGATGCCGTCTGAGTCTTCACCTACTTCAATTGCGTAGCAGATCTTTGGCCTGCAGTACCTAAGCCCAACCTAACCAGGCAGCTTGGGTGAGCATCTAGTCTAGTCTAAAAGTATTTTCTGGCCACCTCTTGGATTCTGTCTTCAATTTTTGGCAGCTTATAAAAATATTTCTATGTATATGTTTATATAGAAATATTTTCAAGACCTTCCAATACCAATTTACATATTAGGCAACGAAAAGCGGCAAGTTTCCAACATTATTCTGCTATACGATTACAGCTCTTCATACGCCCTGTTGCGCGCTCATAACAGCATGTAATAGACATATATAGACATCTATATATATTATGAAAGTATCTATGTAGTTGTTTATCTGCAATGATTGCTTTTGCATTCAAAAGCTGTCAGCGTATTTAATGCTCTTTAACAAGAGATGGACGCCACGTACGTGGCCAGTAACTGAAATTGTATATAAAATGGGAGTCGCCTCGAATGGAGTTGAGCTGGCTCCAACTGGGGCGTCAACGCAATGTTAATTGCGTATCTACGTGATTTCTTACCAAATTAATTTGGCCAAATTGCGAATGAGACAACAAGCCAGCAGCTCGCTGGCCGGGCGTATAAATCAGTTAAGTTGCTGTATTAACATTGAATACATTTGTTTAATTAAATGAAACAAAATATAATAAAATATGTGCGGCTGCTGCCCTATGGAGTGCACTGGACTCCACTGGAGTGGAGTTGGGGAAAAGCTTTTCCTTTAATTGAAAAGCCGTTAAGCCCGGCCCCACAGTCGCCGGGCGGCCGTGCGTGTTTTCCTTTCACGATTCGAGCGCATAAAATGCAAAAACTAACACCAGCAGCCAGCAGCCAGCAGCCACAGCCAGTAGCCAGCATTAAAATCAACGTCAACCAAACTGCCAGCTGGCCAATAGGTGTTAGCAGCGGCCAGTTAGTTAGTTGGCCAATGTGTGCACAGCTACAATCATGGCCATCGCCATAGAGACTACGCGTTGCATATGAATTTGCTCACACTCGCCCTCCCTCTCTCTCTCGTTGTCTCCCTCCCATTCATCTGTGTTGCCAAAACATGTAATGAAAACATTCGGTCTGCTGGCTGCAACATTCAGCCAAATACAAACAAAACGCTGCCGAGTCGCCAAATAGATAAACAAACAAAAAGTTGAGCACCTAAATTATTTCTGTTATCACAAGGGTCATCGAAAACAATCAACACAGAGCAGAGACTGCCTGCCCTCATATGTTCAGTTACAAATACTATCGCATTAGTCTTAAATGCCAAAATGCTACTCAAATATTTGTCAAGCTATTTAAAAGTTTCTCAACTTTATTTCAATTGCGAACAGGCCTAAATATTCCATGGAAAATATTCAGGTAATTAAGACAAGCAAATTAAATTACAGTTTTTTTTTATTTATTTATATTCATTAATAATATATATATCAAAATTATTATTTTAATATTTCTTTAAAATTGTATATATTTATTTATATTTTATTTTATATATATTTTTATATATATTTTTTGTATTTATATTCTTATATTTTTATTTATATATATTCATATTGTTGTATATATATATTTTTATTTTTAAGTTTATTTTAAGTTTGATATTTATTTATATTGATATTTTTTTAAATTTATTTATATAAATATATTTTTTTCATAAACTATTTTTAATATTTATTTATATATTTTTATGTTTATATTTATATATGTATATTTTTATATATTTTATATTTGTATTCCTATATTTTTATTTTCTATAGAATTATATTTATAGATCTATCTATAGAGCAGCTTAACTGTGATTCAATATCAGCCATGCAACCAGATCTGCTATATGTCTATGAATTATTCATAAGAATTCACATCGAATCACACTTCAAGCTTCAGCTGTTAATCTTAACAAAACCTTCATCAAATATAATACAACTTATCTGCAGCCATTGTTAATATCACTTAATAACAAATATGATTTAATTTGATTGTACTCAAACGAAGATAAACACTGTAGAAGAGAACTGTATCAAATGCTCCTTATGCATATGTTACGCACTTATCCAATTCTTATAATTCCATTCACTTCATCAATTTGTTATGAATGGCAATTTGGTTATTTGTATGCAAAGTCAGTCAATGTTATGGGAACAATATGCTCTATGCTCTCTCCCTCTCTCTATACTCACTGCCTTTCACTGTTATGCAACACTTGACCAAGCGTTACCAAAATGCAGCTTAGCCAAGTTAAATGGATGTTTTGCAGCTTGGCTTGAATACAATTTCTATAGCATACTTTGCTGCGCAGCACTTGACACTGATAACACATCGTCTGGCGCATTAAATGGACAAAAGGGGGCTAGCATAATGCAGCCAGTTGCAGGCGACCCCATGCCACAGCCACGCCCTGCACTCCAGCTCCTGCTGCCTGGGCCAGCTGCTTCGTCGTCGTCGTCGTCTTTGTGGCTTTCAGTCATGTTCTGCTGTTCTGCTGTTATGTTGTGCTATCCGTTCCTTTATTTGTGCAAGGCATTCAACGCTTGTTTAGCTCGCACTTGCTGCATTTGCATGCAGCTGCCGACTGGCAACTGGCAACTGCAATTGTGACTGCCATTGCGACTGCGACTGTAACCTAATTTTGTGCCTCTAATTGTTTCATTATGTCGCCGCATTAACAAAAGCCCGGGCCGCATCAAGTGGAGCGGCAAACTAAAAGATGTCGAAAGTGAAAAAGAAATGCGAGCCGAGTGCTTGCTGTGGTTGCTGTGGTTACTCTGTGGTTGCCAGCCACACGACTGCTTCTAATATAATGTGAACTAGGCTTTGACTTGATTGGCTGCCTTGGCAGATGCTGCTACTGCTGCTGCTGCTGGGTCGACTGTTGTTGCTGTTGTTGTTGCAGCCATTGTTGTTGCAACCTACTTTATACAGAGCCATTGTTTGTTTTTAATTAGCCGCAATAAACGCTCACCCACACGCTGGCAGACACATGCACACATGGGTCACGTCCGTTGCGCCCACTTAAAACAAACAATTGGCAAATGGCATTTCACTAAGCAATTGAATTTGTGCCGAGGCCTTGAAACAATTTGTTATTCTTTTATGTAGATGGACGCCAGGCCAGCCTACCAGCCTGCCACCCACCCACACATTGCCTGCCTGCCTGCCGTCTGTTGGGTAATTAACTTGGCACAACATGTGCCCAACTTTGACTCTATTTAAATGACACACACACACACACACACATGTATGTATTAATGAGTGTGTGTGCTGCCTCTGCTCAAAATCAAATTAGCAGCCAGCAAGCCGAAAATCTATAAATCTGCTGATTTACACAGAAATAAAGTCATCGTTCGCTCATATGAGCTCAGCCATAAAAACAAATTAGGCCAAACTGTTAAGTAAACAACTTTTGCTAATACCAACAGCCAGACTTGCCCTCTCTCTCTCTCACTCTCTCTCTCGCCCTCTCTCTCTTTCTCTCTAGTCTATCGTAAAGTTATCTTATTAATTTCTCGGTTAATACGCGCAATCAAATGCGATAAATATAACCATATATTGTAGCATAATTTCAGTGGAAGGAATGTGGCTTGGCTGCCTCGTCCAGCTAAGCTGACAGAAATAACACTTAAGCAAATATTTCCGCTCCGGCCAAGTCTGTCTTTGTTTCTAGCCATTTGACTGGCTATTAAGCAATGTTTGCTATACGGATTGCTCTTGCGACGGCACCACGCGTCATCTATGTATGAGTAATCGCTTTCATGCTTGATGGCCAAAATGATTAATGGCCCTGGGGCCATTGGCTAAACTCCAAGATTAAACGCAACAGTTTCGAGTGTTGATCATTTGTTATATATCATTTTCCAAGGGCCTAAGCCTTTACATACATATATCTACATATATATATATATATATATATATATATTTATATATATAGTGCATATATATAGTAGGCATGTTCTGGCCTAATGAAATTTCGGGCTAACCTTCGTGTCATATTTTATTAATATTTTTTGTTACAAGTCGTATAACAAATTTTGATTTCATGCCAGTTAGTCTTCATTTTTTCCCATTCATTGAGAATATCTTATGTTTTTTTCACAGAGTGAAAGCAAAGCATTATGCTCGCTTCAGGGCAGGCGTTTGTGTGTTCGCAATTCACAGCTTTGCTATGAATGCTTGAGACTTGATATCATATATATGTACTCATGTATGTCTAGAAGATATGACCATGAACATTGCGAAAATTCATTAGCCTTAAATCTAAATATAAATTTATATATCATTCATGGAATATCTTAATTATGACAAGTGAATTGCTGCTGATCATCTCTAGAGATAATTTTAAGTTTATATATCCACAGCTATTGAGAGCATGGCAATTCAAACTAAGCGAGATTTGGCCATGAAGCTGACATCAACCAATCTTTCCAGTCAAATCACTATTGACTTTCTGTAAAGGTTGGCTTATAAACTATATGAATCCCTCAATATCTCAGTTCACATTCAATTCTAGTCACTAAATTCAACTATAATTTGACTCTGACTTAATTCAATTCATTCAAGAATCTGCAAATTATTCATATTTATATATTAATATAACAAGTTTTTAATTTAGATACTTCACAAGTTCGTTTTGCATACAAAATTTAATAGTAGAAGGCCTGCTTTTGACCTATGCTGCTTAGAAATCAAGTTTACATAAAAGGGAAATTATTTAGGTAACATAAACATAAGCCTCAAGACAGACCGGGTCTCGACCTTAAATCTATCAAATATCCTCTTGAATTTTATCTGTTATAGTTATACCTAATCTTACTCTTCCTTCCCCTCAGCTATGTATTCTGTGCTTGTTATCTTTCAAAGTGTTGGCGTGTGAAGAGAGAAGATCTACAATATTTGGTTGTTTCAGTGAGGCCAAGTTTTGTTAACACAGATATATTCTTAACAGCTAAGTAAGTAGCGGCGTTGACACTAAATGTATGACAAAGAACTGTCAGATGACCACATATCCTCAGAATATCTATAAATTTCAATTAACATAAGTATAATTAAAATTTATATATAATTTAATAAATAGGTAGACTGCAGTCGAGCAAGCTATGCACCTGATCACAGCTTCTATTGAAGGAAGTTAGGGAAATCAGAGAAGGTCATAAAATGTATAAAGAGTAATCTCTTGCGCACATGGGCAAGTGTAACGGACGGAAGTGTCAGGTTGGTCAGCGCGGGAAAACAAAATGAAGTGGGGCGACTTCATTTTGTTGTATATATAATATAAAACAATTTTTCAATTTATGGACTTTCAGCTTATCGCTCTTAGCGCAACAAGCAATAAACTTTTGAAGGCTAATCTTTCATTCTGTATTTTGGGCTCGGACTTTGGACAGCGACTGAGACTGATGAGACTGATGAGAATTGTTAATAATTAAAATTGTTAAAAATAAGTTAAAATTGTATAATGCTGTTTGGCTATTGTTTTCCTTTCCTGTTGTGTTGTCTCTTTGCCCCAATTATTAATTTACAGCCTTAAAGCTTATCTAAAATTATATCAAAACATATTAAACTAAATTTCTTTTCAGCAAGACGCTATATGAAAACTGTAAGCATCTGCAGCAATACAAGGCAAACTCTCTCTTTCTCTCTGGAGTGCAATTTCCGTGGCTCATTTCTAGTTGGAGACGTTTGTGATGCTTTCCAGTTTGCAGGAGAGCGACAAAAATAAATGCTTTATCGCATGCACGAATCAACAAGCCATAAACAATCCAAACAATGCAGCCCTTGCCCCCAGAGGACTTGGCACCCGGCAAGGATACGCCGAATGCGTAGCTGCAATTGTCTCGACAAGTCATTCCACATTTCTTTTTTGTTTTGTTTGTTGGTTTTCTGTTCTGTTTTCTTTGGCCAGTGATGTCTGGGTCAGTGGCTGTGACATTTTCGACCATTTTTTTTGTATGCCTGAAGTCTGGTCAATTTGACTATGACATGAGCGCGCAACTGGAGCTGGCCATAAAACATGTCCGTGGCTGGATGCAAACAATTTCACGCGAGCCAGCCCAATGCCAAAACCCATTCGACGGGTATATCAATTTTGGTTGTTAGCTTTGCCAAACTCTCTAGCCCTAGAGCCGACAACTTAAAGCCGCTGCGAACTGCGAACTGCGAACTTGTCGAGTTTTTCCACGCACGCGCAACTCGAGCTCAAACATGAGCAAGACGAACGACGACGACAACATTCAACATGTCAGGCGGTGGGGCGACAGCAGTTGGGCCACTCAAGAATCCGTCTTGTGGCCGCCAACACGAAGATGAAACTATTATCCACGGAAATTAGCGCGCTGCATGAACAAAAACACATGAAATGCGGACAAGTTTTTATACCCTGAACCCATTGAAAATGGGAAATCAGGGTATAATGGTTTTGTTAAAATGTATGTAGCAGGCAGAAGGAGGCGTGGCAGACCCCATAAAGTATATATATTCTTGATCAGGGAGATGAGCTAGTCGATTAGCCCTGTCCGTATGTAGAACCATAGAGCTAGAGAAATTTTAAAATTTTTTTGTAGGTCCCTGAATAGCACGCGCAGGTCAAGTTTGTTTCAAAAATTCGATAACTATTCCCGTTTTAATGTTATCGATTAAAAACCTTACCGAAGTACAGTTTTTTAATTCTATCTCGTACATATTTAGAGCTGGAGTCTCCAAATTTTGCATTAAGTTTCATTTATATTTTATAAAATTTAGATTTTTGTCATATTTTGGATACCGTCTAAAAAAAAGTTATCTTTCTCTTTATTTCTCTCGCTCTCTCTCTCTCTCTCTCTCTCTCTCTCTCTCTCTCTCTCTCTCTCTCTGTCTCTGTCTCTCTATCTTTCTCGTTTTAACACAGAATTTATTAAACAAAACGTTTGGCCTACTAAATATAGTAGGCTTTGATATCGAAATCGAAAGCCTGAAGCCTCTCCATTTCGTACATCAGTCATCACTTTAATGCTTTGAACTCATATCTCAAAATTTTGTGAATAATATTTCCCTTTTTTTTTCTAAAATAAATTTTTCATTAAATAAAAGCAAAACAAATGACTGAAGACGGTAAGTTCATTAGTACTAAGTCTAAGTTGAGTGTTGCTTTCGGCGAAAGCAAGACGATCAACAAAACCAAGGACGTAATCTACAGAGATGTAAGTAACAACAGGTGAGTATAACGTGGTTTGTCCATGTTATGCCTGCCTAGCAGTGCGATCTATAAACGGAAGCCGTTAATAAGTCTCAGGTTATAGACGTTGATGCATCAAGAAACTATCTACAATGATCTCGCCGAATCACATTCAGAGCAGCAGCCGCAATATGAGACTGTGATAAAGCAGAAAGAATCTATTGCCAGCGTTGGCAGGAAGTGCGTGCTAAGAAAACATTGAGAAGGACGATAACACGGTTAAAGTTCGCTAAATTGGCAAACATCCCACTACTAGCTGAAAGCCCAAACAAGTTCAAGCCTAAACCTAAATAATGCAAAATTATTCGATTTTTTTTATATTAAAAAGTTATTAAACAAAACGTTTGGTCAATTCCTATTCATGGACGCACAGAATTTGAAATGCGTGCATTCTCGTGTATTCTAAGAATCGAAATCGGGATTGAGTTGTGTCTGAATTATCAGCTGCTACTTTGGCTTAGATTTTCTAGATGGCGCTCGAGCAGTGAAGTGGCGGTGTTGATAGAAGCGATTCGAAGCGGTTCGAAACCCGACGATATTTGGGGTTTAACTTAATTTGAATACCTTGAATACCGTTATAGCTATAGATTTCAGATTTACTCTGTATATTTGTGTAATGAATACAAATATTTTGTAATTTCAAATACTAGAGACTTGTGCTTTGGCAAATACATACATATGAATGTCATTAGTAAGCTCTGAAAGTTTGATATCCAAAGTTTAGCTAGAAGAAAACTAATTCAACAAATAAGTTTCCATAATATTGCCCATACTGCAGCCCAAGCGCAGCCCATATATGTATATTTAAAGATGTATATATAAAAGAAGCGTAAAATGATTTGAATATCGCATCTTGCAGGGTTCAGGGTATCTCTTAGTCGAGCAGTCTCGACTAGAGCACTCTTACTTGTTTCTTTTTTTTTTGTTACTTCAAGCTAAATTTCTAAATTGCTGTTGACATTGATGTTGATGTTGCTGCTAATGATGTAGTTGTTGCTAGTGTTTCTCACTGCGATTAGCCCAACTGAGCGCCTTTGTTTACACATGAAACTTGCTTAATTCGTATTTAAGTTCAATCAACATGAAAAAATTGAGATCTGAGTATGATATTTATAATTGCGAAAGGACTCTTAAAAACATATTGAATGTTGGCTTTTTTGGGCATGGAAAAATCTATATATTTTTAGATACCCTAAGCCCATTTAAAAAGGGAAAGTTAGGGTGTATTGCTTTTGCTAAAATATAAACGCTTAGATTACAGTAAGATTCTAGTAAGTTGTTGGAGATGCGTTTGAAACTGATTTGTTGATCATTCGTTTGGCTGCAAGTTCACTTTCAGATATGTTTGAAATAAGATACCTTACCAAAGGATCAACTGCTTCAGTGTAACTGAAATGCTTCCCATATATCAAGAGACAATGTAAGCTTCTCAGCTACTTATAGCAAAAACTACACCTGATAGGAAGGCCTAACAAAGCCTGCCTTACACCTACCGATTACCATTTGTCTCCTGGTCAAGCGCTTCAAATGAAGAAGACAAGCTTGAATCGATTCTTGAATCGTATTGGAAGTAAAAAGTAAAAGTACGAGATGTGAGAAGTGTAGCTAGAGATGAACAAAGTGAAAAAAAAAACCCAAAACAAATGACTCTCCCCTACTTCATAGACACTGGAGGCTCTCAAGAAACGTTCATATCTGAAGAAGCCGCACAACAGCTAAAGCTGCGGACGTGGAAGTTCAAGGAAATTTTACAAAATGTTGAAGTACTGAAAAATAGCGTTTGCTTAACAATTAAACCAAGGATTAAAAGCAAATTCGTTACTGCAATGCAGGCACTTGTTATGCCAAAATTTCAGAGACTTCAGAGACTTTACAGAGCAAGAAAATTAACATGGATGTCAATAAGAATTGGATAGGCTGCAAGCTAACAGAACCATATTTAAGCGAACCCAGTCGAATTGATGTTGTAATTGGCGTTGATTTACTGCCCTTGGGAAAAGTAAAGAAAATCACCGAAACACTGGAACAAAAACCTGAACATCATCGCAGTCAAGTGTATTCATGCTTCTACGGTCCGGAATACAAAACTGAACACCACCGCAGTCAAGTGTATTCAGACACACATTCTGATATTTAAGCATTTAAACTCTTCTCAGCTTAGATTTCATCATTTAACACGCACTCGCTTCACTCTTTATAGCCCGCCTCAGTCGCATCGCATTACACCTAAAATCCATATCAAATATATTCATTTTTAATATATAAATATATAAAAAAAACCTTTTAATATACAAAAATACCTATTACATCTCCACTACATCCTAATATATATATATAATCTTCAGCTTTACTATATACTCCATTAATAACCGTTTCAGTGTCTAGTTAGATCTGCAGACAAGCGCACAATATTTATGTTTGTCTGCATATAAATTACATTGGACTCGATTCGGGGCCATGTTCTAGTCTGTTACTCTTGCCTGTGCCGCTTAACTTGGAGGCCATAAAAGTCGAGTCCAACATTTTGGCACATAAAATATGCGTAAGATATACACGCAAATAGTTGACGGAGTTCGGGGGGGAGACCGTCGCCGGACCCGGTCAGTGGCTAATAGCAAAAGCAAGTCAAAGATAATTGCTGTCCGACTACATTGTCGTTCTGTGCTTTGCATTTCTCTGCCGTCTCCGAAGAAAGATACACTCAAAGCTTTACGAGCGCAAATGCCATTAAATATCCAAACGAATCTTGGCTACGTGAAGTGGCCAAAAAGGCTGCCTAGTCGCCCTCCGCGAGTCGCTTTTATTGCAAACCATCAAAACAGAAAAAAAAAATGGAAAAAATAGAAAAAAATGTTAAAACGCAAGAATTTCATGCCCATTGTCTGAGCCAATGTAATTGCCAAATGTCTGAAGCGAAACACTTAAACGCCGCGCAAAGCCGCTAACGAAAATCCTTTAGCAGATGTTAAGGCTAACAGCGCCAGCAGCAGCGCGTTAGCAGAGTGGAGACTTTTTAGTAGCGCTGTTAGATTAACAGTCTGCAATAATGTCAAGCGCTGTTAAGTGCACAAAGTGTTGAATGAAAAGAAAATTTCAAATGAATAGAATTTTTTATAGAATTTCTGACAATTTATAAGAATTAGTGACTGCAGTTTGACTGTTGCTTAACATTTAGCTAACAGCAGTGCTCTAAACTGACCCAGAAACAAGAGTCGCCAAGCGTCGTTTAAGAGAGCGCCAGAGTGGGGCAAATACCTGGCGACAAAGCGACAAAAGAGATTAAATGCCATGGCAGATGACGAAGGAGAAGAAGAAGGAGGAGCATGAGCAGCAGGAGAAGTGGAAAAGTGGCAGCAAATGTAAAACCGAGCGTTGAACATTGTTGAGGCAGGTGACGAAGTGTTGAACTTCGTCCTTGATACGACAATATGTTACGCTGAGCGCTGCCGCTAATGTCCTGGCTGACGGTCTTGCCAAAAGACAACAGCAGCAGCAGCAGCAGCACTAGCTGAAGCTCTGCTTGCGGTGTCTTCGTCTCATGACTTCAACGAAGAGATGTCGACAACAACAACAACAGCAGCAAATATATGGGAATAAATCCTAACAAGAACCGACGATGACTGAGGCGAGAAGCAAGTTAGCTCTGCCGGCGTCGGCGTCGCTGCCCGCTTTGGCTACACGCTGTGCGCGCCGAGCAATTGGCCCAGCATCAGTCTCGAAAAGCCTTCTGTGCGTGCAGAGGTTAACGCGTGCCACACACGTCGCAAACGCAACGTGCGCTAACGAAAAAGACGTAAACCCAAGTCACGTGAAGTGAGTGCGACTGCGAGTGTTTGTCTGTCTGTCTGTGTGTCTGCCTGTCTGTCTCTGCTGTCCTGCTGTCTGTCTAGTGTTAATCCTTGCTGTGTGCCAGGTAGGGCCAGCTAGCCTGAGCCCAATGAACCATGCCAAAGGCATTGAACTGTGGCGCGACAAGACTGGACATGAACATGGACAAGGTCCTGGCTGAACCTTATGCCAATACAAATGCTGCTGCTGCTGCGAGAATGGCTATTAAAAATTGATGGCCATTGAAAAGTCTTAACAAGTGCGAAAGGCTGAGCGTCTTTGTTATTGTTGCTACGCATGTTTTTGACATTTTCTGCTGGCATTGGCAAGAGGTCAAAGGTTGAGCAGCCGAAATTGCCAACTTGACTGCTCGAGTGCTACCAAATTAATTAACATGACAATGACGAAGGTGAATTGCGTGTTTTTTTTTACGGTTTTACCTCCCCCAGTGCCACAAATCCTTTCTGCAGCAGCATTAAAAAGCTGCCCCCACTGCTGTTGTTGTTGTTGTTGTTGTTGCTGTTGTTAAATTTTTGTTCCTTGATTTCCGCAAGCATTTACAACTTTTTAATTAGACCCTTTATGTGTCGAAGGCATCGACTTTGCACCGTAATTAATTGTTTATTGTTAGGCGATTTGAGGCCGTGTCGAGGCCGTGCAGGCATCTGCAACACCCATTCTCAACTCAATTGAAGGTGTTGAGAGTGGGCGTGACGCGTAACGCCTCATCGCCAAAGTATTGACAAAGGGCAGCATAATTAAGTGTGAAGTGAATTGGTCGCGCTTGTTACAGCCCTTCGAAAGCCAACTGCTAGGGAATTACTCTCAAAAGAGCTTCATGCTTGAGCAGCCACAACTAATCATAGATTTCAGTGGAAATTCATGGGAATTGATAGTAAGACATTGTCATCAAAGCTGTGATTGTGCTTGGCTAAGTAGTCAACTTGTTTTCTCGGTTTCTATTTAATGATAATTTAGCTATTGTATATTTATGATTATTTCTCTGCTAAATATTTACTTAATATTTAATTTTTTTATTTTTTAACAATATTTATGATAAATTAATTAGTTATAATTTATTTAATATTTAAACATTTAAAAAGTTTTATTTTAAATATTTATTTAATTATAAATGTGTTTTGGGATTGTATAAAATTTGTATTATATTATATTATAAATAAATTATATTTAATTTATATATATTAAATATACTTAAATTTATTTATATTTTCTATATATAATTTATTTATAAATGCTATAGTTAAATAGAATAAATAATTGAAAAATACATAGCATATTTATTTTGTATTATTTGTATTAGTATTAGAATTGCCATTACTGACTTGTTAATCATTATTGGCATCATTAGTATGAGCATTTTTTGTATAAATAAATAATAATTAATTATTTTAATTAATATAAGTTTTACAATTGACATTCTCATTCTTGATATAAATATTATTGTTTGTATTTTCATTACGACTTTTACTATTTAATTATTCAAAGTTGAATAAATGTTAAAATTATGACAACTAAGAAAATTACTTTATTATTATCATTATAATTAGCAGAGCTGTTAAAAATTCCATTTGAATGGAAATTCAAAATGGGTTTTCAGAACAAAAACCCATTTTGAATTTCCATTCAAATGGAATTCTTAACAGCTCTGATAATTAGTTATATTTGTCGGGTGACTGTTATTTTCGGCCATTATAGCGCAGCGAGTTTCGATCGCACTCGAGTTCCAAATTGTACTGCCTTGAATCTGAACTCTCTTCTTTGTGCCTACCATCGAACCACACTCGGCGACAGCGTCAGAACGCTGACGCCCCGCTAAAACGGTACTTTCCAAAACTACAAAATGCCATCAGCCAATCGCATCTCAAATAAAGGCTGATGCAAATTTCACATTATGATGAAATAACATTCTTGTGAAATGCCTCACACACACACACACAGCGCGTACGTGCAGTACGCAGCAACAATCACATACTGTGCGTACATACAGTACGCTCCGACATATTTATAAACATAATATAAATAATTTTAATAACATTTTTCTATTTTATAATAATTAAGTTAAAGATGCTTTTTGTTTTTTTAATTAATATAAAAACAAAGTTAATTATTATTAAAATATTTATATTATCTTTTTTAGTATTAGTTTGTCTCGGAAAAAATTAAAAAAAATTATTAGTACAATATGAGCATTAATAATGGTATTAGCACTATCTTTATTTTATTTATTTTAATTTTTTGTATTATTTAGTATTTAAACTAGTTTTTTGTTGTTGTTGTACGTGAGGTAGGCGATGCATATAGCCTGACAAGTCAAGACTCTGATTGGTATGTCGGACTTTATTACTGCTTAGCGACTTGGACTTCTTCTTGCTTGGGCTGCCTTTCACCATGCAACCAAGAGTTATCCTGTATTAACCTTCAAGCTGTAGCCTTTCGATGTGCTGCGCATTATCAGCCGTGTTTGAGTCATATTTTCGCCGCAAAACTTTTTGATCTAAATCATCTACTTTTTTCTAAGCTTCTTTGCTTTTGCATTAACAGTATTACTATAATTATTTGTATTATAAAAAATATTTAATAAATAAACTAAGGAATTAGTATTACCTCTATCATTTTTAGTGCAATTTGTTTAATTTTAAAATTATTATATTATTTTTTATAATTTTCATTCACATTTTTATCAGTAATATAATTTATATTTATATAAAAATATTAGTATAATTATGTTCAATACAAAATTTCATAATTTCCATATAAATGAAAAATCTCATAAATTTGTAGGGCAACAAATCTTTAAAAATTTGATATATATTTTAAAAATATTTTCTTAGATTAGAAAAACAGAAAGCAGACATTGATTTATACTCATTTTGTGTACATTAAAATTTGAAATAAATTTTCAATATAAATCAATGTCTGCTTTTTGTCTTTTGCTTAGAAAATTAGCTGCCAAATGGCAGCCGATAAATAATATATAATGAAATATAGATATAATTCTAAAGAAAAGTCCAAATCAATGGAAAATTTATGTACAATAAATTGAAGCAGGCCTTAAAGCTAAGCATATCATTGCTTAAAGATTATACAGTTGAACGTGCAAGTTGCTCGTCACGTTCTCGCAGCGCTCAAAGCAAACCTTTTGCCTGAATATTTGTCTAGCAATAAGGGGATGACTGTCAGCTGCTACTGCTTCGACTACTTCTCCTGCTGCTGCTGCTACTGGTAGCTGGTTGTTCGTTGCTCAAGAGCTGGCACTTAAACCCTTTTGACAATGTCACAGGGGTAGCATCAAGTTGATGGTTACGCGTGATCATCATGTCGATTATGTTGATGATGATGATGCTGATGATGTGGCTGAATGATGAGCTAGCAAGCTTCATATATTTGTTTAAAGCCAAAGCATTATTGATCAAATGTAATAGCAAAGAAAAACTGACAGCGCCCAAAATAGCAGCACGATGAACTCAAGCCGAAAGAGTAGCTACTGCTGGGAGACGTTAGCTGCTTTCATTTGAAGTCGACTTTAATGGAGGGTAATGACAACTCGAGTGCAGTGCTTCACATAAGCATATTACAAGGGCAGGCAGTTCAAAATTAAGTGCTCGACTTGACTTACGACAGATTGAAATTTAAAGCAAGCAAATTGCTAAACAGCTGGTTAATTTATTTGACAGGCACTTGACAACTGAGTCTGTGTGTGTGTGTGTGTGTGAGGAGTAGAGCTCATTAGATCATAAATTTTTAATATAAATATGCAATGGTGCTCAGGAGCAGGAGGTGTGCTTGCAAATTGAAAATGCAAAGCACTTCAAGTGACATACACACGCAAGCGAATACAAATACAAATACATAAATACAAATACATAAGTACATGCTTAGGTAAGGGCTGGGGCAGGGGCGACGCAACAATAATTTATAAATGCATGAATAAAAGGGCGCTGGGCAAATAAAAATAAATAAATAAAACTGGCAATGCGGCATGAAATGTGCGCCGCGGAGCTGCGAACAGCGCGCAAAAATGTAACTGCGGCGCGTTTATTTTATTGCGTATACGCAGCATTGTGCGGCCCCAAAAAAGCGCCATATGACTTATTTGCTCATGTGTGCGTGTGTGTGTGTGTGTGTGTGTGTGTGTGCTCTATATGGCCACAGCAACAGCAACAGCAGCAGCCACGCAGCGGCTCAACTTATTTTCCACAAAATTAAACCATCAAAAATTTGCCAACAACAATGCTGGGGTAATTTATTTGACTCATGGTGTTTTACCCGCTTGTTTAGAAAGCGCCAGCCGCAGCCGCAGCAACAATAACAACAACAACAACAACAGCAACAAGGCCAGAGGCTATACACAAAAAAAAACACACCCAATACAAACACACACACAACATAAGAGCAACAAAAAAACCAAGCAGTATTTAAAGCCTGTGCATATGAGCAGCCCGCATCGACAACAACAAAAACAACAACAACAACAGCAATAATAACAATAACACCAACAGCAACAACAACAACATGGACTGTGGTCATGTTGGCGACGCGAACCGCTGCTTGCTTTTGGCTGCATTTGCGTCTGGATTTAAGCCCAACTGGCTGACTTGATGTACAGCGCGTATACATCAGCAGCATAGAGCACTGCCTCTTTTTTTTAGATATGCCCTGTTCTCATGAGAAGTTTATATACTTCGTTCTTATACCCTGTTCTTATGAGAAGTCTGTATAATCTGTTTGTATACCCTGTTCTTATGAGAAGTCTAAGCACCCTGTTCTTTTACCCGGTTTTCATGAGAAGTCTCTTTTTGTATACCCTGTTCCTATGAGAAGTCTATTTACTCTGTTCTTATACCCTGTTCTTTTGAAAAGTCTATGTAATCTATTCTTATACCCTGTTCTTATGATAAGTATATATACTCTGTTTCTATACCCTGTTCTATATACTTCGTTTTTATACCTCTTATGAGAAGTCTAGATACTCTGTTTGTATACCCTATTCATATGAGAAGTCTAATTCTCAGTTGCTATACCCTATTCTTATGAGAAGTCTATATACTCTATTTGTATACCCTGTTCTTATGAGAAGTCTATGATCGTAAATGAAATTCCAAATTTATATATACATTTTTCTGAATTTTTGGGAATTTTTATAAAAATTTTATTTTACCCTTTGCCAAACATATTTAAGCATGTTATATCGATATATTGTAAAATTTTATGAATTTCGATATATAACGATGCTGAAAGTAGTTCTTTTTAGGGAGAACTTGAAGCGCAAAAAACCATCACTCATAAAAATTTATATATAGCTGCTTGATTGGTACATGAATCTTCATGGAATTTCACTTTTTTAATAATTTTCTCTATGCCCTCCATAAAATATAGAGATTTTTGCCCTATCAGACATACAAACAGCTTCAAATCTGCCCACAAACCAATTGTTAAGTAACTAAGCTCAATCTAAACACAGTTGCCGCATACAATGAATCGAATCTGTCAAGTTAGCGTCAATATCTTTTATATCACACTCTAGTTAGGGTATCTGCCCGTCGTATACTTGTTACTCTATCAGTCCACCCCTTTTTTCGCCAGCGGCTCTTTTGACGTGCCGCACTTTTTGTTGCCAAAAATTAAACAAACTGCTGTGCGCATACTGCTGCGCCGCACTGTGATGATGAATTGATGTTAATGCCGCTGGGGCTTCTGGGGCAAATACTCGTTATACGAGTAAGTATGTGCCGCACGCTACCTCACACCCGCCGCGTACAACTTTTTTTTGCTGGCTTTGAAAGAGTTAAGCATTTATTTATTTACATGCACATTTTTGCTGTTTATCCTGCTGTCATTTTCTTTTTTTTTTTTTTTGGTTTTTTGCTCTTTGTGTATTTGTGTCTGTGCAGTTTATTAAGTCTCAAGTGGCGGGTCTCAGTCTCTGTCGCAACTGCTGCTCGTAGCCAATTTCATGGCAAGTTGCGCCCGCCTAAAGCTGTCGTCCTTGATGGATGGGCTTTTGACGCAGGCCAGCCAACATTTGGCGACCAATTTGATTTGCGCCGCATTTGCCAGCTCAAGCGAGGGCGTGGCAGACCGTCAGCCAGTCAAACGCTTAAAGGCAAAAGGCCTGCAGCCCCGTCGCACTGTTGTTTAAGATGGCTCGCATTAGACTTTAACTCTTCGCATTCACAATTGGCATGCAGACAAATGAATTCATTGAACATCAGTATTTACTTTTCATTGCAGCACTGGCCCATGAGAAGCTGCAAATTATTAGCCAGCCATTCACTCTATGAGGCTTAGAGCTGCTCAAATTGCAGACTTTGGTTTGCCTGATAGATTTCAGTGTTTGTGTTGCTATGCTCTCATGCCCTTAAATGAAGTTTATTGTTGGTATTTATGTTCGATTCTGTTTTCTGATACACAAAAGAAATTCAACTTGATGTATAAATTTTTACAGCACTGTTCATAAAAATAGTAGTGCAACTGATATGTTGCACAGCAAAATTCTGTGCTAAACATAATATTTCTAAAGCAATTTGAATATATATATATATAAAATTTGAAATGAGTATTAAGACGAACATATTCCGTCGCACTACTATTTTCATGAACACAGCTGTATATATATATATGAATATGTATATGTATCTATATCATCGCCTTGAATCTCTCTAACATCTGCGGCTACACGCTCAGATTGACGTCTTTTGGTCTTATCTGTGAGTGCATTAGATGAAATTCCACATTGTTGTTGTTCCGCTGTGCCCGCTGTACCCGCTGTCTCGCTTGTCCCACTGTCATGGCTAGAACATGCCGACAAGCCGCATGACGTATACGCCCCGGGGTCCGCAAGTGCAACAATCAGCTTCGTGCTTTCCGGCGCTTCCAGCTGCCAGAGCGCCGCTGCTAAGAAACCCTAGCCCAGCCAGATCGTGCGTGTCTGTCTCAACTTTAAGCCAATGCTAAAGCAGGTCTTTGCCAATGTCTGTAAGTCGACGCGACGTATATAAATTCTCGGAGAAATAAAAGCAGTAGAAGTAGCAGCAGCAGCAGCTGAAACAGCAGACAGCCATAAATCTTTAACAAGGATTTTGACAGTGAGCTGGCAAAAATTTAATTCGACAAACCTTTAATACAATTAGCATAGCGTCGAGGCGAATGCTTAAAGAGCCAGCAGCAAAGACATAAATATTATCAGCAGCAGCGACTTGACAAGACAAAAATCATAAAAAAAAACACATAAAAAAAAAATAAAAAAAGAAGAGAGGAAGAGTGAGAGAGAGAGAAGAAGCTGGGCAACCGGAGCATTTAGCAGCTGGCAAACTGGCAGCCAACTGCTGCGCATCCTGCGCCTCCTTTTGTGGCAGGCGCGCAGTTCCGTTTGTTATCGCGGCAATGTAAAAGCGTTTCCGCTTAATGCGCCCAAAGGACAACGTCACCAGCAGCAGCAGCAGCAGCAGCAGCAGCTAAAGACGCTATTAAACTAGTAGCTGCGCAGGATTACATACGAAATTGGAAAGGATTTGAGAATGAGCCACCCGCCAGAGACACAGCCAGCGCCGACGTCGAGGTCGATGCTGCTGCTACTAATCAGCATCATGCTGCATGGTAAGTAGAGGGGCAGGGGCAACTACTACTAAAGCGGGGTTTCAATTTTATTTTCAAATATTTATGCACGTGATTAAGCGCGTTTTTATGTGCTTCTGTGTGTGTGTGTGTGTGTATGTGAGATACGCACACCTATCATCTGAGCCGCGATTTATATACGCTCACAATTTATTTACACTACTATTTACGAGCTTTGGCAACAAGAGCAGCAGCAACAATTCAATAAATGCAACAATTTGCATCGACAACAGTCATAAATTTATCTTAAATGAACAAATATTTTCTTGTTGCTGATGCTGATGCGGCTGCTGATGCTGCTGCTAGCCGGGCAAATAAAATGCGATATGGTTATGCAAAAAGCTTATCGCTGCCACAAAAGGCAGCAGCAACAACACAATTTACAACAACAAACAAATAAATGCGAGCAGTGTGTGAAAACATGCCTCACAATTTGACAATGCATTTCAATTTGTAATACATTAAAGACAAAGTGCATACAGAATCCGAATACATAATAAATACTTAAGCCTACACGCACACACACACACACACAGAGAGAGAGACATGGTGTGCACACAGCAATACATTTGCTTTCAATATTTGGTTCGATATGTTTTATTTTATATGCATTTGCATTCAACTACTTATGATAGTCGGGTGGAGTCCTATTGTTTCATAACAGGCTATTGAAATTTGCCTGTATTATTATACAAATTATATGTATACACATATATATCCTCATAAAGTAGAAAGTTTACTATAAGGCTTTTATTATGAAATATTATTAGCTTCTACTCTGCTACATAATGAAATTCGCATAGGAAGTCAATGTTTGGGAACAAAGAGACCGAGTGAAGAAAGGAGTACAATCAAGGAAAGAGTTAGAGTAAGAAAAGACAATTAGGGAGAGAGATAAAAGGGGGGAGAAATAGAAAGATAGAGAGAGAGAGCGAGAGAGCGAGAAGGAGAGCGTGATGTAATGAAAGAGAGAAAGAGAGATGTAGACATTAATTGACACAGAGACAAAGATTCATAGAAATAAAGAGACAGAAAGACAAGTAGACAGATAATCAGAGAAAGAGAGAGGGAGAGGTATAGAGAGAAGGAGAAGAAGAGCGTGATGCAATGAAGGAGAGAAAGAGAGATGTAGACATTGACACAGAGACATAGATACATAGAAATAAAGAGACAGAAAGACAATTAGACAGATAATAAGAGAAAGAGAGAGGGAGAGGCTTAGAGAGAAGGAGAAGAAGAGCGTGATGCAATGAAAGAGAGAAAGAGAGATGTAGACATTGACACAGAGACATAGATACATAGAAATAAAGAGACAGAAAGACAAGTAGACAGATAATAAAAGAAAGAGAGAGGGAGAGGTATAGAGAGAAGGAGAAGAAGAGCGTGATGTAATGAAAGAGAGAAAGAGAGATGTAGACATTAATTGACACAGAGACAAAGATTCATAGAAATAAAGAGACAGAAAGACAAGTAGACAGATAATAAGAGAAAGAGAGAGGGAGAGGTATAGAGAGAAGGAGAAGAAGAGCGTGATGCAATGAAAGAGAGAAAGAGAGATGTAGACATTGACACAGAGACATAGATACATAGAAATAAAGAGACAGAAAGACAAGAAAGAAGACAGATAATCAGAGAGAGTGTGAGACAGAGAGAGAGAGAGAGAGAGAAAAATTGAGAGAGAGAGAGAGAGAGAGAGACAGAGAGAGAGAGAGAGAGAGAGAGAGAGTTACAAACTGTTGGTAGATATAAAGAAAAAAACAAAAGGAAACAGCAAAATAATGTATAAATTTTTCATGGCCTCAGTATTTTCTACTCCAGCTTGAAGCAATGAAAATCGCATAGAAAAGCAATAGCAAAATCTTTGATTGCCTTCAGTATGATGCTAGAGTCTCTAAATTTGATTTACGATTATATGAAACAGATTTATTATTTTTAATATTTATACATTCAACAAAAGAACTCAACTCAAGTCTTATAAAAATCGCATAGAAAGTTTCCAATGAAATTTCAAAGAAATAATATTAATTAAGATAATTTGAAAAATATTTTAAATCACAATTGATTAAGATAATTTAAAGAACTTTTTTGTTGAGAATATGTTAAGATAACTTAAATATTGTAGCAAAGCATTCCCCTTGTGATCTTCCTCTTCATCAACCTCATGGTCGAAGCAAATGCATTTGTTTAAATCAATTTCATGTGTTTTATGTATTATTCTAAGCTGCGTACTTTGGGGCTTTGCACATATGTCTCTGCTCCACTGGAGGGGTACAATAATGTGATATATACATATATTTATGCTCGCTGTGTGGGTGGAAACATAAAAAGAAATAAATAGATTTATATAAATAAATATATGTCAAATGCAAATTATGCGCATAAATATAAATATATCAAGAAATAAATGCGCTTGCACCCGCGACCCCAGTGCCACATGTCAATGCCACACGAGGCAGCCTCATGCGTGTGTGTGTGTGTGTGTACTTGTGTTGTTTATGTGTGTGTGTGTGTGTAAAAGTCAATTTGCTTTTTGCTGTCGCCCAAAAGTCGCGAGTGTCATAAACAGGGCCAACATGGCGTATGACCGCCGAGCAAATAAAAGCACGAGCTGCTGCTGCTGCTGCCGCTGGCAAATGCAAAATAATTGCATATTTATATGGGCAATCGAAGAAGCTGCGCCTCACGTCTTGCCTGCGGCTCGAGGAGCTGTTGCTGCTGCTGCTGCTGCTGCCGCAATATCGTAAACATAAATCTGCATTGATGCGACTTTTAATAACGCACCAAATGTGCAAAAATATATTGCCAAAGATGCGCCATATATCAGCCGAAAATTGCGTTGCCAATGAGAATTCATTTTCAATTAAATAAATACATAATTCAGACTTATTGCTGAGCATTGCTCAATGCTGCCAGCTTATGTGATTTGTTCAAAGTAATTGATTAAGCTTTGCCGATTTGCATTATTCATTCATAATCTATTCAATTGATACGTTCGCTAATCATACATATCTATTGCATTTTTTTTTATAGCAATTTGTGTTTATTTTTTGTTGCATCAATTTTCAATATTTAATTGAATGAGCTATTAAGATAACATTTGTCAGATTAGTGGCCAATTAAACTATCATTTAGATTGGTAAAGTTCAAAAGAAAACAGTGAAAAGAGTGTGCTAGTCGGGAGTGACCTACTGAGCAAAACCCTCGACGAGGCCGTTTAATTAACTCTCTAAAGTATTTATGCCATATGAATATAAAGTTCTCCATATTGGTTATGCTTTAAGAGAATTCAAATAGCATATTGAGTGACTGTAGCTACTAAAACGTACGGGAGATGGTCAATAAATTGATGCTGCAGACTGTTTATAGAAGTTGTCGATGATTTTATAAGCCAGCACGTGCTATAGCATAGAATATGTATCTCTAGCTATATATAATTCTCTCAGGTATTGAATATATAGATAGATATATAAAATATATTTAATACAACACTTCCCATACATCCTATGACAATAGTCTTATATACAATATTTAGTTTCAGTCTCCATCTAAAGTACATGCAAATGACACTTGAGATTCAATTGAGTCAAGTTGTTGTGCATACAAATCTTAAATTGTATTTGCATGGGAGCCAGCTAGCTGGAGATTATTGTTCAGCAAATGCAATAAGTACTGTAATGTACTATACTGACAAAGCAACTTAATTACTGTCAATTGTGTGGATTGATTGACATCAGCTTTCAGGCACTCAATCGATTGGCCCCATTCCAGTCAAATCCTTTAGCCAAGAACAAAGGGAATTAAAGTTTGTGAACGAAACCAAGAGATGTACAAATATATATATATACATAGATAGAGATAGAGAGAGAGAGAAAAACAGACAGAGAGAGATAGGTAGATAATAGATAGGGAATGCAGGAAAAATAATCCAATGAAATTCAGTTAAAATCACTCAAGAGCATGAATGGCAGCATTTTATCTTGTCGCGTTGCTTTTGTTCTCTGGCTGCGGAAAAGGAAGCGCGTTGATAATAATAATAATAATGCCAACACTTGGCTTTTGTTTTAGTCACCGCAGAGCAACAATAAGTGAGCGACAGACAGAGTGCGACAGAGAGAGAGAGAGAGGAGAAAACATGACACTTAAATAGCATAAATGCGCCACTAAACAAAACCAAAATCAACGAAAATGGCATGAGGAACGTCAACAGCAATGGAAAGGGAAATGGCATGGGGAAGGGGAAGGGGAACGGGAAGGGGAACTGGTACGCAGACAGCGCCAGCAGCGCACAGCTGTCATAATGAAACAGTCAAGGACAATGGCGGCCACAGGATATACAAAGTGTACACGTTCCGTGCAGGCAGGCAGAGCAGGCACAGTGACCTCACCGAGCCACGCCCCCTCGACTCATACCCCAAAAACCGCCTCTGACCGGAGCTGTCTGTCGCACCGCTGCGATAAAAGCGCCAAACGAATTGTTGTCGGAGGGCCCACGGTCCATGGAAGTGGAGGCTAGGAGGTTGGCGCTCGAGGGGCGAGCTGCGGCCATTTATAAGAGCATCAGTTACAATAACACTGTGCGCGCGATGTGGGCGTGGCCGGCCGACAACAATAGCCAGGCCATTGTCATAAATTAAAAATGAGGAAGTATATGAAATTTAACAAAAACAAACGGCCCGCGGAACACACAGCAGCAGCAGCAGCAGCAGCGGCGGAAATACAAAAAGCGTTGATAAATAAATTTCTAAAAAAAAAAAAAAAATACCAGCAAAAATATGATATAAATAAAAAGAAATGTGCGCGGCACATGGCATAAGGTTACGCCTAAAGTCAAAAGCCGCAGCTGAACAAAAACCAAAAACAATTTTGCCGCAGGCCCAGCGCAGCTTCGATTTGGCTTTAGTCTAGGTCAAGAGCTATTACCAAGGCGCCTATATTGGCGCACTTAATTTACTTTCTCTCTCTCTTGCTCTCAGTCTCTGTCTATAAGTTAAAGCTTATTTGCAATAGAGTCGAAATTGTTATCGTCTTAAAGCAAAATTCTGCTTGAGTCTAGCTGACATTTTGAGCGCGTGCCGCAAATATCCTGGTCACGCGTATTTCAGATATGTCCTTGAGTGTCGCAGCAGCAGCAGCAGCAGCAGCCACTTCACCCACACACACACACACGCACACATATACAGTTATAGCGTCTGCAGTGGCATGCCACACTGCAGCAGCAACAAAAATCCCTTTACAAAGTCGTGGCCGCTGGTTTGCCAACCTGGCATCTATGTCCAAGTCGTAACGGCTTTGCTGGCATTTAGAAAACTCCAATGGCCAAATAGGGCAAACAAGAAGAAGACAAAAGCAGTCTATATCAATTGTAAACGACTAGCAAATACACTATAGTTGTGTGAAGAGCAACAAAAGGATTTGGGAATCAAGTCAAGGCTTAAGTTGTTGAGATTGTGCTTAACTAAAAACATTTATATTATTATTATTATTATTATTTATATTATTATTAATTATTATTCATGACTATCCCTAACCTTCATAATTTTTATAAAATTTGTTCTTTTGACAAAACCCACTCAAATTCTTAGCTACCCTTGCTGTAGAGCATTGCAAATCATAGCAAACTCTATTTTTATCTATGACAGCTCTTGTTGGGTCTCCTGCATTGCTCAGCTATTATTTCCGGCATTTTACTTTATTTTATATATGTTACAGCCAACATTTTTTTGCTCTATCTCTCTCTCTCTCTCTCTCTCTCTCTCTCTCTCCTCTCTCTCTCCCTCTTTCTATATATACTATATATATTGTTGGTTTTTTGATTATTATTTTTAAGCTGATTTGCTCGCACGGCACGTTTCATTTTTAGTTCAGCTCTCGGCTCGGCGTAGATTTTCGGTTGGGCTCTCGTCTTTTGCGTCAACTGTGGATTTATTTTTGGCTTTGGGCATTTGTTTAAATTAAAGATTATGCAAAAGTGAAAAAAGTACCAAACGAGCAGCGGACCGCAACTAAAATGGCTTTTTGAAATTTTTAATGTTTGGGGTCCACGCGGCGTATGATAAATATAACTATTACAGAATGCCACAGGAGAATCGAGAACAAACAGTCAAACCTTTTGCTTAGAGAAAAGTGCGTCATATCTCACTCTCCCACCCTCTCTCCCTTTCTCTCTGTTCTTGCCACACAATGGGGCAAGTAGTAAAGGTAAACAAAACACAAAGCACAATTATAAATGAAAATATTCGTTGTAATAAGCCATTTAGCACTCAGTTTTTGCACAGCCGCCGCCTTTTATATAATTTATATTGTTAATTCCTTGCCTCAGACCCATCCAGCCAACCACCTGGCCCACGCCCCTTAAGCACCATAAAAGCTTCATAAACATTTTACAGCTTGCAGTCGTTGCAGGAAACTGCGCCCGGGCCATAATTGCTGCCAGCCATTTTCCAGTTTAGCCAGCTAGAAAGTCAGCTAGCCGAGCAGACGAGGGACGAAGGGAGCGGGCGGCGCCTTTATGGCATTGTCAAAATGCTACCGCACCAAAAGCAAGCAAGCTTTTGTGGTATAATACTTAAAGCATTCACATCTGAGTGTTGTTAGCTAAACTAAATTTAAAAGAGATTATTGCAAATAGCAGAGAAAGTTTCTAGTTGACCTTCTAATGTTATTCAATCATAATTTAAAACTAATGATGTTGCCCAACAACGGGCATCAGGTATCACTTGCCATTCACTTGCCATTCACTTGCTCTCATTCTATCTATTTGATGTCAAATATTGAGTTAAAAAGTCTGTTTCGCAGCTCGTAATTCGTATTGGCGGCGGCTCGTTAGATTTTAATTGGGCCACGTTGTTCACCTGCTTGTTGGCCGAGGTGTAAATTACAAATCTGAACAGCGCATAATGAATGAAGCCGAGCTGAAGTGGCAAAGCGGATGCCTAAATGAAATGAAATCGGTGGTAAAACGCTTCCATTCAGACCTGGCCAAGGCGTGGACAAAAAAACTTTTTTGTGTCGCGCTACAAACTGCGGTCCAAGTTGATTAGAAACCGGCCGCATTCCCTTCTGGGACTAAATGGGGTTGGACTCGGATACCTAGTCGTATACTGAGGCCAGCTGCCATTGGCAGCCCACGCCTAATGAGAAACTTGAAAATTTACGGTCAACGAGTTGTCAAAGTTCCGGCACCGGGGCATAGTTTTCGATGCCAAGTCAAACAATTAAGCGCTGCTCTGCGAATTCCATTTTAAATAAATAATTGCCAACGAAATTAAGCAATGTGCGAGGAGAGTCAAGTCGAGTCGAATCGACTTTAAAGGCACGCTGCAATCTCAGAGGCCAGCAACTGAACTCAACTTAACTCAACTGAACTGAACTCAACTGGACCCAGGACAATGTAATGCGAGGCGCTGGCTGCCCAGCTGGCTGGCTGGAGTAATGACAGGAAACAGCGATAAAAGAGAAAAAGAAAACGCATGCATTAACATTGATAAGAAGCGGACGGTGACAAGAAATGCTGCTGCGAGCAGAAGGTCAGCGGCGGCTCGGACAATCGTCAACTAAATGTTCATTAGCGCTGATCGGAAACGGAAATGTTCGTGGACGCCAAATGAGCACGCAGATAGCACACAGCTGAGCCCAGCGAGCGGGCCTAAACGGAAGTGGAGCAGCTGATTTCCATGTTACACGAAACATGGAGCACGACGTCTGCAGCGCTCATTAATAATTCACCGAGCGCAAATGGAAAAAAAGAATATAGTAAAAGCAAATAACTCACACAAAAAAAAGAGAAAAATTAAAGTGCAATCAAATGCGGCTTGAAATTAAGGATAAAATGCCACGAAAGCTTTTAAGTCCTGTCCCAAGCCCAAATAAATAAAACCGAATGACAAAAGTTAATGCGAGTGGCGCACAATCGACGACGGGCTTGCGACTCCATTAGAGATGGCCACATTATGGTAATCCGCTTAGCCAGCACAAGCAAATGCTACCAAATATTATAATATATATACTAAAGGTATATATATTGGGGCGATATTAATATAAAATATAAAAAAAATATAAAAAAACATTTCAACTTAATACTGTTTGGCTTGATTGAATTCAGCTGCATAATTCATATATATATATTTATAACATATATTATGTATGTAGCATATTTTTTCCTCAACTTTAAACTTGGCTGAGCTTTAAACAACAAACTTTTGCATTAATAAGGCAAACCGAATAACACGTAAATGCTGAAAAAACTAATTAACAAAACGTGAGCTCATCATGAAAATTCCCAACTGGCCTAACAAATGACAAATGCTGAGTGCAAATGTGAGAAAATGGGGTAGATCAGCAGAAAGGCATCAGAAAGTATGTTGAGCATGCTGACTTTAAATTAAATTTGCTCTAGAAAACTTAAACTTTATAGTTTTGCAAAATATATTACATTTAGGGTATCTCTTAGTTGATCACTTTAGCTAAAAACATTACTACTCCCTGTGTTGAGCACGTTTCCATCTCTAGCTTACACAGCATAGGTCAAAGTGCGTTACTATCTCTGTGATAGTGTGTGGGCGTGTGTGTGATAGTGTGTGTGATAGTGTGTGTGTGTGTGATTGCATGTGTGTGAACAATTTTTGGCGACCCAACTTGATGCTATCATCAATTGTCAAATAACCAACTGTGTGAGATTTGTGCACCAGCTGCTGCCTGGCGAAAGGCAAAGCGTTGAAGCATTCATGGCATTGCAAATCAACACACACACACAGCAAGAGAGAGAGAGAGAGAGCAGCATGCATGTGGTATACCCATAGAACAACTCACTTTGTGGGCTATTTGTTTTGGTCATACGCTCATTTGGCTTTAGCCAGGGAAATCGAATGCGGGTCCAGCAAAGTGGGGGAAGCAAAAAGCAAAACAAAACCAAAAAAACAGAGAAAAAAAGGCAAACGCAAAAGGTTTTTGAAACGTATCCTTGAACAGAACTGAATCGGAATCGAAAAGTACGCAAAAATCAAACGCCAGCCCCAACGCAGCGCAAAACAAACAAAGCGTCGAGGCAAAAAGCAGGCTGGCATGGGCATGGTCATGCAGAGTTAGCGAGGGGCTGAACCGCAGTGGCAGCGGCAGTGGCGCAGTGGAACGTAGAACGAATCATTGGCCAAGGTTCTGGGGCTGCCAAAAACCGAGAGCCAAGCACTGAGCTGAGCAATCGTAAATCTTCTTATGTGCAGCAGCATTTTAACGATAATTTGCTTTATTGGAGCAGTTTAGATTTGGGCAGCGGACCGGCCAGCAGCTCGGACCACAAGTCAAACGACAACTACAGCGCCAGCTTCATGTGTGAGTGTGTGTGTGTGTGCGAGAGAGTGTGAGTATGTGTGAGTGTGTGTGTGTGTGTGTGTGTGTATGATTGTGTGACCGTGTTTGCTTGTCTGTTTATTCCCTGGGATTTTGGATTCAATAGGAGAGTATATAGTTTCAATTAAATTTATGGGAAAAATGTTGGCCCCAAAAAGTATGCTATAAATTGTTTAATTTTTCAATTGAAGCTGGAATTCTTAGCACTAAAAAGTATGCTATATTTTTAACAACATTTTGAAGTTGATCTCTGCGAATATTTATGTAAATCTAATAAGTTTTAAACTTTTATTTTAAAAACTGTTCAAATTTTTCAAAAATGTACTAAACTTTTTTAAATCTTTCAAACGAGTTTTTTTGGGGTAAATCAGTTTACTTAAATTTAATAATACTTTTCAAACAAAATAACACTTTAACAGAGTATCTTATAGTTGTATACCCTCTTCTACAACACACGTTGCTTGTTTAGATTAGAGCTTGGGGTTTTGGCTTGTGCTTTGGCTAGGGTTTTCGGGTTTGCTGACTAGTTTTGGCACTGACCGACAGTGGGTCTTTGCCTTTTGAATGTTTCAACGTTTCCGTTTAAATGGTTTTTATAGCAAATTTATGTAGAGGAAAAACACTTCTAAGGTTCACCGAACGACCAGATGCAGCAATTCGAAACCATAAAAATCGCTCACAAACACATGCGACCCAATGGCTGACTGCTCGCTCGCCTGGACCTGTGCTGGCCTCAACTCTTCACTTATCCCTTATCCCAGCTCCAGTTGTGTTTGGTAGGTGTGAACAAAGATTTGGCACTTTTGTGTTGGTCATTTAGTTAGCCTCGCTCCGCTCGACCAAATGCCTCAATATGTACCATGAATAATGACCCAACAAATTGCTGCCAGCTCGATTTGTATCAGCTTTGTAGCTGCAGCTGTTGCAGCAACTTGTCGCATCCATTTTTGGTTGCTCCTTCTATTGCTGGCAATATTGTAACCACATGGATTCAGGTAATTGCCGGTTCATTTAACTGCTGACAATCAATTGACAGTTGGCTAACATAGGTCTAATATGCGGTCTACTTGCGGTCTGCTACTCGATTCAATTTAATTAGACCTGAGGACCCTTTTTCAGTCTCAAATCCAGATAATTAAATGACATGTTAACTGTCTAGTAAGTGTAAATAATAAATGCTTGCTGTGAAAGGCATTGGGCACGTTCACTGCTGTTGAATAAATTTGTCAATTTCTTTCTTGTTTGGGTGTGCTGACAAAAAAAGCTGATTTGACTGAACTTAACACATTGCACTTAAGAGTGAACCGATTTTTGTTATTGAGACTATTTACCTCTTGTTCCCTGAATTTACTTTTGTTTCAACTGTAAATTTGTTTAATGATTTTTTATGTGTCTATCTTTATTGACAAAAACTAACTTTTTTTTTCAAGTGAATTAAGGGTGCTTTAATATAAATATAATATAAATATAAAATAAATATAATATAAATATTATATAATATAAATTTAATATAAATATAAATAAATTATAATTATTATATAAATATAATATAAATATAAAATAAATATAATATAAAAATATAAAATAAATACCTAAAAAATAAAAATATTGTCAACTGTTATCTGTTGTGAAGCTGCTTTAGTCAGCAATCATCTTATCTCATCTCATCTCAACTTAACTCAAAATCTATCAAATATGACCTAGAACTTTACCTGTCATAGTCACACTCTATAGCTCTTGCTTCCCATAAGTTATGCATTCTTTGCTCTTCTTCCATAGCCTTTAAAATATGTATTTAGTTTAAGATTTATATACATTTTAAGATGAATTTGCTCTGAAAATATTTCATCAAAAATGTATTCAAGTAAAAAAAAAACATCTCAAATCAAAAACAGATACAGTGTAACTTGCTGCACTGATTTTTATTGATTTAAATTATTTAAATTTCTTATCAATTTGAAACTATTCTTCTTACAATTTCGTTTGCTCTAAAAAAAATTATGATATTGCAGAAGTGTATAGCATATGTTCCCAAACTCAATCGTTTTGTATGTTGAGGATGGTAGTCAACCACTCAATTGATCTTCCGCAGTGCACTTGAAGATAAAGTCATCTACAATGTAGATAAACAGACCAAATTGAGGTGACCTTCAATACAAAATTAATTTAATAACTCATTCTTAAAGCAACTTTCCCTTTAAAATCCCAAACAAATATATTCCCTACTTCATGCATTTCTATAAGAATATTCTGCCCACTGCCAACTGCAACAACTTTTCAACATTCTCTTTCCCTTCAGATATGACCCGAGTCCCAATAACTTTTAATTGCATATTTAAACATTTAAAATTATGAACGCTTACACACACACGTATCTGACCTTACAAGCCACTTTTAAAACTGCAACAGGCACATTCTTTATGGCGCTACTTAATTAAAATATTTTCTGAATGGAAACATGAAAAAATGCGTCTCATAAATTCGGATTGAACAGTAGCCAACAGCAAATAAATCTGTGCTGGCATTTAAAGCTCATTATTTTAATAATGAAATAAATAAAAGTAATATTAAGAGGTCAGCCTAAAATGAGAAATACATAAATTAAAATATATATGCCCGATTGACACACATTTCAAAATAATATAAATCATTTATATACTTATATATATATAAATAAATATATATTATAAAAATTTATTTGCTGCTCGCTTTCGTTTTTATTATTTCCGCTTTTGCCACACAGTAGCGTGCCAGAAGCAGAGTTGTTGCACGCAGCACTTCCGCTGTTGACATTTCTTTCATAATAAAGAAATTTTCTTCTTTACGTGCCACACATAAAACCCTTTACTCAGCTGTGTGGGTGTGGCATGCTGCACTTTCCCTGGCTGTGGCTGCATTTTTCTCTTCTTTTTTTTTTTTTGCATGTTGTGTGCCGGAAGTGTGCGTCGCTGTAGGCCTTTGAATTATGTTAAGCTTTGTGACAGCAGTACTTATATTCACACTCACACACCCACCCACACACATACGTCTGCGTTGCGCATTGCGACGCCAACGCCATGCCTTGAGGCTGGCTAGCAACTGACATTTGCCGGCATAAAAGTCAACAACTGTTGGTGCTGTTTGCTGTAGCTGTTGTGTGTGAGTGTGTGTGCGTGTGTGCAGGCTATGGCTGTCAACAATGCCAAGGTGGCGGCTGGCTGTTGGCATTCCATTACTGACTTTGTGGCCAAGAGCCACTTACAAGTAATTCACAAGCACCTGTTACTCATACGGCCCGTTGCCCAGTTAAACAGCGCTCGTAATTATTTTTGTTTAGCCTAATTTGCTGCTGCACGGCTCAGCCGGCACACAAATACATATATATATTTATATTTACATTATATGTATATATACAGATGCCCCAAACAAACACATGAGCCATGAACATTCCGTCTGATTGGCATCACTTTGCAGTACAGCATAATTATATTCAGTTATGAGCAGCCGTTGCTGTGGCACTTAAGCAGCCAACTTTATGCATAAAAACAACAGTTATCGCCATAATAATAATCATCATAATAATATCAAGAATATCATTTGAAAATAGTTGAACGGGCTTCATAAAAATCCAGCTGTTAATGTCGCCATTCCCAAAAAATATCATCAATGCATAGAGCAGCAAACCAAAAGAGAAAAAAAATGGTAAATGATAAAATGGTGTGAAATGAGAGAGAAGCAGCATAGAAAGAGATGGGGATATAAATACAAACTGTCTGGGCCGTCGTAAAGTGCACAATGGCCAAGTGTTAATGGCCGCCAGAGCCGTAAAATATTTAACCCCAAAATTTAACGAGCCAACTGCCACAAATTGATTCATAAACAATTAGTTGAGCATTCAAATTGTTCAAATTGTTGCCGGCTATGGCTAAAAATAAAGGCTCAATAAATACAAATTAAACTAGGAAAATGGGCCTTTATAGGATAACTGAGAATATTTTATTGATATTTTATATAGTATAAAAAGAAGATCTTAAGTATATTTATTTAGGATAACTGAGAATATTAATGAAATAATTCATAATCAATATGAATAAATAGATTTATTATAAAATTTATAAATAAAATAATAAAATAAATAAATGCTTAAACAACTTAAAGTTCAAGAATACTTTTAATAAAAAAAACATAAATTATTTAAAATATTTATAAAAGAAAAAACCTCAATTAAAAATAATTGAATAGATAAAATTGTTAATTGAACTTATGAATATTTATACAGGATAACTGAGAATTAGAATGAACTAATTTATATTTAATTTGAATATATTTATTATTAAATATATACAAAAAAATAAAAATGTTTTTTCTTAGTTTTCCTTAGAAGGAGCCTAGAGTAACGTAACTGTTTTTGGGCTTAGGATTCAAAACAATGCAAATGACAGGATTTCTCTCAATGTGGCATGCCACAAAGGGGCGTACAAATTATTTTTAAATCATCGACAGAAGAGTTAACTTAATTATCAAGTTTTCCAAAACTTTAGAATTATGAGCGTTAATATAACCACTATGCCACTGGGTATATCGGGAATTTCCTAACACATTATAAGATTCCCGAGTATAAGTATTCCCGACTATATATTCCAAATCGCTTCAGCAGCGCCGGAATGGTTTGTGTTCACAAGGACAAGCGGACAGCCAGACGAACAGTAAAACGGATATTGCACAAAGATAATACACTCATTTCACTTCGTAAATGAGTATAATGAATTAATAGTTAAAGCTATATAAAATTTAGATTCAATGAAGACTCAATGAGTTGTTACAGCTCGCATTGATAGCAGGAAAAATGGTAAAGATAGCACCAGAACTAGTTTTGCTATAGAACATATTATAAGACTTTATATGTTAAAATTGATATTTCTGACTCGATATGGTATATTTACACTAAATGTGAATTCATGATAATCGATATCCAAAGCCACATCCACATCCACATAGACAAATCCATCTTATTTATGTCTGCTCTTACATTTATGGTTTTTGGGTATTTGAGTCATACAACATTGCTTAGCTACGTGTGTCTGTTGTAGGCAAGGCATATGTGGCAATCAGTTGGGTTGGAACATTACCAAAATCTCGCAGCTTATCTTATTCCAAGTCGAATGAAACTGCTTTGTTTATAAGGAATTTGTTAAATTCTTGCAAAGCAAGCGATGGGAAATACTAATAAGCATAGCAGCTCTTCAAGCTTAACTAATTTCTAGTTTCTTCTCGAAATTAAAACTAAATGTTATTTGATATTTTTGCTATGCATAACATTCCAAAAGAATACATACTCAAATATAAAATAAAACTTAGTAAGTCTGCTTATGCTTTTCAGCATATTTGTGACCTGCTGCTGAATATATTGATTTGACAGCAGTTTAGTCTCTCTGTGAAATGCTCTTGCCTGACGCATTCAACTCACAAGAATTGGGACATTCTCAGCATTTATTCTTTGCCCAGCGACTTTAATACATATTCAATCTGTTGATTTCCTATTATTATTATTATTCTCATTTTTTTCTGTATATATCTATACGCTTTGGGCTTAAAGTCTCGGCTGGCGCTTATCCATTTCATGCATATCAATAATAAACAGCAGCCCGACCACGCGCCATTTGAAATATGATTTATGTGGCCCGCAGCACACAAGTCGATGACTGGTCCGCTGTGCCACGCCCCCTGCCGCCAGTGTATGTCAGTGGCTGGTAAAACTGTCGAAAGTTGTAAGTGTTGCTAGGGTGATTTACTCGCGTCTAAACGAAATCGAATGCCGCCTTAATAGCCCCCGGACAGACAATTCACATAATTTTACACGCAGACAAGCGCATGGACAGCCTGACACAAAGGCGAAGGCGAAGGCGAAGGCAAAGGCGAAGGACACAGCCGTCAGTTCGTTGCTGTGGCCATTGGTAGCGCATCTTATTAGCAGTCCAGGAATTTGAAATTATAATGCCACTCGACAAATCGGTAAAGTTTTGTTGCCCTTTTGCCAGCCTCAGTTTGCGTCGCTTTGACTCATAAATTTGAATTTGATTTTTACATTGGCCTTTGATGTGTGCGAATTTGAACGAATAAAACACAAAACTTTTTCACGAGTTAAGCTAAAAGAACCTAAAAGCCATATAATATATGAGATGACTTACGAAATGGTCGATCAATCGAGTTCTTAATAACTTTGGCCATAAAATGTTTAGATGCTTCACTGAAGAAAACATGAATTCTTGATGTCATTTGCATACGTCAAGTATTCATAGATGAACAGTTTATGCGAGTAGAGTATTTCAATTGATTTTTAATGGATCATAAATTTAACTATAAATTGTAGACTGATTTTTTACTATTTAGATTTTATTATGATATGTCGCCATATAATTTATATATATTTATAAATTTGACTTATTATTATTTCAGAATTGTAGAGCTTGAATTTCAGCTTGTGCTTTATTTTAATATAATGTTAGCAATGTCAGGTCTTATATTATATATTTTTGATCTGTCGTAATGTTAAGCTGATGCCCAAGTTACCATTACATCAAGCTTTTTGCTCTTTAAAGAGTTTAAAGCCTATCTAAAGGCGAATGAAAATATTTTAAAAATTATTTTCTAATTTTTTACATTTTTAGTTAGACTTCCATCACATGACATCACAAAATTTAGCTAAAATATATATTAAGCTGTTTAAATCTTAAATTTTGAGTCCCCGCATAGTTCATCAATTGATTACCCAATCAATCGCACATATTTATATCTTTCCTACATACATTTGCAATCTAATATTTCTTAACCTTGACCTGTTCCAATTATTGTTAATCTTGATTATAACGCCAGCGATAACATTGACGTTAACTTTAACGTTGACCATGATTTGCGTTTGTTAAACAGCAAAAAGTTTTCCAACTCACACACACATATATATGTATATATATATATATATATATAGTAAATCAGAAAATGCCGCTGTGTGGCGTTTGGCTCATTCAATGAGTCAGCGCCAAGACGCAAAAAAACTTTTTCATTACGCAATTTTGGCGCTTTGCTTATGTCATGCTTATAGTTCTAGTGCACACACGCTCACACCCACACACACACACACTCGTAGACATTTTTTAACAAAATCATAGTCATACACAAAGATATGTGTGTACGAGCGAGCATATTAGTATATATTGTTAGTATGTATATTTAGCTCGGCTTTTTGCTTAAAAACTTTTCTAATTCCATTAACGAAACGCACATGCGAGTGAAAATCCTGCTGAAGGTCCTTGCTTTGCTTCTCGCACTCCCACTCTCTGGCTGTTGCCACGTTTTTGCTGTCAGAAGTTTTTCGGCCACAATGCATTGGCCGAACAGCATGGACCCAAAAACCAAACTGCGTGACTTCTCAAAATTGACGAGAGAACTTTCTCCTCTTTGTCTCTCTCTCTCTCTCTCTCTCTCCCGCTCTCTGTCTGTCTTCTACATAATTTGCACTTTAAAATAAATATTTGACGCGTCTTGGCCAGCTTTAATGAGCTGTAGTTGCGTACAGATTTCGGCCGCAGCTCGTCAGCCGCAGCCCCAGTTTCATGCTCCAGCAACGCCTCCTGCCCCAACGCTCAGCTCAAATTGTTAATGAAAAGAAAATTTAAATTTTATATCACTTTTAATGCCGGCCAAGTGAAACTGAAAATATTGGACTTGAAGAAGTTGAAGTTTTAAGCGAGTGTAGGGCTGGATGATGTAAAGTCTATGGATTATGAGATATTGTGGATTGTAAGAATAGTCTTTAGAAAGCTAGCAAAAATATGAAAAATATATAGAAAAATTTTGTGTCTTAGACAAGATCTTCCTTAGTTTCTATAACAAGAAATAACAAACTTAAAAAAGTTAGAATTAAGTCCATAGATTATGTAGCAGCAGCCAGTAGAGAGCTAGAAAAATTATGAAAAATATTTAGAACAATTTTTTGCCATAGACAAGATCGTTTTCAGTTTCTATAACAAGAAATCAAAAATTTGAAAGTGTTGGAGCAAAGTCTAAAGATTACGGAGCAGCAGCCAGACTGCATAAAATTATGGAAAATGTATTTATGAAAATCTTGAATCTTTGACAAGATCAACTTTGGTTGTTATAACAAGAAATATCAAGTATGAAATATTTAGAATGAAGTCTGTAGACTATGTAGAAATAGCTATTGAGAGACTAGAAAAATTATGAAAAATATATAAACGTTTTGAATCTAAGACAAGATCTTCCTTAGTTTCTTCAACTATAAGTAAAAATATTTGGACTGAAGTATCTTGATTTTTTAAGCGCAGCCATTTGAGAGCTAGAAAAATTATGAAAAATAATATATACAAATTTTGTAGTCGGCGAATCACCTAAACTATAGAATTAGTAGTAATAAGTAAGTATAGAACTAAGACGTTTATACTGGCATACTGGCCCACTAATTGGTTAAGGCTTAAACCTAAAAGCGCTATAAAGTTTTAGACAAAAAAGCTGCAACAAATCAAGTGATCAAATAAAGAAAATACAAAATAAATGAAAATTTCGTATCTTCCACTAGATTTTCTTTAACTAGAAATATGCAAATATGAAATAGTTAATGCTTCACAGACTCCTTCAATATTTTGTGCAGTTAAGTCCACTTCAAATGGCAATAATCGTTGCCTTCTCCATTGGAGTGTGGCCAAAACAGATATTGAAATCAAACAGCTTTCATTTTCGACCATTTCAAGCTGTAATTGAGCTGCAAATAAGTATTAAGCAGTCGACCACAACCAAATCTTATGTTTTCCATTTATTTTTTTGACTGCCTGCCTTCAACTTGGCAATTCGATTGCCATGGTGAGTTTTCATATTTTCCCCTGCATATTCGCGCTGTTGTTGCTTTTATTTTTGGGCAACTGTAATTTGGTTTAATTTCAGTTAATAATTATTTTGCACATTCTTGGCATTGCGTGCGGTGGGGCTGGCGGCTCAGAGGCAGCACGTTGCCTGGACGCAGGGATCACAGTTAATTAGTTTGTAATTATTATAAATTGAGGATGAATGCTTGTGGCAAGTTTAATTGGATATTTGATGTTTTTAAATTACGCAGAAATGAGCGTGAAATATTAGCAGCAGCAGCAAGTATGCCGCATACTTTGCGGCTAAAGCCAACAGCTCGGCTCGTCTCGGCTCGACTCCATATCGGCGAGGCGGCAGCACTTAGTTATGTTGCAAGCAAATTAATTTTTAATGCCTTCACTATGTCAAGCGGCCTCATATATTTATGTGGCAAGCGTGGCATGACTGCAGCTGCTACTATATCTCACACACTCACTCTCTCTCTCTCTGTCTCTGCCTCTCTCTCTATACTGCTCTGTGCATGGTTGTGTCGTTGACCGTTGCGCTTTGTCACACGTGCCACGCCCACATCACAACAATTAATCATAATCTCTCGCACAGCCCCCCAGGCAGTACTTGGCCCACGTACAAACCTCTGGCAGTACAGTCGCCACTTTTTCACCAGACCCAACCATAAATTTTACATTCTGTGACTGCGTCTTGAGCAGCAGCCATAAGTTGTCCTCTGACTCAGTCTGTCGTTCTCTCTCTCTCTCTCTCTCTCTGCTCTCTCTCTCTTTTACATTTGCCACACACAAAATATGTTTAAATTTGCCACAGTTTCGCAACTGTTGTTTTTTGCATTAGTTATAAATTTGTGTGCCACACGTAGCTTGGCAATAATTTTACATGAAATATGCCTTCATTGAGCGCGCGCACACACCTTGCAAATCATTAGAAACCCATTCCAAATACCTTAACTTTTTAAGCTGACTACCTAAACAGATATCAAGATCTGGAACTAGTATATTGTGAATGGAATTTATAAGTTACCCAAGTTATTGGTAAAGTTTTCCACAGCAATGATAATGATTTAATTCTACTGCTAATGATAATGCTTATGCTAATGCTGATGCTAATGCCAATACTAATGCCAATGCTGATGCTCATGATAATACTAATGGCAATGCCAATGCTAATGCTAATGCTGATGCTGATGCTAATGCTAATGATAATGCCAATGCTAATGCTAATGATAGTCTGTCATTAATTAATTAATTATGCTAATACTAATGGTATATATAGTTATAATAATTATGATGCTAACGTTATCTCTAATGTCAATGATAATAATAATGAAGTATGAAGTATGAAATTCAAATCATATGTATATTCACTACAACAATGCAGTCCACAAATCATAAAATGTATAACACTTGTTAGCATTTCATTACAAAATGTTAATATTAGTCGATGCTCCCATAAGACAGAAATGCGACGTGCGATATAAAATGTATCTGGAAGTGCAAAACATTTGCCCAGCTAAAATAACAGACATTTATCTGGCTTTTGTTCTGGCAACTTTAACCCTTGGCATTTGTATTATTGGCAATAATAGACTACTCTCTTCTGTGACTGCGACTGCGAATGCGATTGCAAATGTGAGCCATGCCATGTGCAGCTAGACAAGTCAAACTCACAAACCCACTCCCAACCCCACTTCCTTACTTATTTAGCATGCACAAGTCGAAGCTCAAGTCCAGGCCGTATGTCTGCTGTCCAGATGAATTCCAACTCTCTGCTCCATGCTACTCCTCGACTCTGACTGAGGACCACAGCAATGTGGGCTCCTATTGTTGTGTTTGTGTGTGGCAGAGCGCACTTGGCAGATGGGGGGGTCAAAATTGATTCCATTGGCTTTGTTGTGATAAGGTCAAAAGTTTAATATAAATGTTGTGGCTGGCCAAAAGTGAGACAGGTTTCTATGAGGTTTTTAAATTAAAACTAGAAACTTTCTGACTTCATCAAATTCCAAGTTTTTATGAAGTCTCTCTGCAAGTTGCTTTAATGGAAGTTTTTTTAAAGATATATTGGTAATGACAATGACAATGACAATGACAATAACAATGACAGTGACAATGACAGTGACAATGACAATGACAATGACAATGACAATGACAATGACAATGACAATGACAATGACAATGATAATGACAATGACAATGACAATGACAATGACAATGACAATGACAATGACAATGACAATGACAATGACAATGACAATGACAATGACAATGACAATGACAATGACAATGACAATGACAATGACAATGACAATTACAATGACACTGACAATGACAATGACAATGACAATGACAGTGACAATGACACTGACAATGACAATGGCAATGACAATGACAATGGCAATGACAATGACAATGACAATGAAAATCTAATATACATTAAACTTTTATTTATCTAATTATTCAAGACTTACTTACTTATCTGGAAAGTTCTTCAGATATGATACGGCTTAATAGCCATGGTAATCCATGGTTTACTTTATAACAATTGAGCTCAAGTAAGCTCAGGTAGAAGCAAACAGTTTTAAGCTGTTCCTCTTCATATTTTAATTATAAGAATAATATTTACATATTTGCTAATAAAGTTCTTGTTGCAGCTAATCAGAGCAATCATTACTCCTTTTTAAGTATCAGGAAATTAAACAAAAGCAAAAAAAAACGCAATAAAAAACTTTTAATATTGTTGTTAAAAGCCCGCGTGCAATGAAACCGCTAATTTAATGTATTTTAAAGACTTGGTTGGCTCTGCATCGGCAATCCACAAGCGGGCAGCAGTTGGAACACCCTGTGCCCAATCCCCCAGCATTTTTGGTATCATAAAAAGCAATGCCTGGCTGGCTGGCTGTGCGGGCTGACTGGCTGACTGGCTGGCTGGCTGCCGAGAGCAGGGCAAAGTTTTGTGCGTAACATGAAAAACTTCGATAAATTCACAGTTGAAACAATTACCATGAATTTTATCAAAAATGATACGCGCTGTTCGTATCCGACCATGCAGCAACAATATTTTTTAATGCACTTTGGGGGAAACTGAAACGCGTGGCAAGAGACGCAAGAGCAGAAGAAGAAACAGCGAAGTGAAGCTAAAGAAAAGAAAAGCGACTGTGGCAGCAGCTCTAAGAACTAAGTAGATAAGGATCGAAGCGGACTGAAGTGCGGCTAGCATGAGGGAAATGCCAACAGCATTCCGTCTGCTGACAGATAGACCAGGAGCAGCAGCAGCAGCAGCAGCAGCATCGGCAGCAGCATTGGTTCTGGAATAGCAGCAGGGCCGGGCTTCCAGGCAGTCGGTAAAATGTAAGCGAAAAATTGCTTGAGAAAACTTTCTCAACTTTTCAGCTAATATTTGACTTTTACAAAATAAGTAGACGATGTGGAAAAACAACGCTGCAACATGGCATCGAATGAAAATACATATGGACTCATATATATATAAATATATATATACATATTCAATTTTATTTTATTTTGCTTTCCTTTTCTGCTCAAACATTATGCGTGACATTTGCGTTGATGTGGCAAACAGAAAAAAAATAAAATATATGGGGATAGCAAAGAGAAAATACAACAAATAAGAAAGAAGCTGCTTTAAGAGCATAAGGATGTGGCCAAGGCAGCCAAACCCTAAACCTATTCAATTGCTATCAGGAAGCAAAGCAGACAAAAACAAGTAAGAGTGCTCTAGTCGAGACTGCTCGACTAAGAGATACCCTGAACCCTGCGAAGATGCGATATTCAAATCACTTTACGCTTCCTTTATATATACATATATAAATATATATATATATGGGCTGCGCTTGGGCTAAACTTTGGAAATCAAACTTTCAGAGCTTACTAATGACATTCATATGTATGTATTTGCCAAAGCACAAGTCTCTAGTATTTGAAATACATTTTTTTTTTCAAATTACGAAATATTTGTATTCATTACACAAATATACAGAGTAAATCTGAAATCTATAGCTATAACGGTATTCAAGTTATTCAAGTTAAGTTAAACCCCAAATATCGTCGGGTTTCGAACCGCTTCGAATCGCTTCTATCAACACCGCCACTTCACTGCTCGAGCGCCATCTAGAAAATCTAAACCAAAGTAGCAGCTGATAATTCAGACACAATTCAATCCCGATTTCGATTCTTAGAATACACGAGAATGCACGCATTTCAAATTCTGTGCGTCCATGAATAGGAATTGACCAAACGTTTTGCTTAATAACTTTTTAATATAAAAAAATTGAATAATTTTGCATTATTTAGGTTTAGGCTTGAACTTGATTGGGCTTTCAGCTAGTAGTGGGATGTTTGCCAATTTAGCGAACTTTAACCGTGTTATCGTCCTTCTCAATGTTTTCTTAGCACGCACGCGTGACTTCCTGCCAACGCTGGCAATAGATTCTTTCTGCTTTATCACAGTCTCATATTGCGGCTGCTGCTCTGAATGTGATTCGGCGAGATCATTGTAGATAGTTTCTTGATGCATCAACGTCTATAACCTGAGAATTATTAACGGCTTCCGTTTATAGATCGCACTGCTAGGCAGGCATAACATGGACAAACCACGTTATACTCACCTGCTCGATGCTGTTGTTACTTACATCTCTGTAGATTACGTCCTTGGTTTTGTTGATCGTCTTGCTTTCGCCGAAAGCAACACTCAACTTAGACTTAGTATTAATGAACTTACCGTCTTCAGCCATTTGTTTTGCTTTTATTTTAAAAAAATTTATTTTAGAAAAAAAAAAGGGAAATATTATACACAAAGTTTGGAGATATGAGTTCAAAGCATTAAAGTGATGACTGATGTACGAAATGGAGAGGCTTTAGGCTTTCGATTTCGATATCAAAGCCTACTACAATTAGCCAAACGTTTTGTTTAATAAATTCTGTGTTAAAACGAGAAAGATAGAGAGACAGAGAGAGAGAAATAAAGAGAAAGAAAACTTTTTGTTTTAGACGGTATCCAAAATATGACAAAAATCTAAATTTTATAAAAAATAAATGAAACTACAATAAATGCAAAATTTGGAGACTCTAGCTACAAAGATGTACGAGATAGAATTCAAAAACTGTATTTCGACAAGGTTTTTAATCGATAACATTAAAACGGGAATAGTTATCGAATCATATCACGCAGCTATAATAGCTGATCTAGTCTATATACAATATATGTATGCCTCATCTATAAACAGACATCAACTACAATGCTTTACACATTTTGTTGATAGATTTACAAAGCTCTTGGGCAGAGTATCGTTATAAGTAAATATGTGGCAACGGGGGCAACAGTTTGCTGAAGTTGAGTTTATTGATTTTGCTTGGCTGCAGCAAATTGCAGCAAACTTTTGGCCTAAACACCGCCATTTCCGGCTGCAATTGATGTTGCCGGCAATTGAAAATTTAAATTGATATTTGCGTTGGCCCAACAGGGCAGCGCAGCTCCGTGGTCAAAATCGACAACTTTAATGGCCGTCAATTGCAGTCGAGGCGGGAAAACTTTTCTTTCGAAATTCGTTTAAACTTAATATTTTGTTATTATTGCTCGTCCGTAAGTGTCCAATGTTTTTCTTATGTTTTCTTTAGTTTTTCTGCTCAGTTGTTCTTCTCTCTTTTTTCTCTTTCTTTTTTTTTTTTTTTGTCACCCACCCACGAACCAAAATCAAATAGATTTTGAGTAGCTTTTCAGTTGCGCCAACGTTAAATGAGAAAAGTTTCTCGAGTACTTGTTGCACTTTTCGTTCAGTGTTGCACTTACACTATCTCTCTCTTTCTCTCGCTTTCTCTCTCTCTCTCTCTCTCTCTCTTCCTACTACTTGCCATTTTTCTCTATTCCAGCGAGGTAAACACTTAGGTAAACTGTTCTGATAACTAGCCCAGCTCTTTCTTTTTTATCTGTCTCTGCCGTTAATGATCTTTTGGTTAACTGTTTAGCTTTGGTTTGCCAAGCGTTTAGTCAGCCATTTAAAACGAATGAGTTTCAATATGTTTTTAGCTACAGCACAAAGCTAAATTGTTTTCAGAGTTCAGCTTAAAGCGGAGCTAGACTATGCAGGGAATAAAGGGTTAAGTTGAATATATGAAAAAGCAAATTAAATAATAATTATAAAATAAATAATAATAATAATTTATTTGTAATTTAATCATAATTTTTAATAAATTGTAAGTAGACTCAACCTGGATTTCATACTATAGAATTTTGAATTGATATTGATAGAAAATTAAAGCATATGGTTATATTCTAGAATGCCATAACTATAATTTTTATGCAATTATTTACTAGACAGCAAGAGTAATCGAAAATGATCAAGAGTAAACTATATAGAAATCAGCAGATATTTTAATTGAGTACGACAGAAAGCGATAGAGTTTCATGTTGCCACTTTTTCTATCACAGTTAGTTAGTAATTAACTGAGATAGAGAGAATGAGTAGCCGGTTCTTGCTCTGTCTTTCTCTGTCAGCAGAGATACTAAGTTAATGTGTTGGAGAGAGATAGACAGAGTTGCATGTTACCTCTTTCTATGTCTATCACAGTTAGTTAGTAATTGACTGAGAAAGAGAGAGTTGCAGACTCCTTCTCTGTCTTTCTCTCTCTCTCTCTCTCTCTCTCTCTCTGTATTTCTCTTTCTCTCGCTCTCTCTCTCTCTCTATCTCTCTCTCTCTCTCTCTCTCTCTCGCTCTCTCTCTCTCTCTCTCTCTCTCTCTCTCTCTGTATTTCTCTTTCTCACTCTTTCTCTATATCATCAGTATATCTTCATTTTTCGATTACTGCTGCTGCTTTAAAGTTTATCGATAAATTATTTCCCGTCGTAAAAATCAACATTATATAACACTTATTCGATATCCAGAGTCCGAAATCTTTTCCAGTTTAAGTTTGTCTATTTTCTGGCAGCACTCTCCACCTCCTTCAGAGTTCACTCCAATTGTTCTTCTTTCACTTTGTCTTACTGCTTTTGCTTCTTGTTTGGCACATATCGATTTTCTTCAATAATCGCTTAAGACTTCCTTTCTCTTTGCCGAGAATCAATTAAATTTGATTGCTCTATATGCAATTTTACTTCACTTACTGAGCAGCTCCATTTATCTCTATCTCTCTCTCCTCTTTCCTTTTCTGTTTCTCTGTCTCTTTCACTTTCTGCATCGCTTTTACTTCTTGCCGTTTCTGTAAATGCAAACCTCATTTATTGTGCTGCCTTAAAGCCTTTTGTTTTTGGCCCTTTTAAAATGCAGAGCTCCCAAGAGTTAATAACTTCTGCAATTGGCACACTTTGGAGTTGGTTGTTTTTTTTTTGTGTTCTTTATAGGCTACAGCTTGCTCCCCATTGCAAACCCACTTTACTAATTTTAGTTCGCAACTTTTTCCACAATAAATAAACACAAGCGTCTGCAGAGACTCTGCCACTGCGAACTGCAACAAGCACAAGAAGCAGAACAACAACAACAATGAAAACGAAAACGTGTCCCGACGAGACATGGGAAATCTAACAAAGGACACGCCAATGCCAACGCCAAAAACCAGTATGGAAAAAACAGGAAAAAAATACTGAAGCTGGCAAAAATTAACAGCAAACAAAAAGCAACTGCCGCGCCCCAGTTGCAGCCCCCGTCGGCCACCGGCCACCAACCACCAGCCACCAGCCGACCGGGCATATTGTATTGAAAGTTCGTTTTAATTAAAAGAAAAAGAAGAAGCGAAAGCGCAGGCAGCATCAGCAAAGGTTACAGGGCGTTGCCTACACACAAAACAAAAAAAAAAACAACAAAAACAAAATACAAATGTTAAAAAATATTTGCCACGACTTTTTGCAACTGCGAAAATATATATGAAAATGATTAAAAAAGTTGCAACAATACAAAACAAAATTGTCAAAAAAAAAAACAACAGCTGGAGTAAAACTGAACAAAGCTAAACTAAAATCAAGAAAACGTTAACAAATTCGCATGTCGAAGCTCAAATACACTGACAGAAGCTTTCTAGCACTAACAAAAAATAATTTGCAGTGTATTTACTGGGTAGTAAAACAATACGAATGCATCTAAGTGCGTTAAAGCAGCACGCTCTACTGTTTTTAATAGTTTTGTTTCTCTCTTTCTCTTTTTGCATGTCCATTTCTTGTATACTAAGATAACGGGATCATAAGCATTGTGACCAATGGCGTGAGCTCCTCGTACATTGTCTATATTTAGCTGAGTGCACACAGCTGCTGTCTCTTTCTCGCTGCTGCAATCGCTATCAATTACATTTTAACAAAGCAAAAGTTAATTCTTCATTAGTATAAGTTAAGCTATGCTCATATAATAGAAGTAACATCCAAGATGTTTCTTTCTAAAGTTATCAAATAAGATTTTGCAGTGTATTAACTGAATAGCATAACAATTCGAATGCGTTTAAGTGCTCTACTGTTTACTATGCACTTAATAGCATGCTCTTAATGTGTTCTCTCTGTCTCTCTCTCTCTCTCTCTTTTTGTATGTCAATGTCTTGCATACTAAGATAACGGGATCATAAGCATTGCGACCAATGGCGTGTGCTCTTACTCCATTCTCGTGCATTGTCTATATTTAGCTGAGTGCACACAGCCTCTGTCTCTTTCCCTCTGCTGCAATGGCTATTAATTAAATTTTACCAAAGCTATTCATAAGTTAATGAAGAAGTTGTGCTAATAAGCATATGCTTATATAATACAAGCACATTGAAGCATGTAATTGAAAACTTTGGTTCGATTATACGAAAGGCAAACAAATGGGCAAATTCCAATTTCATGCAGCAGCAGCAGCAGCTGCATGACATAATAAGATATTGTTTATAATTTGATATGACGATGCTGATAAAACACTTCAATTTTGCATATATATATATATATGTATCAATGGTAAGAGGGAGTTTGAAATTGCGGAAAACTAAGATAATTGAGAATGTTTCTATGGGAGTTATATAGCTCTCAGCTTCTATTCAGATGGGCTTATAGAGATGGGCTATGAGTGAGAAGTTAGCAAGGATATATCTAGAGACATATCAACTGAGACAAATTTATATATCATTCACAAACATTTCCAACCTTGCTTTCCACCTTTAATGATCAAATTATAATGCTCTCCCCATAGACTACAACAAAAACAAATCAAATTGTTGGCAAACTTAAACCAACTAAAAGAACAAAATATAAAAAAAACAATGCATAGCTGCATATTTGTGCTGTAGCTGCGTCATGTGCAAATATTGCGTATACGCTATATAATAAATAAAACAAGCGGCGAATGGGCGATGCAGAGCAAACTGGCGCTGATGTTGCTGCTGTTGCTGCTGCTGCTATTACTGCTGCTGCTGCGACTATTACTGCTGCTGCGACTGCTGCTGCTGCTACTTGAATCTTTTGCTGGCTTGGCACTGGCAAACAGTTTCCAACTCAATGACTTTATATCTACGACTCGAGCTACATTTGCCACAGATGCCTTGGATATCGAGCATCCGCACCGTTGCCCTCGCAGCTGAACACTGCCCCCAACCCCCAACCTTCAACAGCACAGCGCCACACTCTAGCTGGCTGCTCGTTTGTGCCAGTTTGCTCGTTTACAGGCTTTTACCTGAAACTATTACCCACTTGCCGACTCAGATGGTCCGTTGGTCCATCCGTTCCGTCTATCTGTCGGTGTCTGCTTGGCTGTATTATATAGCCATTGCCAGATGCGGATGCGACTGCGGATGGCGCTGCGGATGCGGATGCGGATGCAAAGAGTCCTTATGCAATCAACTGTCGACTCGTTACAACTTTTACCCAGCAAATCTGTTAAGGTATTATATTTTGTTGAGCATCTGCAGCTAGTCGCTCATCTGATTACATATTTATCTACAATTTATACATAATTCTGCAGCGTTGCAGTTCATCTCAGTCGGCCCGCAAAATACTTTAAGCTCTTTTAGTTGAGCTCAGCTCAGTTCAGTTCAGTTCAGTTCAGCTCAGTTCAGTTAGGTTCAGTTCAGGTTTCCTTCCTATTAAGTTGCAACTGAGGCGAGGGCTTTGCAACAGGAAACGCGGCATTCACTGAAAGACACACCAGCTCTGGCTGTCGACCCAAACAATCCATCAGCACATGCTATACCTTAGGATGACTTACGCACTCGCCCTCGCCCTCGTCCTCCCCGCGGCATAAAACTGTCCAAAACTTGTGATGCGAACGCGAATCTCGCACGCAAACATATCCAAAAGCAACTTTCGTGTGTCCTTAAAGTTGAGCTTTAACTTTCCAGAAAAAAACAATGATGAATTCGCCCCAAAAATATGTGGAGCAAAACAAAAGTAAAAGCCGATGCCCAGCAGAGATAGATATACATAAACATGCATACACATATATACATGCATGCATGTATGTATGCATGCATGTACGCATGTTCGCATGATGAAATGTGCGTCATTTTTCATACAACAAGTTGCGCAACTTAAGTTTTCTAACTAGTAAAAGCATTGACAGGCATATGAGAATTTTGCGAACATAAATCATAAGCATGTGGAAGAAGCACGAAGCTTAAATACACTAACTTCTATATAGAATTAGGGACTATGCAGCTGCCATGTCAGAGATTGCTCTACGAGCTAAAAGTAACAACAAAAGACTGTTAATAGGGTAGCAACAGGTGCCTCAAGTGCCCATCAATAGACGGAAACTAAGAACTTGAACTATCAGGCTGAAGGACAACGAAACATTAAAGCCAAATGAACATAACGCCCACGGCTGCGGCGCTGGGTCGTGTGTCGGGCGGGCAAAGAAATGAACCACATGTCAGTGTCAAAGGCGATGACAAAGACAAATTTACCTAGCAGACAGAAGCGGTTACCTAGAGAGATAGAGTATAGCTGTTTGAGTATATAAGGAAGTCGGTTGCTTCAAGCACTTGCTCTTTCAATTTAAATACAAAATGTTTTCGTACGGACTTTGCTTTCTTTAATCGAAAATTCCAAGCATGCTGCTCACACACACACACGCACACGCACACGCACAGCTCGAATGGCGCCAAATTCCGTCCGGCAATCAACTAAATTCAAAGCAAATTGCCCGCACAGTGAATTTTTGGCCATGATTGTAACAGCAAATGGTTGAGAGAACGATGAGAGTGGGCTAAGAGGAGGCCAAGCAAACGCCTCATTATTTTGCGCTTGAGATATTTCTGTCTCGTCACTAATTCATCATTGTTTCGGCACATTAAATGCTTGAACGTCAACGCATTCATTATCTTATGGCCCAACTGGTCTTTTCGGCCAACTCATCGCCCTCACACATGGTCAGCCAACTGTCAATGCGTGCCTATGTCCACATGTCTCTGTGTGTGTTTGTGTGTGTGGCCGTCGCCAAGGCAGCTAAGTCTCATGTCTGAGTGATATTAACTGACCCAACAATCCGTCAGCGGGCAACCCATCAAAAGAAGCAGAAAGAAACAGGAGTGAGTGAGTTTTGGATGACAATGCCCAACTGAGAGATATCCTATGTTTAGTTAAGCTTCTTTATGAGTATAAGTATGTAGGTATATAGAAATATTCATATTTACATAAATACAGCTGTGTTCATAAAAATAGTAGTGGAACTGAATTTGGATTTTTTTTTATTTTTAAAAACAATTTTAATATTTATATATATATATTTATATTTTTTTTCTCATTTCAAATTTCAAAATATTATCCCTATACTTATATAAACTAATAAAAATAAAAATATATATGTATCTTGTGTTTTGTTTTTGTGAAATTGAAATGTGTGTGTGTATAAGACCACACACACACACATATGATCCCAAAAAAAAGTTTGTATAAAAAAAAACAAAAAAAATCTTTTCTTATATAATTGCATTATTGACCCGAAAAATATTGAAATTCAATGTTTTTCAAGCACATTTTGAATGTTGATAGACTTAAACTCAAAGAAAGACTCTGTTAGCCCTTGCATACCAATTTGATTGCTACTCTTCGACCTGTGCTTAAAAAGTCAAGGCTCAAAGTCAATATTCCCTGATGTTTAGCTGATTAGGATCTGATTGGGTATTACAATATATTATATATCTTCATTCAAAATTCCATTTCCCATCTCTGACATACATATAACACAACATCATAACCAATTCACCCTACCCCAATTATGTTTAGGGTATTACAAGAAGAAGTCCAAGAGTTGTCCGGCAAAGACTTGAGCCAGATTTAGGAGGAAGCCTATGTAACACATACAGAGTTGCGGCCAGGCTCTCAAAATGCCCTCGTCATTTGCGCCAGAAATCCTTTTTAATTTCGTTGTATGTTGCGTGAGTGTAGCTATGTATGTTTGTGTGTGTGTGTGTGCTTAGCATGTTAATTGCTTTCTAAGCTAATCGAATTTTTTGCTCGTCATTATGAGTAATGCGGCTCAGTTTTGGCCTGGCCTAAAGCAATTTGTCGACTAACTTTCGAGCTGGCAAATTGCTTTAAGCCAGCCGGGCTTTTGGCCCATAAATATTAAAGCCATGTCAATGTTTTATCAGCAACAACAACAAGCTAAGTAGTTAATCGCACATGTCAGCCGTACTTAATTTTACATGCAAACAAAACAATATTGTAAACAAATTTTTTATACATATTCATAAAAAAAACGTATGAAAAAGTATTAAATATTTGCACAGATGTATTTTATAAATACAATTTTTATTCAACTTTTCTCACATTAATTTACATATCTGATTACTTTTTGTATTTATTTGAACTGTTTTTTTTTTTGCCCTGACTTCAAAATAACTAGAATAAAAAGCTGCTAAGTATTTAAATAATAAAAAAATTAAATTCAAAATAAAGTACAATTTATATGAATATATAAATAAAAATATATATATAAATAATTAATAAAACAAATGATAATAATGAGAAACTTAAACAGATTGAAACTGAAACAAAAAAAAAATGTTTTTAAAATTGCAAAAGTCTTTTAAAACAGCTAATTTGAATAAGCTTAAATATAGATATAAATATATGTGCAAAATAAAAATGTATATAAAAATATGTTTACACATACAAATATATAATACAACATTTGTTTGCATACATAATTTCTTTGTCAAATATAATGACTGTGATTTGCTTCAGGTCATGAATACATGCTTAATTTTTGGCTTCATAAAGCTTTCTTTCCTTACACATTAGCTCTTAAGTACCCAGAGCTCAAGCCTTTTGGCGGGCTCAACGACAATTCCACGAAAAATAACAATATAATAATTAAAGAATAATAAAGGGGTATACTCAAAATATAAGTCAAATATGCTTAAACTCTTATATTCATAACGCACGGGTTTTAGCTTATAGAAGAATTTCGCTGAAAATTAATTTCTAAGTCAAATTTGGTTTTTCTCGAACATAAGTAAATATATTACACAATATATTATACAATAAATCAGGCTTGTGAGGATTAACTTAGACTTTAATTTCACATTTGCTTAAAATGTTGTTTTAATTAGTTCTTTAATGAGACTTTTGATTCAAAGCTAAGATCAACAATTGATTCGAATTGCAATGAACATTGCAGAGAGATTTGTATATTTTAGAGAGATTTATATACATATGTGGAACACGTTAGACTATACTATTAGTATTATAAACTGATGTTTTCAACAAATTAAAAAAAGTTTAAGAAATAAAATAAACTAAATCGAAAAATTAAATTAAATTTAGTTAACCTAAATGAACTTAAATTAAGTTAAATTTAAAAAAAAATTTAATTTAATTAAATTTAATTTAAATGAACTTAAATTAAGTTAAATTAAAATAAATTTCATTAAATTTAATTAATTTTGAGTTTATTTAGGTTAACTCAATTTAATTTTATTTTAATCTAATTATTAAATAAAATAAAGTTAACCTAAATGAACTTATTTGAATTAAATTAAACTAAATCAATTTTAATTTAATAAAACAAATTAAAATTTAATTTATTTGAACTAAACTAAATTAAATTAAATTATTTTAATAATTATTTTAGCAGTTGTAGATTCATAACTTGCACAAAATAGCTTAAAGAACTAAAAAATACTAATCAATAAATCTTTATATAAATACGTATTAAAAACTTTGTCTATAACTTTGATCCATTCAGCGCGCTACTGTCGACACTGACTTAAACTAATAAAACACCTAATTACATTTGTTGTAATCAAAGCTTGAATGCCTAATTAAAAATTATTTCTATATACGTATATAAACATAATACTTTTGCCTCTCAAATAAATCAATTATACTTAATATAATGGGACAAAGTTTATGAGCGAATTATCGCAAAGTTCTGCCTGAGCAAATGTCATTAAGCCGAGGCAAACGGAATAAGTTATATTACGTTGCTAATTTATGGGGCACATAAGTTAATTTTTGTTTGTTCTCCGTTGTCTGTTGTATGTTGTGTGTTGTTTGTTGTTGTAATTAGTGGACATGACTATACAGGACCATTAAATCCGGTGCTGCCACGGAAACTCGGACACATAAACAAATGAAAAACTGTTGCTTCCGCCCATGCACAATGGCAGAGCGAGAGGCAAACAAGATTTGCGTGCGAGCGAGATGGCAGCACGCTAATTATTTTGTCGGCAGGCAAAAGTTCATAGTTCAGATAAAAATAAACAAAAAATACTTACACAGACACCACCACAAGCAGAACGACAACAATAATAATTACAATGCCACAAATACATTTGGCTGCCACTGGTCCAATTTTAGTAATTTTTATTATCTGGCAAAAAGTGGAAAGAAACTTAATTAAAAGCCACCTGCCTGCCACCTGTGCGCTCTTTGGTCAGTTAAATGCAATATTTAAATGTGAGAGCAAAGGAGAGGAATGCGACAAAAATAGATGTTGAGGCTTGAGCAAGCTCAACGGCTGGACTAGCTGCAGTTTCTTGTATATGAATTGTTAAATATGAAAATGTAAAATCTTAATCCCATTTATGCACTTTGTAATTCAACTTGAATAACTTGAAGGCGAGATAAAATTTTCACAAAAATTAAAACTGATTAAAAATTGAATGCAAAAATCTTGTGTAAAATAAAGTTTTGAATCTACAAGTCTGAATATTTAACAGGAAACCATTTTCGCCTCACATATTGTATTTATTTTGTCATACGGATTTAAGACACTTTCGGATAACTGCTGTTATCAACAGCTTTATTGATAAACAGCCGCATTTACCATTTACCATTTACCGTTTACTTTTCTGGCCATTTTTGCAGTTGTTGGGCGCAGCGAGGCGCTGCACCTATCGAGCCTCTCCGTCCCGCCCATTATCGATGTCGCACAAAAGGCCAAACTGTTTTGCAGCTATGAGATGGGCAATCGGACCCTCAACTCGGTCAAATGGTATAAGGATGGCCATGAGTTTTTCAGGTAAGCAAAGCGAATCCATTGCCCATACTTTTTTGTAGTTGTTTTTGGCAACTGCTGCTGCTGCTGCTACTGCTGCTGAGGCTGTAAAACAAATAAAAAACAGTCATAAAAATATTTTCGGCTCTGGTTGGATATAATAAAATGGCTGGCGAGTGTGCCGACGCATTCATGCAGATTTTATGGTGCAAATTGAAAACGTCATGAAATTGCAACACTCTGTGCAACATAGTGTTGCAAGGTGGCCGGCAGGAAGAGGTTGGGGCAGAGGGGGCGGACCAGCTGAGTGTCACTGCACACTCGATCGGTTGAAAGTGTCGCGACTAATTTAAATGCTTAATTGAAATGGATTTTATGGGCGTCGCAATGGCGCTCAGGTAACAGTTGTCCACCTCCCGCACCCGCTCCACCCCCTCAGCCTTCCGCTTAAATATGTGTAAAGCGCAGTTTTTATTTAACTGGCTTAATTGTTGGTCAATGCTCCGGCTTAATCGAGCACAAAATGTTGCCACTGTTAAATTCGGGCTTTTCTCTTTTTAGCCTACCATTTTTTTGGTTATTGATTTAAGAGACACGCAGCCACATGTTGTTGAAACAGACGAAAGCACATGCCAAGCAATTCAATTAGATACAAAATTCCAAAAGCGAGAGAGAGAGAGCTTTTTGCTTGGCAAATAAACAATTTAGTTAATAAATTAGTCGAAAAATTCACATATGAAAAATATAAAATATAGAAAATTTATATTGGACAATAATGTAGCTATTCAATGTGCGCAATTTTCCAAATTATAAATTGAAATAAATTCTATTGAAATGCATCATCAAATGGAATAGTTCTCAAACAAAGCAAAATTTTCAAATACATATTTAACCAACGCAAATAACAATGCAAACTCCATGCAGTCATAATGTGACTATTAGAATATTGTATTGAATATACAATATATATATATAAAATATATATACATATATATATATTTATATATATATTTACTATGCACACATGCTTTCTGGCAGTGCAAAACGAAATGTGTCAAAAAGAGTTGCCTCTAGGGTTACCAATTATTCACTCTAACTGCACTCCATGGCGCCATATGCAATATGGAAATATCTAACGAGGGCTGAGAGCTATAAACTATATAATTTTAACATGGATTTAATCCTATTAAGTTCTTACTTATGTATAGGAATTATACAATATGTTATTTTTATGTTATATATATTTATTTTATATATTTCTTTTAATTTTCTAAATTTAATTCATATATATTTATTTATGTTAAATTTCTCTAAGTTTATAAGAGATCTCAACTCATAATAATTTTAATAAGACGTGTGTAAACGTGTAGCAGAAGAAGTTTTTAATTCTATAAAGAATATACATATATTTTTCCTCAGCCTTAACAGATCAGTCGAATTTGGCCCTGCAACTCAGTATGCCTATTCGTACTTAGGAATCTATAAGTGCTACAGCTTTGAAGCTTTACATATAGGCTACCTAACTACCTAACTGCAAAGCTGTTTTCAGAACAAAAACCCATTTTGAATTTCCATTCAAATGGAATTCTTAACAGCTCTGCCTAACTGACTAACCCAACTAACTACCTTTGCTTATTGCTTTTTTCTCTATATTCACATAATTTGTAAACAAATTATCTTTCTTCTATGAGCCTCAAGATTTGAGAATACAATTTTAAACTTGTAAAAATATCCAATTGTAAGAATTGAACTAAATTCGATTGTAAAGTTTGAGTAAAACTTTTTAAGTACAGATTATATAAATTTTTGTAAAAGCAGCTTAGCTGATTTGAATCAAAGGTTAGAGTGAATGCATCATCATTGAAGCATTAAATTCCAATAGACTTCATAATTTGAATACTATAATAAAAAAGAAAAATTCTTATAAAAACACTAACATTTTTTTTTCAGTTTTTGATATTTTATTTAAGATATTTCTTAAAAATATTAGTTGTGATATTTGATATTTTATCTGAAGCTAAAACGTTTTATAAAGAAAAATAAGTCATAATAAAAATGTACAATCATTAAAAAAAAACATAGAAAATATTAAACTTTGTTATTAATTTTTTAAAAACTTTTTAAATTTAAGCTTGTAAATATTTAAAACAAAAGCTCTTGAAATTTGAAGCTTAAACAGTAATTATTTAAAAAAAAAACTTTTTTAATTTCAAACTTAAAATATAAATAAAAACTCTTTCAATTTTAAGCCTAATGTAAATAATTAAATCATTAAAAACAAAACGGATTTTGCACTTTAATTAAAAAGTTAATAAAACTCAAATGCAAATAAAATTTAAATTTAAATAAAATAAATAAATCTATTTAGAATTTCAACTCAGTTAATAGTCATAAAAAAAACTATTCAACTATTTGTTTGCAATTATTCAGTGGATCAAAGAGCTCAATTGGAATCGCATTTATTTTTGAGTTATGCACAATTTGTGCAGCCCTGGCAAAGGAATTTGAATTTCATTGTAATGCGTTTTATTTTTGCTGTTTTTTCTGTTTTGTTTGAGTTTGTTTCAAATTGAAGCTCTTGAAAAGTACTAAGCCTCAAGCACAGCCGCAGTTGCAGCAGCCATTGAAAGCTGCATAATGCCCGCGATATTCATACATAATAAAAAAAAACAAAAATTTATATATATATATATCTTAATATACATATATATGAAACGGTGCTGCAAATCGATGGATTTTTATTTGAACCGCAGTTGCGCAACGTTGGCGCAAAATGCAGTTGAAGCCGAACCTTTTTGCATGTGCCTCATAAATATTTCATGGATTCGATTTTTGCGCAGCACTCGAACTCCAAGGCGTTCGCTCTCTCTCTCTCTCTCTCTCTCTCTCTCTCTCTCTCTCTCTCTCTCTCTCTCTCTCTCTTTCTCTGTCTCGCTCTCTCGATGATTCTCTCTGTCACACTCAGTCAATTTCTATGTTTTTGCAGATACTCGCCGCTAACGCCGCCGACAACAAATTGGTTTCCCGTCAAAGGTGTCACCATAGCCGACGGCTCGTCGCATTGCAATCAATTCATCTGCAACGTGGAACTGGAGAAGCTGAATATCTATTCGTCCGGACAGTACCGCTGCGAGGTGTCCGGCGATGCGCCCGAGTTCGAGCTGATCGATAAAGCGGCCAATATGACCGTTGGCGGTATGTAGCAAACAAAACAAAAACAAAAAACTAGCCAAATTATACACAGCCCACTGACCCAGCAGCGTGTCCTTTGCACAGCACATACACGACATTACACTGGAAAAAATAGTAGAGCATTTTAGACTGATGTAGAAATTTAGGGAAAAAGTCTAGTTTGAAGAGAATTTAGGCCAAATTCGCAATGTTTTTAAACTTTTTATTGAGCTTTATTAATGTAGCTTGGGAATTATGGTATGGAGAAATTTGCAGAGGAATTTTGAAAAATTTTAAATAATTTTATTTAGATTTCTTAGAGAAACAAATGAAGTTTGAATTAAAAAAATATTGGAAAATCGAAATGCTTTAATTTTAGTATAAAATATTTATTTGCAGAGTATAATTTGAAATTTCATAGCATTAGAATTAATATTCCATTCCTTCCTTGACAGAGCACAAACTTTCTCTAAGTGTAAACTCCTGACCATTTTTGCTGTTTACTTATTTGATTTATATGTATCTATCTCTCGCTATGTATGAATGTGTGTTTCACACACAAAGACAACAAATTATGTGCAATTTTGAAAACACTTAATAAAATTATAAATGGTCTTTGCACGGTTCGCCGCCAGCGGTGCCAGCGGGCGGATGGGGGTTGGGTGGTGCGCGCTGGCGGTGGCTCAACTCCTTTTCATTTATCATTGGCAGAGCGACAGTCACAGTAGGCGCGTACGCGCAGTTCAAAGGACGCCGCATAAATGCTGCAAAATTGTGACACGCTTCAGCCATTTGTATGAGTAATGATTGTTAATAAATCTAGAGCTCAGTCGCACAGTAGCCCGGTCGGCCCAGCAGCCTAGTCCTAGTCCGTATCTCGACTGTTCTCCCACCTGCCTGCTCCAAATTCAACTCAATTGTGAGCTTTGTACGAATCAATTTATAATCTGCCTCCAAAAAGGCGGCTGTGCCGTTGTCACGTGCAGCCCAGGCACTAGACAACGGGGCATAACTCAGACAACAACAATAACAACATGAAGAACTGGGCTGTTGAGTGTTGAACGACTTGAAAGATACCCTGTGGGCAGCAAGAGATATGGGGCTAGCTGGTCGTAAGTGTTAGGATCGCGATATTATGTTTCTCTCTCACCCCATCTTGTTCACTCCCTTTCACTCTCTCTTTCTCTCTTGTTCACTTTCTCCCTAGCTTACTTTCACTCTCCTCCTCCCTGACCTTCACTCTATCTCTCTCACTCTATCTCTCTCACTCTATCTTTCTCACTCTCTCTTTTACTCTCTCTCTCTCTCTATCTCTCTCTTGTTCTCTCTTTCTCTCTATATCTCTCTCACACACACACACTCTCTTTCTCTTTCTGTTTCTACTTATCTCTCTTTCTCACTTTGTATATCTCTTCCATTCTTTATTTCTCTCGCTCTCTTTCTCTTCCTCTCTCTCTCTCTCTCTCACTTTCTTTCTCTTTCTCTCTCTCGCTCTCTCTCTCTCTCCGTCTCTCAAATCTCTCTCAAATATTCTATCGCACTCTATCTCTTTCACTTACTCCCTCTTCTTCTATCTCTCTCACTCTCTTTCACTTCCACTCTCTCTTTCTCCCTCTCTCACACTATCCCTTTCTCTATCTCCCTGCATATAATAATTCTATAATTCTATAAACTATTCTCTCCGCTTATGTTACATATGAGCCTCTCCGCTTAGGCATACCCTTTGCACTCACTTTGAAGAGGGCACAACAAAGACAGCAGCAGCTCATTTTTTTTGGCCGGGTCGCGGCGTTGCTGTAGTTGGGTTTTGTTAATGTCAGCGCCGCGGGCAATGATGGCCGCCATTTTGAGCTCGCACTCGCTTTGATTGGCAACGTAGATGACGCAGCCGCTGCGGTTGCGGCTAGCAGCGGGAGCGGGCTGTGGAGTGGGAACGGTTGCGGCAGAGCGCTGGTCTAGAGGACACGGCTGGGTGTATGGTGGCACACTTTGAAATTCAAATCAATTGATTCGGGCCCAAATGTCATTTGGCGCAAATGAAAATGGGCTGCTTATGTCTTTTGTTGCACGCGCACGCGAATGCGAATGCGGCTCAAAATGATTTATTTGTCGCAATTTTCCTGCTCAGCGATTTGTTGCTACTTCAAATCGTGGCAACAAAGTAGAGACCGAGCCATGGGGCGCTCCTTTATTTATTGACGCTACTTTAAGAGTATTGATTTGCATAATGCGCACTTAAGCATTTGTTTACGCGTAACAATCAAATTTGAATTCGCATTCTGCCTTTAATTGGATGTTTTTAGATGTCCCAAGAAGAATACTTCCCTTTTGTTACCCCCACTCTCTCTCTCTCTCTCTCTCTCTATCTCTCTGTGTCACGAGATTGTTTGTCGTCTATGCCATTTGCATGTCAATTTGAATTTTATCTATTGTACTTAGATATGGCAGTAAGCCACGCTTAACTTGTTCAACATGCAAATAACAATGACTAGATTAGATCCAATGCCATTCGAGCTTTATCATCCCATTACAATTCCTTTGATTTCACCTGCTCAACATGCTTCAATTAAGCCTCGAACAGCAACAACTTTGTATAAATAAATAGTTTGCATAGCTTAATATAAGAGCTTAGCGTTGCCTTTGCCTTTGATTGGACATTGAACCTTTTCTCTTTTTATGTTGCAGATTAAGTCAAATTATGAAGATTTTAAATTTATTTGTATCAATAATTTGAATCAGTAGTTTGAATAGAAACTTAACTTAGTTAATTATTAAATTAAAAATATATTTTGAAATTATGTTTAATGTTTGAAATGTGAACTGAATTGAGAATTTATGTTTGAATTTTTAATTTACCAATTATATCTTTTTATGAGAACTTAGAGAGACAAATATGGAAATTTTTCAAAAATATTTGTGTTGGCCAAAATATATTTTGTGTTTATTTTTTAATATAATTTTTAGAGCTTTGAGAACTACAGTAGGGTATAAATTTATATATACTGTGTACCAATAATGTATTCGTACAGCAGCAAGTTTTTTCTTTGGGAACGAGCGCACCTTATTTATTGGGTGAAAATTACAAAAATTTGATTGAAGCTTTATTAATTAACAAAGTAACTATGCTTGGATAGAAATTAAACTTGTAACTTCTTCCACCTTATGTGGCATAAGTAAAAACGGAAAAGTTATTTCAAACACAAAGCGATGTTATTGCAATACAGAATGAGATTATGATGGGAATGCATCTTCATTTTTTCACCACTCTCTTTCACTTCTCTTGCACATGTTACAATGTAGTAATTAATTATGTATTTTTAACAAACAAAATTGTTTTAATAGACTGATTTGTTTTAAGAATTACAACTGAAAAACCATGAAAAGGCTCGCTATTGGCTCCAGTAAAGTTTTCGTATAGTCAACTAAATGCTTTAATAACTTTTACGAAAAACCGACAAAAAATTTAATTTTTGGTATTTGGAAGACTTTATATTAATAATATAAATAATATTAAAATATATATATATATATATATATATATATAATATATATATATTTATTTATTTATTCACAATAAATTATAAAATGCATTTTTGTGTTTCCTAATAATTTTAATAATTTTAGAGCTTTCAGACTTCAATGTCTTTTCTACTATGATATATTATTTTTTTAGTTTGTTTACTGGAGTTTGGAAAAAGTATGTAATAGGAAAAAGATGTATATATATAATTTATAAATATAAAATAAATCTAAAAGACTTTGGGTAGCTTTCATTATTGCAACCGCTTTCATTCGGTTTGCAATTGATCAATATACTAACTCTATCTCTCTCAGAGTATATAGAGAGGGAGAGTGAGTAAATTGATCAGTTAAAAACCGATTATTATTATTATTATATCATTTTCGCTCTTCATTTTCTTATAATTGAATTGAAACTAATACTTTTGCCAATGCAATTTTGAGCCTCTGTACAGTTGGTGACAAACATTTCCAAGTAGTGTAAATCACGTCTCCAATAAATCTATGAATATACAAAAAACTTTGTCAAGATAACTTATTTGTTTAGATGCACTTGGTAAATTGAATATTCAAGTTGACGAAGGAGAGAGAGAGAGAGAGAGAGAGAGAGAGAGAGAGAGAGAGAGAGAGAGAGAGAGAGAGAGAGAGAGAGAGAGATAGAGAGAGAGGGAGAGAGGACGAGAGAGGGAGAGAGGCGAGAGAGTGAGAGGGAAAGAGTGAGAGTTTAGATTAGGTTGTTTTTTATGAATGTAAGGCTTCCTTACTAAGGAAGCCAAATCTAGAATAGAACTTTTGCAAAGAAGCAACCTCTACACAAATCTTTAAAGCAAACCTGGCTGCTCAGACTGTTTCCAGTCAAAATGACAGCTCAAGCTATCATTCTCTCTACTTTATAGTCAGGTAACTTTTTAAAATAACAATAAATGCCCAGCTCCATGCTCTTTACACCAATCAGACAATCGGATGATCCCCAATCAGACAGATATTTTATATTTTATATTTGAAATCAAATAAAATATTCTTTTAAGAAGATTGTCATATGCAACTCATAGTTTTCAATAACCAACGAGAGACACATAAACTGACCGCCTGAACATAAAAGCAATGACTGAATTTTCAGCATGTTGTGAGCCATTTCTGGCATATGCCAAATGCCTTGCATATAGCATGGCCGTATGTGTGTGTGTGTGTGAGTCCAGCTGAAGCCGTAAAAAGGACAATCCAAGCCATATATAAAATGAGGAGCCAACATTACCAAATATAAAAGGCAACCAGCCAACGTTGCCCATCAAACTTCATCAACGAGCTGAGCTGAGCTGAGCTGGTGACAAAAGTTTTCGAGCACCAGCCACGCCCCTGCCCCCGTTGCATAAAACAATGTCTCCCATGTCCGATGCAGCACGTAGTTTCAACTTAATGCCCATGCCCTGTACTGTGCTATGTTCGGCTCTGTTGTCCAGTGTCCAGTGTAGTGTCGTAGTGGCTTGTAGTCAGTTTTTTGTTTCAATGGCTGCGAGAAGCTGTTGACAGACCAACAATCAACTTGGGAATTTCTGTCACCAAAGTGCCATCGCCCAGCATCGAATCCACCTGAAAAACTTTCAACACAACAACCAGCCAGCAAAAGTGTTTGCCGTGTCTCGATTTTCTAACGGCAATCACCTAGCGCTCTTTGATGATAGCACAACAACAACAACAACAACAAAAAGCAAAATGGCTTTGTGGGACGCGTGTAAAAACTTTGGCTTGGCAAATATTTTTCCGCTTAGTTGCGTGCCATGTGTCGCACTGGCTGCCACTGATTAAGTTTCGTCAAAGTTTACTCAGGATGTGATCTAAGTGTGTGTGTCCTTTGTAAGCACACACACACACACACACACATACACCTAATTACTATAGAGATTTCCCCTATATATATATATATATATATATATATATATATACTTAAAGGTCTAACCTGCTCTGTCCATCAAGCACTTTTGACTTTTGAGTTTTTAATATGGGTTCATCATTTGCGGTGCTCACACCGGACACACCCCGGCTTGCCCCCAAAGTGCCTCACCTGTTTTTGGTGCGCTCTGCTTGTTTTCACTCCAACTTCTTCAAACTCATTGTTGTTCTTATTGTTGGTTTTCTGGTCTCGTTTAGCATTCAAACTGGCAGCAAGCAATTTCCCCAACTGCCTATAGTGTCATTTATTTCCTTACTTTATTTTGACTTTTGTTCTTTGCTTTTCAATGCTCTTGCACAGAGAGCAGACTCAATATTTTATGGAGCTGAATGTAACATTTGTGCTGCGGAAATTTATATCAGAAAGGTATTTGAAAGGAATCAAGAATTGATGTTGAATGCTCAATCTTAAGACTTGTCTCAATGTTCCAGGAAGGCAGCATGTAAATGTGGAAAGAGATGTTTAAGATATTATTTGGGCTCTGGTTATACGACTCATTAATCTAATAATTAGAAAAATATTTATTAGAATTCATTTTCGATTCCAATTTTAGACAAAGAAATTGTTTGCTTGGGTACAAATTTCATTTAAAATTTTATAATAAATACAAAATTTATTTGATCTAATTTTCATACATTATTTTATATACAAAAAAAATTTGTTTTCTTTGGAACTTCCATTATTAATAGTTGAATTCACGTTTTAAAGCAGCTTCTAAACTTTTGTAGTATGCCAAGCATAGAGCATGGCTTATAATCAATTCCTATTGCACTTTGTTATTCCAGCTTTTAGAAGCTTTGCTTCTCAAATATTTGGAATATATTTGATAATATAATTATTGTAGTATATATGCATGTTTGTATTAGGTTTATGTCAATTTGTTCACCATTCATTCTAATTTTATAATTTGAAAACTGAGCCCAAAAACGAATTTCCGCTGTGCTGTTTTTCACAATGGGAGCCGCTCTAGTCGCTCTTCATTCACTGATCAATCATAACAGCCCTGCAATCACGCTCTCTCTCAGCAAGACTCAGGCCTACATTCAGTAAGAGCCATCTTTGTCTCTCTATCTCTTTTCTATCATGGAGTGAGCATTATAGGATGCAAGCTACAATATAATAAGAAGCGCGCAGCTAAGACGCAAACTCACTCGAATAACCTTTTTAATATCAACTAATAACACATTAAATAATATTATTAAACAACTTTGAAAACACATAAATCTTTAGAAACATAATATAATTTACATAAATTGTTTTCTATAGTACATAAAAACTCAGTTTTCATTTTAACTTTCATTTTAAATAACTTTGAATACCCATAAAAAATATAATATAATTTAAATAATACTTTTATACCAAAATACATCAATATATTATATACGTTAGGGCATTCAATGTTCCACTACATCCAACAATTCCTTGTCATTTGTTTACGTTTGATTTTTGTTTATTTTGAGTTGCCTTTGCTATTGTTGTTGCTCTTGTTTCTGTTGTTGTTTGTGTGTATTTTACTGGTACTTTGGCATTTTTGGTTTATTTATCCGAGTTGATTGCTTTGTTTTCGTACAATTTTCGCATTTGCCGCATGCCGCATGCCGCATGCTGCGTGTTGCCTTTTACCAATTCGAGTCACACAGCCCTGTTTACCACTTTTGCCCCACCGGCGGGGCCACCACCAGTGCCACCACTTACAAGCGTATGTACCTGGTACACCTGCAACATTGACCGGTCCGATCTGTTGTGATGCCACCAAAAGGCGGCACAACATGCTCGCAATCATCATCAGCTGGCAAGCACTTGGCCAAAAATACTTGGTACTCAGTGGGTTAACTGAAGGCCAGAGCAGTGCGGCGGGGTTGACGAGGTAGCAACAGGGTCAGGCAAACTTTCCACCAAAGTGGTTTGTATTAAGTCAATTAAAAAGTTTATACTACTGCTGACTGCTGCTGACTTTTGATGGCCCCACTCCTGCTCCTGTCCCTGTTACTGTCCCTGCCCCTCACTCTCACCCTCACTCGCTTGTATTCCCATGCCTCCGGCTGCGTCCAAGGTCCTAGTTATGGCTATGGCAACGGCTACGGCTTCGACTACAGCTCTGACTATGGCTCCTTAGCATATTTCACAAATTTTCAACAGCAACAACTGCTGCGGCAGTCGGCATTCATTTGACTATAGCTCAAACTCAGCTAAAATTTTATTGTTGTTGTTTTTGTTGTTGTTGTTCTGCCCAGTGTTTTGTGGTTCAACTCAAGTTGGTCTTTGTTGTTGTTGGTTGCTGGCTTCTGGTGACGGATACTTTGTTTTCTACACTCTGCGTGTGTCTGTTGTGTCTGTGTGTGTATCAACGAAATAAACCAAATTATTCTTGCTTTCATCAAAAAAGTTTGTCCTGTGCAATTATTTGTAAAGATTAATTAACACTTTGAACAAATATTTAGAGACTGCTGGCTGCTTGATAATTACCTAAGTGCTTCGATGGTGTACTCTACCAACTAACACCTCAGCTGACCCACAACCAACCGAGCAAACAACCAAACAACCAGCTGCCGGTTACAGTTGCAGCAAACTGTCTCTGATTCCAATTCGACTATTAGATAAATGGCGTTAACTGCGTGTTAAATAAATACAAATGTTGGTCTTTGAGGGTAAAATGCTTGAATTGTAGATAGAAATTTCAGAACTTCATCAAATATAACATAAATTATATGTAGGAGCTGTATTCATTAGGTTCGATAGGCGCTGGCCGAAAAAGTTGATAAAGGTAAAGCTCAAGTTCGAGTTTGCTAATTTAAGTAAAATTTAATTTAATGCTAATTTAAGTAAAAAAAAAGGTGTGAGAGTAAAACCAACAAAACATTACGCTCTATAAACAAACACACACACACACACACACACCACCACAACACTCTTCGTGCAGCGACTGGCGCGGGCGCGCTGGGCGCGTATGCATATTTTGAACTATTTTAATAGGTTTGCTTCAGATGCTTTCGTAATCAAATTTACAGCGTAATAATGACATCATATGTATGTATTTGCCAAAACAATTTAGATTTGAAATACGTTTTTTCAAATTTGGGGGGGGTATCCAAAACCAAAAATCAAAATGTGTATCATACCGATACACACAGTAAATCTAAATCTATACTATAACGTATCAAAAAAAAATCGATTTTATCGATAAAAATGATGACAAAAATATACTCGTACTGCGTAGATATACACAGTATACATTTCAAATTTCAGATCTCTTTGTGGTTTAGATCACTGCGTCACACGGACGGACGAGACGGACGGACGACGAGAGACAGACGGACATAACGACTCAGTTTGTCGAGCTGATCAAGAATATATACTTTATGGGTCTCATGTCTCTCTGCCTGTTACATACATTTTCACAAAACATTATACCCGATTTCCCATTCAGGGTAGTATAAAAATTAAAAAAATACGACAAAAATATTTACATCGGCGGGCTCGATCCCAGATTTGCGCGCCGGCACGGCGTGCCCGCTTCTATCAACACCGCCACTGCACTGCTTAGCCAAGCAGTAGCAAATTTGAGACTAAAGGCAGCTAAAATTATAGCAAAATTCACGCAGTCAGCTGTTATTGTTGTGATTCTTAAACAACAAGAATGCTCGCATTCGAATGTCTCAATGTATGTGGCACATTATAGAAAAATGAAAACAGGTGGGTTCTGGTCACATGTCGCAATTGACAAAACGTTTTGTTTAATTACTTTCGATACTAATGGATTTCAATGAAATTTTCAGCATATGATCTACATATATATTAATATTTTGCATTGTATAAAATTGCAAACTCATTCACATATTGGCTATATTTGCAACTAACCTTCAATTTGAAAATTTTTGAAAAATTTGAACCAATATCCAAATCTAACAAAACGAAATTGTATCAAATATAAATGAAACTAAATGCAAAATTTAGACTCTAGCTCCAAAGATGTACGAGATATAATTTATTTACTTCAGTTCGAGTGGGTTTCGGTCACATGTCCAATTGACAAAACGTTTTGTTTAATTACTTCTCTGATACTTAATGGATTTCAATGAAATTTTCACATATGATCTACATATATATTGAATATTTTCAGTTGTATAAAATTGCAAACTCATTCACATATTGGCTATATTTGCAACTAACCTTCAATTTGAAAATTTTTGAAAAATTTTAACCAATATCCAAAATCAACAAAACCGAAATTGTATCAAATATAAATGAAACTAAATGCAAAATTTGAGACTCTAGCTCCAAAATTACGAATATAATTTATTTACTTCAGTTCGATAAGGTTTTTAATCGATAACAAAAAACGGAATAGTTATCGATTTCTAAAACAAACTCGATATGCGCGTGCTATACAGGGACTTCCAAAAAAATTTCAAGTCTCTAGCTCTTATATGTCTGATATCGACGCGTTCATACATACGGACAGACGGACAACAAGACGGACAGACGACAGACAGACAGACAGACGGACAGGCTAAATCGACTCAGCTCGTCTCCCTGATCAAGAATATATATACTTTATGGGGTCTGCCACGCCCTTCTGCCTGTTACATACATTTGGCAGCTTAACAAAACCATATACCCTGATTTCCCATTTTCAATGGGTTCAGGTATAATAAAAAAAGTAGCAGATATTTTGTAACTCAAAACCCAATCAACAACAGTTTCTTAAAGCCAAAAACTAAGTCGAATGACAGTAAAAATAAATATCAGTTCCTTGTTATTCCATATCTATATCCATATCCATATCCCATAGCCCAGCTTAAGTACTACAAAGATGAGGTGACTATTCAAGTTCAATACTCTGTTCGCTGTTAGACGAGAAGGGAGTGTTAGCTAACATACACAACAATTTTTAGTTTTCCCATAACATAACATATAATTCCATCTCAAAAACCAATCAACTCACGCTAAACTCATTCATTTGCTTCACAGTGCTGCCAAAATTTGATCCATTGATCTCGGGCATACGGCGGACGTATAAATATCGTGATACGCTGCTGGCCAACTGCAGTTCCGAGTGGTCGAGTCCGGCGGCGCGGCTTACATGGTATATCAACAACAAAACTGTAAGTACACAATTTGGCCACGTTACGCATACGCACCGTTGCACGCTGGCCAAAACGAAATGCACATTAGACAGCTATGGACACAGCGCAAAACTGATTCCAGCATTGGCCTCGTTCTATGTCCAGAAATGGCTTGCAGCAGGTGGCATTTTCCAGTGAAATTTCTACACTGACACTGATTATGCGAAGTTCGTTTTGTAACATAGTTCGAACCCAATATTTCGGTTTCGGTTTCAGTTCGTGCCTCGAATACCCCGAAGCTATTGGAAATATAAAAAGAAGAGGGGTCCCAGCGTGGTGGTGTGGTAGCTGTGTTGAGTAGAACTAGCAAGATGTCGTCTGTCCGTGTATGCAGCTATCTGTGCATCTATCTCGAATACTACAAGAGATAGACAGCTAAGGATTTTAATATTCTTGTTTGTGTTGGGTATACCAAAAGACAATTTTTTTTTGATTTGTCAATATTTTCAAAATACATAAAAATTATTTATAAAATAGTGTTTTCGATAAAAATCAAAGATTTTTGGAGCTAGAGACATGAAATTTCGTGTTTAGCTAAGTCTTAAAGATAGACAACTAAAGAAATTTATATTTCTTGTATATCTCCCCCCAGACCAAAAGTAAAACATATTTAAGCATAGGAATCTTGATAGTATTTACTAAAATCCCGAAAGTATTCAAGAGCTCATTTCTGTAAGAAGATGAGAAAGTAGCTTAGAACAATCACAATTGTAGTCCAGCATAGCATAATCTCAATTGAAATCCGGGTATCTAGCTAGTCGGTCACTGCCAACTGGCTCACTCACTAACCTATTCCCATTTTGTGGCAGGCACCACAGATGCAGCTGCAGCCACAAATCAATGAAGTCATACACAACACCGAGGGCTTTCCGCTCTATGCGAGCAAGCTGCAGCTGCGCCTGCATATCGATGACCAGCGTTTCATTGACAAAAGCGAAATGCTGGAGCTGCGCTGCGTCTCCGATATACTGGGCGTGGCCAGCCTGCGGCGTGAGAGCTGGCTGCGCACAACCATAATGGCGCTGAGGGACAGCGGCATCAATCAGCGACGAACTGAGAACGGCACCTGTGCCAGTGCCCGAGCAGGTGAGTGGGACGCGACAGCGAGAGTGCATTCTGTATAATCTCATTATGATGCTCTTACAGCCACATTTGCTGCCTGGCTGCTGTGCCTGACGTCCCTGTTGCGCTGGCACTGCACTCTGAGTTAGTGGCTGTATCTATGGGCCGCATTTATTTTAGCCTAATTTTACTAACTTTTGTTTCGGTGTTTGATTATATTGATTAAAGATAATTTAAGTCCAGTCAAGGCGACACATGGGTTAGGGGCGGCTTTCTCAAGCGCCCAACTACGCCAAGTCAAAAAGAATGAAAAGTTAACAAGGCAACTGTTGAATTTGTATATATATTTAAATATATATATATGTATACATACGTATATATATATTAACTATATAGTAACTGCATAGTCAAGCAAATTTTCTCGATGTAATGCCACACACTAAATGGCATCTATAAAAAAAAAACAAAAAAAACCGAAGATAAAATCTAACAAATACAATTTGATATAGTTGGCTAAAACGAAAGCACTACATATGTATGTAAATCTAATATAAAATCATAATTAATAATGAATACAAAATGCACATACTTTCGGTATATAGAACATACATACATATATATAAATATATATTGTATATATATATATATATATATATATATATATATATATGCATTTGCACACAGCGAGAAATGAAACACAATCAACTGCAACTAAAAGTAAACATAATTATTAAATGTGAAATGTTAATGTATTTGTATTAAACGATGTACGAAATAAAAAATAAAAAAAGAACGAAAAAAAAGAGGGAAAAAAACAAACAAAATCAATTTCAAAGCAAAAACTTTTATTTTCAAGCAACTAAAAAAAAGAGCTAATACTTCTTTTTATTGCTAATTGTGCAGAAATTTAGCTTTAGTTGAACACTTTTATAGCCGTATAGTAACTGATGATAGTATGCTGACTTCTATCAGCATAAAGGCAAGTAAAGGCAAAGTATTTTGAAGCTATTCTAGTTAGACTTGTGGAGTTAGGGGATTTATGCAAAATCTGAAATATTGAAAATCTGTATTGTCTCAGGGACCTAAACAGGAAATCTGATATCTTCAGCGTTTACATTATTCAAGCTATGCTTAAAAAATCAATTCAAATTCTCTATTTTTATCGATAGTAAAGAAATGGACAGAGCTATCAAAAAAAAATTGATAAGCTCGTACTGCATAATACACTAATATTCAATGAAAATAAATTCCTATTTTAAATGGCTTCAGTGCATACGAGGTAAAGAAAACCTGAGTCAATCGCTTTTGTGTAAATGAAATGAATAGAAGTTGAACATAAAATGCTTAACTTCAGCATATGAATATTGAATACCCTTACTTTTATTTCCCTTATTTTTATTTCATTTAAAAAAAAATTTTCGTTGTTGGATATCATTTTATTCCCCTCCCCCTCCCCTCAATCTTTTTTTCCCCCTGGTCCTCTCATCCCCTCCACCTCCAATACCCCAACCGACAGGTAATTTTATATCATATATTGTTATATATTTCCTATAATATATTACAAATTTTATACCAATTATGTCTCTTAGAAATGGAAAGCGATAAACAATAATGTGACAAATGATTGTTATTAAAAAAACAATATACTCATTTCACTTTCGTGATTGAGTATAATAAAAGCAGTCATATAAATATTTCTCATATCAGCGTATTTAAGTTTCGTCGCGATATGTGACCTGAATTCATTACAATCTTCATAAAATTTCCTATAGATACGCTGAAGCTCAATTAACGCTCAAACGTTTATATATCCGATATGTAAATTACAAAAGGCAGACACTCAATAAACCCTACGTTTTCCGTTAACTCAACTTCTTTACTTACTGCCGATAAGCATCTATGTTGCGATAATCTCTGACCAGTTGCAGTTTCTTTCTAAAAAATACTTGATCTGTGTAGTTTATATAATACACATTAAACACATTAATATTGCTTTTGAAGTCTAAAAATAAAACAGCCTTTTAGGACGACATCTCTCGCAAGTCTTGTACAAAATTTAAAGCTTGTCGCGTATTTGATAAACAAAGGCAAGCTGACCTAATTACGAATAAATTCATAAAAGATTTATAAAATTAAATATTATCTGATTCAAGTTAATCAGTGCTATAAATGAATAAAGCAACTGGCGCAAGTCTGCTGTCAATAAAAAATATACGAGCTCCATTAAGAATGCTTTGTTTGAATGCGAAATTCTGTATATGATTCAGATTGTGAGACAACTGACGAATATGAGATACTCTTTCTTTATTTATAATTATATTATAGCAATATTAGATACAAAATTTATAAAACATTTATTTCATTTATTATATTAATATATATTATATCATATTTTTATATAATTACTTTAGAGTAAACTTTTGAATATATCAGTGTATTGCAGTGTCGTTGTTATAGGTTTGTGATCTGCATTCATTACAGCTCTCCCGGAAATTGCTATAAATACCCTGCAGCTCAGTTAATGCTCAACTCGAAACGTAGTAAGATGAACTAAATACCAATATTACTGGCTCTCGCCTGTGTCTTGGCCCATGTGGGCAGCACTCAGGCAGAGTGCTATCGGCGTACAATGACCGTCTCGTATACCGTGGGCACAGGTCGCTGTAGAGATGCTGGCGAGGGTGCAAACAGCAGTAGTACAAGATGTTCGAATAATATCTGTGCCGATGGCAAGCGTCTAGTGGGCAACTACTGTGGCCGTGGAGAATGCAATATCTTTGGCTGCAATTGCGATGTTGGCTACATCCGTGGCAACTGGGAGAGAAGTTTCATTGAAAATTATCGACGCTTCAATGTTAGAGTTTTGAGCACGAGATGGAGTTGAAAATCTAGCAAAATCTTTATATAACTTTTGAATATATTGCAAAATACATAAATTTTTGCAATAAATAAATATTTATATATATATTTTATATATTTTCTTTGTCTATACAGATCTGTTTTGATTCTGAGCCAGTTTTAAAGGAAATGCAAACAGAAGAGCTGTAGAAAACTGATAATAATACCTTCATTTATTGCATAACAAAAGTCAATTAATAGGACAATTGAATCATGTTGAATATGTGTTGAGAATTAAATTAATGAACAGCAAGTAAAGCGACTCTTATCGGGAGTGTTCGACTAGGAGATGCCCTGAAACCCGCACTCTAGCTGCACAGACAGAAGCGATATGGTTTAATAGCTGTAGATTGATAACTAAATTCGAAGGGAAATCGATAAACAAACGTAATCTAGACTTGGAATTCACGAACCTTTACTTAAGATTTCCAATCTCCTTGCTCGCTGCAGTCAAACTGTCAGACGCTTGGCCATAAGTTAATCGAATCGGCTGTTGCGCCTGATCAAGCAAACATATATGCATTATGCAGTCGATCACGCCTCCTTCTGGCTGTTACATGCGCTTTAACAAAGCCATCATAACCTAAATGAGCATTTCAATTGATTCAGGTCATTAAAAAACTGATTCAATGACTTTTGTATAAATTATATATGTGACCTGCATTCATTACAGATTTCCCCAAAAATTTCTATAAATACACTCTCTGAATTAATTCTCTGCCAGAAACGGACTGAGATGAAGCAAATAACCATTTTACTGGCAGCTGCCTGTGCCTTGGCCTATGTGGGCAGCGTTCAGGCACAGTGCTGTCGGCCTTCATTGATGCTGTTGTACTCTGTGGCTAGAGGCACCTGTTCAGATGCTGGAGGTAATATAGGCAGACTGGGAAAGTGTTCGATTACCATTTGTGCCAATGGCAGGCGTCTAGTGGGCAGCTTTTGTGGTCGTGGATCCTGCAATATCTTTGGTTGCAATTGCGATAATGGCTGCCTTACAGGCAATTGGCAGAACAGTTTCATCCAAAATAACAGACGCTTGGGCATCCGAATTTTGGAGTCCAGCTGGAACTCATAAGATTGGATAATAATTCCATAATGTATAAATAAAGCAAATGACTCTGCAAAGAATTTCTTTTGATCAACAATAAATGACAGAAGGCCAACTGCTTATACATAAAAATCTTTCCTTTTCTTCTTATTGTATTTATGTATTTATGTATTTACTTTATGAAAGAACAACAAACAAATGAAATGAAATATACTTCTCTCATTTTGTGGCTTACTCGTTTTAGTCTTTGTCTGTCTGCACAAACGCAAAGCGGTTGCTGCTTAAAATAGACTTGAAATTGGAAATGTACCCCATTTGGATTGGCACTAAAACATATGTTTACTAACAATAAGCTATACAAAATATATAAACTCAGTTGACCTCGGATCTAAAGTCAAAGTATTATCTTACTGAAGTTCAATAAAAGAATAAAACAATTGAATCGTGTTGCCGTGCTGACAACAAGCTCCATTGAACGAAACCCATTCAATACGTTTTGTGTAAGTTAAGTAATCTGAACTACAATATATACTCATTCCAACACTCATAACAGTTATCCAAGAATTTCCTATAAATAGCCTGTAGATCAGTTAAGTTACCCGTGAACACGTGCTGAGATGAACAAAATATCCATTCTACTGGCTCTCGTCTGTGTCTTGGCCTACGTGGGCAGCGCTCAGGCTGAGTGCTGTCGGATTACCTTGACCCTCTCGTATAACGTGGGATCTGGCACCTGTAGAGATGCTGGTGGACGTCGTGGCAGCTCGTCATCCTGTACGATTACCGTCTGTGCCAATGGCCGGCCTCTAGTGGGAAACTACTGTGGCCGTGGATCCTGCAATATCTTTGGCTGCAATTGCGACGGTGGCTGCATCAGAGGCGACTGGCAGCAAAGCTTCGTCAATAATAATAGGCGCCAAAACGTGAGAGTTTTGAGTGCCAGATGGAGTTCATAAGTTGAGGAAATCCTTCTGTAACTTTATATTTAAATATAGGCGCTTGCAGAAATAGTATAAATACAGCAGATTTTGTTTGCTAATATAACAAACAGATCTAGTCCACTTATTAATTTTTAGTAGTACATAATCATTATTCCATTTAAAACAAAGTCTTCAATGAAAACTCGAAGGCTGAAAGTGATATTCGTATGTGAAGATGGTAAACCCTAGAAAACATTCAAGTGGCACAAAATTAAAATACCCTATTTTTACTCAAAAAATACTTGAAATTCTCACAGGCTTAGCGACTATGTATGTTGGCTTCTGTATTACTGAAACTTTATTAGTTAATAAGTAAACAAAATTATTTTTGTATTAACAAACGATCTGCTTTATTTATACGATTTTTGTATGCGTGTTTAGTTCAATAAGAGGTTATAGTAGGATTTGGCCAGCTCAATTAACGAATCTGGCATTCAATACTCGAACGTTACGGCCTCTGTTGTTATTGATGAAACTCTGCTGCCAATTGCCGGTAAGGCAACCACCTCTGCAAGCACAGCCGAAGAGATTACAGGGACGACGGCCACAATAGGTGCCCACTAGACGCTTTCCATCGGCACAAATGGTAATCATGCATCTTCCGCGACCGCTGACACTTCCACCAGTATCTCTACACGAGCCTCTTCCCACTGTATACGTGAGCACCATTGAACGACGGCAGCATTGCGCCTGAACGCTGCCCAGATAGGCCAAGACACAGACGAAAGCCAGTAGAATAGTTATGTTCTTCATGTTGACACGCTTCTAGATAAAATTTACTCAGCAACAGGGTTTTTATAGGAATTTTGAGGAATATTGCAATGAGTGCAGGTGCAAATATAACAATTAACACAAAAACCAATTCAATCGTTTTTGTTTTATTTACTGAAACCATTGAAAGAAAAACATTCAGCTCATAATGATATTGTTAAAGTCTGTGTAACAGACAGAAGGCGGCATGGTCGAGTTGACAAAGCATATGTCTTCAATCTATTTTTTGCCACTCAAAAAATACTGGACATTCTCACAGGCTTAGCGACTGTGTATGTTGTCTTCTGTATTACTGAAAACTAAAAGGTAAGTAAACAAAACGATTTTTGTATTAACAAACGATCTGCTTTATTTATACGATTTCTGCAAGCGTGTATATTTTAATAAGTCAAGTCAAGTAGGATTTATCCAGCTTAGTTAACCCATCTGGAATTCAATACTCGGACGTTACGGTTTCGATTGTTATTAATGAAACTCTGCTGCCAATTGCCTGTAAGGCAACCACCTCTGCAAGCACAGCCGACGAGATTACAGGGTCGACGGCCACAGAAGGTGCCCACTACACGCCTTCCATTGGCACAAATGGTAATCGTGCATCTTCCCCGACTGCTGTTACGTCCACCAGTATCTCTACAGTTGCCTCTTCCCACAGCATATGTGAGCACCATTGAACGCCGACAGCATTGCGCCTGAACACTGCCCAGATAGGCCAAGACACAGACGAGAGCCACTAGAATAGTTATGTTCTTCATCTCAGCACGTTTCTAGTTAAAAGTTATCTCCGCTACTGGGTTTTTATAAGAATTTTGAGGGAAACTGCAATGAGGGCAGCTGCAAAACACAACATAACCATACAGTTTTTTTTAATTATCTTCTCATGAATTCAGTTACAACAATTAACACAAAGTCCATTGAATCGGGGTTTATTTTTAAATATAATCTGAGATCATTGACAATGGAGAAATCAGATCATAATGCTATTGTTAAAGTCTATGTAGCAGACAGATGGCTTACAAAGCATTTGCATATTTACTTGATCAGGCGCAACAGTCGAGTCGATTTTTCACCATCCGTTCATCTGTTTGAACGTCTGTCCGTCGGTTCACATACAGGAATCCATCGATATTGCAACTAATAAGCGCTAGAGACTTGAAACTTAACACAAAATTTCGATCAAGTTTCTTTCTTCGATATATTTTTCAGTTTGGTGGACCCATGGAAAATAAACTGTATGTAATAGGCAGAAGGAGGCGTGGCAGATCGCAGCAGCATATATATTCTTGATCAGGACGACGAGCTGAGTCGATATAGTCTTGTCCGTCTGTCTGATCTGAATATTCCGTTCAATATTTGTCGTTTTAGAAAACATGCAAACTCATTTACATAATGGCTATATTTCCAAGTGACCTTCAATTCAAAGAATTTGGTCAAATTTGGAGCCAGTATCCGAAATATAACGCAAATAAAAATTGTGTAAAGTATAAACGAAACTAAATGCAAAATTAAAAGACTCTAGTTCCAGAAATGATCGAGATAGAATTTTAAAACTGAATTTTGAAAAGGTTTTAAATCGATAACATTAAAAGCAGGAATAGTCATAGATTTTTTGAAACAAACTCGATTTCAAGCTATTTCCTTTCTAGTTTTTATATGTTCTGAGATCGAGCCTTCACACGTACGGACGGACGGACAGACGGACCGGGCTAAATCGACTCACCTCGTTGCTGTTATTAAGAATATGTTTTATGGGGTCTTCCACGCTTCATTCTGCCTGTTACATACTTTTTAACATAACCATTATACCCTGATTTCCCATTTTCAATGGGTTCAGGGTATAAAAAACAAGTTTATTTAATAGTCGTGCATTGCCGAAACTTGACATGCTTCTAATTCATATTATTTTAAACACACATTCAATACGACTCAATTGTTTTATTAATTTATTGTACTGGCACAAGACAATATATATTTATTTAAAGATATTATCATCATATTTATATAACTTGTTCTAAAGATAAGTTTCCATTAAAATTAAAAACTTTTACTGGGGCAGAATGAATAGAAGTCGTCCTCAACATATTCACTTTCGCAAACGGCGACTACATTGGACGGTATTCCACTTCAAACAAAGTCTTCAATTAGAGCCCGAAGGTTTTATGTGATATATGCATGTGACGATGGTATACCCTAGTAAACATTCAAGTCTATTTTTATTAGTTACAGACAGAAACTAGACGAATTTTGGCACACAGCCAATATACTCTTTTTATAAGAATATATACATATATATTCGTCTTGCTTCAATCTCTTTTTTGCCACTCAAAAAATACTTGACATTCTCACAGGCTTAGCGACTGTGTACGTCGGCTTCTGTATTACATAAAGTTTATTAGTTAATAAGTAAACAAATTTATTTTTGTATTAACAAACGATCTGCTTTATTTATACGATTTCTGCAAGCGTGTATATTTTAATAAGAAGTCAAGTCAAGTAGGATCTTTCCAGCTTAGTTAACCCATCTGGTACTCAAAACTCGGATGTTTCGGCTTCGATTGTTATCGATGAAACTGCGCTGCCAATTGCCTGTAAGGCAACCACCTACGCAATTGCAGCCGATCAGGTTACAGGGTCGACGGCCACAATAGGTGCCCACTAGACGCCTTCCATCGGCACAAATACTAATCGCGCATCTTCCGCGACCGCTGTTACGACCACCAGTATCTCTGCAGGTGCCTCTTCCCACAGTATACGTGAGAGCCATTGAACGCCGACAGCATTGAGCCTGAACGCTGCCCAGATAGGCCAAGACACAGACGAAAGCCAGTAGAATGGTTATGTTCTTCATGTTGGTACGTTTCTAGATAAAATTTACTCAGCTACAGGGTTTATATAAGAATTTTGAGGGAAACTACAATGAGGGCAGCTGCAACTATAACAATTAACACAAAAACCAATTCAATTGTTTTTTTTTTTAAATATTATCTGAGACCGTTGACAATGGAAAATTCAGATCATAATGCTATTGTTAAAGTCTGTGTAACAGACAGCAGGCGGCTTGGCCGAGCTTTCAAAGCATATGTTTACTATATGTATTCTTAATAAGACGAACATATATATAAATTGTTTTAAAAACAATATGCTTATAACAAAATTTCGCTTTCCAACATTTCAGTCGCACTACTATTTTCATGAATACATATTTAATCACATAAATAAAAGTGTAAGAATAAAAAAAGTAAAAATAATTCGAATCCAGTATCAAATCGAAAATGTTTCTAATCGATTTCATGGAAACTGAAAAATATATCGATTTTGCGAAAGAAATTTGATTGAACTTTTGAGTTAAGTTTCAAGTCTCTAACGCTTATTAGTTCCAAGATCGATGGTTTCCTTCATACGAGGGTTGTCCGTAAATTAAGATCTCCAATGTTTTTTAACATAGTAAACAATATTTTATTTTAAAAACAATTCAAAAATCTGAAAGCTTAAATTATTGGCTATTTTTCGACGTAGTCCTCATCACGATCGAAGCATTTTTGGACTCGCTCCGGAAGCTTATTCATTCCCGCGTTGTACCATTCTCCCACCGACTTACGCAAGAATCTATCGGAATGTCGCCATTGTTTTGATTGCTGCTTAGTCTCTGGCGTGAAGTAGTAAGCCCAAGCCTCTTCCCTGGTTACAATCGAATCTAAAAATTCTATACCTTCCTCCCGGTAAAGGCACAGAAACATTTTCGCATTTGCATTTTCGATGTCGACTTCTTTTTACTATTCTGTATTTGTGATACTTCAAAAGTTATGCGATCAAAATCTATGTCTACAGTGGTGGGGCGACTGAAATGGGAAGCGAAATTTTGTTAAACACGGCGCTGCTTTTAGATTTAAGTTAGCTCGCTCCGTTTATATGACTGGAGATACGTATATAGGGACCTATATATATATATATGTATATGTTCATCTCGTTACGCATACAGTATAGTAAACATATGCATTGTTAACGCTCGACCAAGCCGCCTTCTGTCTGTTACACAGACTGTAACAATAGCATTATGATCTGAATTTTCCATTGTCAATGGTCTCAGATAAATTTAAAAAAAAAGAATTGGTTTTCGTGTTAATTGTTATAGTTGCAGCTGCCCTCATTGCAGTTTCCCTCAAAATTCTTATAAAAACCCTGTAGGTGAGTAAATTTTATCTAGAAACGTGCCAACATGAAGAACATAACCATTCTACTGGCTTTCGTCTGTGTCTTGGCCTATCTGGGCAGCGTTCAGGCTCAATGCTGTCGGCGTTCAATGGCTCTCACGTATACTGTGGGAAGAGGCACCTGCAGAGATACTGGTGGTCGTAACAGCGGTCGCGGAAGATGCGCGATTAGTATTTGTGCCGATGGAAGGCGTCTAGTGGGCACCTATTGTGGCCGTCGACCCTGTAACCTGATCGGCTGCAATTGCAGAGGTGGTTGCCTTACCGGCAATTGGCAGCGCAGTTTCATCGATAACAATCGAAGCCGAAACATCCGAGTTTTGAGTACCAGATGGGTTAACTAAGCTGCAAAGATCCTACTTGACTTGACTTCTTATTAAAATATACACGCTTGCAGAAATCGTATAAATAAAGCAGATCGTTTGTTAATACAAAAATAAATTTGTTTACTTAGTAACTAATAAACTTTCATGTAATACAGAAGCCGACGATACACAGTCGCTAAGCCTGTGAGAATGTCAAGTATTTTTTGAGTGGCAAAAAATAGATTGAAGCAAGACGAATATATATGTATATATTCTTCTAAAAAGAGTATATTGGCTGTGTGCCAAAATTCGTCTAGTTTCTGTCTGTAACTAATAAAAATAGACTTGAATGTTTACTAGGGTATACCATCGTCACATACATATATCGCATAAAACCTTCGGGTTCTTATTGAAGACTTTGTTTGAAGTGGAATACCGTTCAATGTAGTCGCCGTTTGCGAAAGTGAATATGTGGAGGACGACTTCTATTCATTCTGCCCCAGTAAAAGTTTTTAACTTTAATGGAAACTTATCTTTAGAACAAGTTATATAAATATGATGATAATATCTTTAAATAAATATATATTGTCTTGTGCAAGTACAATAAATTAATAAAACAATTGAGTCGTATTGAATGTGTGTTTAAAATAATATGAATTAGAAGCAAACATGTCAAGTTTCGGCAATGCACGACTAGAGAATACCCTATATACGATATGTTTTTAAATATACTTGTTTTTTTTATACCCTGAACCCATTGAAAATGGGAAATCAGGGTATAATGGTTTTGTTAAAAAGTATGTAACAGGCAGAATGAAGCGTGGAATACCCCATAAAATATATTCTTAATAACAGTGACGAGGTGAGTCGATTTAGCCGGTGTCTGTCTCTCCGTCCGACCGTCGATCCGTATGTGTGAACGCTCGATCTCAGAACATATAAAAACTAGATAGAAAATAGCTTAAAATATTTCGTAAGTCCTTGTATAGCACCACATATCGAGTTTGTTTAAAAGAATCGATAGCTATTCCTGCTTTTAATGTTATCGATTCAAAACCTTATCAAAATTCAGTTTTAAAATTCTATCTCGATCATCTCTGGAACTAGAGTCTTTTAATTTTGCATTTAGTTTCATTTATACTTTACACAATTTTTATTTGCGTTATATTTCGGTTACTGGCTCAAAATTTGACCAAATTCTTTGAATTGAAGGTCACTTGGAAATATAGCCATTATGTAAATGAGTTTGCATGTTTTCTAAAAAGACAAATATTGAACAGAATATTCAGATCAGACAGACGGACAAGACTATATCGACTCAGCTCGTCGTCCTGATCAAGAATATATATGCTGCTGCGATCTGCCACGCCTCCTTCTGCCTATTACATACACTTTAACAAAACCATTTTATTTTCCATGGGTCCACCAAACTGAAAAATATATCGACTTTAAGAAAGAAACTTGATCGAAATTTTGTGTTAAGTGTCAAGTCTCTAGCGCTTATTAGTTGCAATATCGATGGATTCCTGTATGTGAACCGACGGACAGACGTTCAAACAGATGAACGGATGGTGAAAAATCGACTCGACTGTTGCGCCTGATCAAGTAAATATGCAAATGCTTTGTAAGCCATCTGTCTGCTACATAGACTTTAACAATAGCATTATGATCTGAATTCCCCATTGTCAATGATCTCAGATTATATTTAAAAATAAACCCTGATTCAATGGACTTTGTGTTAAGTGTTGTAATCTGAATTCCTTATTGTCAATGATCTCAGATTATATTTAAAAATAAACCCTGATTCAATGGACATTATGTTGATTGTTATAGTTGCAGCTGCACCCATTGCAGTTTCCCTCAAAATTCTTATAAAAACCCAGTAGCGGAGATAACTTTTAACTAGAAACGTGCTGAGATGAAGAACATAACTATTCTACTGGCTCTCGTCTGTGTCTTGGCCTATCTGGGCAGTGTTCAGGCGCAATGCTGTCGGCGTTCAATGGCTCTCACGTATACTGTGGGAAGAGGCACCTGCAGAGATACTGGTGGTCGTAACAGCGGTCGCGGAAGATGCGCGATTAGCATTTGTGCCGATGGAAGGCGTTTAGTAGGCACCTACTGTGGCCGTCGACCCTGTAACCTGATCGGCTGCAATTGCAGAGGTGGTTGCCTTACCGGCAATTGGCAGCGCAGTTTCATCGATAACAATCGAAGCCGAAACATCCGAGTTTTGAGTACCAGATGGGTTAACTAAGCTGCAAAGATCCTACTTGACTTGACTTCTTATTAAAATATACACGCTTGCAGAAATCGTATAAATAAAGCAGATCGTTTGTTAATACAAAAATCATTTTGTTTACTTAGTAACTAATAAACTTTCAGTAATACAGAAGCCAAGATACACAGTCGCTAAGCCTGTGAGAATGTCAAGTATTTTTTGAGTGGCAAAAAATAGATTGAAGACATATGCTTTGTCAATTTGATCATGCCGCCTTCTGTCTGTTACACAGACTTTAACAATACCATTATAAGCTGAATGCTTTTCTTTCAATGGCTTCAGTAAATAAAACAAAAACGATTGAATTGGTTTTTGTGTTAATTGTTATATTTGCACCTGCACTCATTGCAATATTCCTCAAAATTCCTATAAAAACCCTGTACCTGAATAAATTTTATCTAGAAGCGTGTCAACATGAAGAACATAACCATTCTACTGGCTCTCGTCTGTGTCTTGGCCTATCTGGGCAGTGTTCAGGCGCAATGCTGTCGTCGTTCAATGGTGCTCACGTATACTGTAAGCGGCGGCTGTAGAAATACTGGTGGTCGTGTCAGCGGTCGCGGAAGATGCATGATTACCATTTGTGCCGATGGCAAGCGTCTAGTGGGCACCTACTGTGGTCGCAGATCGTGCAATATCTTTGGCTGCAATTGCGGAGGTGGTTGCCTTACCGGCAATTGGCAGCAGAGTTTCATCAATAACAACAGAGCCCGTAACGTTCGAGTATTGAATGCCAGATTCGTTAATTGAGCTGGCCAAATCCTACTATAACCTCTTATTGAACTAAACACGCATACAAAAATCGTAAAAATAAAGCAGATCTCTCTGTTTGTTAATACAAAAACTGATATTGTATATTTATTTATAAGATATGAGGAAGAGTTTGCAAAAGACAGAAGTCAGTATACTCAAGTGCTATTTATGTATATAAACATGTCACGTCATACCTGTTACCTGACACAAATCGAAACATCTGTTTACTCACATTGCACTATACAAAGAGGCATAAGCACATAAACAACTTTCTTACGCCAGTAGAACAAATACGATTGATAAGTTGTGAAGTTGCAGTTGGAAGATTTTACTAAAGATATGAATATGAGATGCACTTTCTTTTAAAAGAGATTAGGTTAATATGAAAGAAGCCCTATAAATATTGAGTATATCAGAGTATTAGGGCTTCGTCTGTATGCATTCGTGTTGTCTACAACAATTCTATAAATAGTGGGTAGCTCAGTTAGTTCTTAGTTAGATACGTTGCGAGATGAGGCACATAACCATTATACTGGTTCTCGTCTGTGTTTTGGGCTATGTGGACCGCGCTCAGGCGGAGTGCTGTCGGCGTTCAATGAGCCTCCTGTATATCGTGGAGAAGGGTTCGTGTAAAGAAGCTGGTGGTTATCCCACCAATGGTTCAACATGTTTGATTATCATTTGTGCCGATGGCAAGCCTCAAGTGGGCTCCTACTGTGGCCGTCAGTCCTGCAACATCTTTGGCTGCAATTGCGGAGGTGGCTGCATCAAAGGCAATTGGCAGAAGAGTTTCATCGAAAATAATAAACGCCTAAAGGTGACAGTTTTGGAGGCAGGCTCGAGCTCATAAGCTGGCCGAATTTTGTTGTAATCTTGTAATATATATAGAGGCTTACAGAAACCTTATAAATAAAGCTCTGTTTGTTAATAGAAAAATTTATATTGTTTTTTTATTGTGTGGGGTCGTGTAATTTGTAAGTAGATTTGCTATATTTCTTCTCTTCAAGTTTTCATTGACAAAGACTGGTGCTTTGGCAAATAGATAAACATAACATGGTATGTAAAAGAAGAGTAGCATGATTGGAATAGTAGGTGTGCTCTGGGGTCAAGGTATCTACTAGTCAGGCAATCCCGACTATAGCAATCTTATTTGTATTAGACTAGTTCACAAAGCTTGATGTTCGTCTAACTAACTTTGCTGTTCGTCTACCTGAATTAAAGAAAACCATTTCATCGCTTCAAGTTAGACTTGAAATTGGGAATGGAAATTTACCCAATTTTTAAGAGCATTAAAACATATGTTTACTATCTACAATGAGTTACTCCAGATAAATAAACTCAGTTGATTTAAATCAAAACATGTTCACCTTAATTATTGTCTTACTAAAGTTCAATAAAATAATAAGACAATTGAATTGTGTCAAATATGGGGCTGACAATCAGTCGTATTAAAAGAAATTCAATGGGTTTTGTGTAAATGCTATGAAATCTGTTCAATATGTCATCAACCTCATTACAGCTTTCCCTAAAAATTTCTATAAATAGCCTGCAGCTGAGTCAACTTTTGACTGGAAACGTTCCGAGATGAGCCACATAACCATTCTACTGACTCTAGTCTGTGTCTTGGCCTATGTGGGCAGCGTTCAGGCTCAATGCTGCCGGCCTTCAATGTCGATCAAGTACTCTGTGAGAAGAGGCAGCTGTGGCGATGCGGGCGGTCGTAGTGGCAGAGATGGAATGTGTTCGATTACCATTTGTGCCGATGGAAGGCGTCTAGTGGGCACCTACTGTGGCCGCAGATCGTGCAATATCTTTGGCTGCAATTGCGGAGGTGGTTGCATTACAGGCAATTGGCAGCAGAGTTTCATCGATAACAATCGGCGCCTGAACGTTATAGTTTTGAGATCCAGATGGACTTAAAAAGCTGAGAAAAGATAAATAAAAATTGATAAAAGCTGACAAAAGATAGAAAAAAGTTACATTTTACCTATTGCCTGTTATCTGACACAAAACGAAACATCTGTTTACAAATAGTGCGCTACACAAAGAGAAATAAACTCTTAAACAACTTTCTTATGCCAGTAGCACAAGTTAGTTACGAAATTGGATTAAGTTAAATATTGGCGTAAGTATTCGTCTGTATTCGCTTGTAATTCCACACAATTGCTATAAATACCTTGCAGCTCAGTTAATTCTTAGTTAGAAACGTTCAGAGATGAAGCATTTAAGCATTCTACTATCGCTCGTCTGTGTCTTGGCCTATGTGGGCAGTGTTCAGTCGGAGTGCTGTCGGTCTTCGTTGAACATCAGGTATATTGTGGGAACAGGCACCTGTGCAGATGCTGGTGGCCGTAGAACCGGTGTAAGCGGTTGCACAATTACCGTTTGTGCCAGTGGCCGGGCTCAACAGGGCACCTATTGTGGTCGTGGATCCTGCAATATATTTGGCTGTGATTGCGAAGGTGGCTGCATTACAGGCGATTGGCAGCAAAGCTTCATCAATAATAACAAACGCCTCAACGTCAGAGTTGCGAGTGTCAACTGGAACTCATAAGCTGGGAAATCTTTGAACAACTGCTCTACTTATTGAAATATATTGATATATTGAAATAAATGTTGTTTGCTTGCAGGAAACTTATAAATTCTTTGTTATTTCCTTTAGCTATTTTGAGTAAGGGTATGCGAAATACCATATGTCAGCATATACAATTGCTAAGTCTATGAATATATATTTATATATAAATATATTTACAAATATTTAAAATAAAAATGATCAGAGTTTATATATTCTTCTATAAGGACTGAAGAGTTCATGATATTTATTATACTCGTTCTCAAGTTGTAAAGTGTATATTTGCTTTATGACGGAAGCCTAACAGTAGGAAATTTTTTTAATATATGCTCGGAATGTTCCTTTTTCTTAATACGGCCGCTAGTTTCAACTAGAAACAGGACATTTAAACTATAAAGTAACATTCACGCATAAGCCAACGACACATAGAATATACCCTACAGAAGTCTGTCCTACTACAGACAGACTGTATACATATGTACATAAATATTTTCCGGGGTTGTGTCAGTCTGATTATCTTCCATTCCAATTTTATAATTTTATCGCTGCGCGTTACATCTGCTTTGTAGATACCTTCAGAAATCTCATATATATGTCAAATTATTAATTTGAAATATTATATAAAATAATTAAACTAAATTTAATTAAGTTTATGTTCAATATTTGTGTAAATTTAGTTTTAAAATATTTTTTTAAAAATTTCTTATATTTCAAAAGTTTTTCATTTTTTTAATAGGCCAAGCATATTGTACTTGCATTAAAAAGAAAAGTAAAAAATTGTTTATTAAATGTAAGTAAATGCTATTCTTTCTTGTTAATCAATTTTTGATATTTTATCATGTTTTAAATATTATTAAAAAAAACCCACATTTTAGCTTGAATTTTATATTCTATCTATAAAATACCAAACTGTTAGCCAACTTAAGCGACTTGTATATGAAATTAAGAAAAGCGCAAAAGGTTTAGACCTTCTTCTTATCTGTAGTTTGGCAAATACGCCCCTTTTCTGGCCTCCTCATGAGAAGCAGCAACAGCAGCAACAGCAACAGCAGCAGCAAGCCAAACAAGGACCCAACCAAATAGCCCTATGCCATAGATTTCCGACTAATTCGTTTACCCTGCTTATGGCGAATTGATAAAAGCGTCCCACAAAAAAATTATATAAAAAAGCCAAGAAATTCGATTTAACAGCAGAGAAGAAAAAAAAAAAAGGCGAACCCCTGTCAAACACTATACAGAGCCGATGCGAAGCAAAATATTCAGCGCATTATGACAAATCCGGCTAAAATATGCAAGGGCCAATGGCCGCAGGTAGAAATGGCGGACAATAAAAGACACCAATGGACGAGCGACAGTTCGAGGCCCCCTAAAAAAAAAATTATGCATAAAATGGCTTTGGGAAAGGAAGCAGAAAAAAAAACAGACTGAACCAAAAAGCAAACAAAGATAAATTCCGGCTGTCTGTATTGGGGTCCGAGTCGCTGCTGTCAATGTGCCGCCGGGCCATTAAATGACGGAAGTAAATAAGCTTGACAAATTTCCACTCATCATTTTTGCATTAATTCGGGCTTCTTTAACGCAACAACAACAACAACAAAATACGGGAAAAAAACGGAAGAAAATGTCCTTTGATTAATCAAAAAATTGTTGGTGGCGCTGGCGGGTGGACAAACACAACAAATTACCCAAAGAGGCGCCGTCGGCATGCCGTGTGGCATTTGTGGCAGAGGCGCCAACACACGCACACACACGCACACACACACACACACGCACCCTTCGCTTGCGGCTTGCGGCAGCTTTAGAGATGTAAAATCCAACGCTTTGAGAAAACATTCAAAAATGAGCGGCACACACCAAAAAAAATATATATTCAGAATCCACACACACAAACACAGGGAGAAAGACTTGCCAGATTTTTGCGCGCGATTTGTCAAGCTGACATTTGCGTGACGTTGACGGCGACGTCGACTGCGACGCTGACTGCGTGTGCTTTTTATACCCTGAACCCATTGAAAATGGGAAATCAGGGTATAATGGTTTTGTTAAATGTATGTAACAGGCAGAAGGAGGCGTGGCAGACCCCATAAAGTATATATATTCTTGATCAGGGTGACGAACTGAGTCGATTTAGCCCTGTCCGTCTGTCTGTCTGTCCGTCCGTCCGTCCGTCCGTCCGTCCGTCTGTCCGTATGTATGAACGCGTCGATCTCAGAACCTATAAGAGCTAGAGACTTGAATTTTTTTTGGAAGTCCCTGAATAGCAGGCGCAGATCAAGTTTGTTTCAAACAATCGATAACTTATACCGTTTTAATGTTATCGATTAAAAACCTTATCGAAATACAGTTTTTTAATTCCATCTCGTACATATTTGGAGCTAGAGTGTCCAAATTTTACATTTAGTTTTATTTATATTTTATACAATTTCGGTTTTTGTTATATTTTGGATATTGGTTCAAAATTTTTCAAAAATTTTCAAATTGAAGGTTAGTTGCAAATATAGCCAATATGTGAATGAGTTTGCAATTTTAGACAACTGAAAAATATTCAATATAATATGTAGATCATATGCTGAAAATTTCATTGAAATCCATTAAGTATCACAGAAGTAATTAAACAAAACGTTTTGTCAATTGCAACATGTGACTAGAAACCCACCCCTGTTTTCGTTTTTTCTATACATGTGCACACATACATTGAGACATTGGAATGCGAGCATTCTTGTCTGTTCTAAGAATCACAATAATTACAGCTGACTGCTTAAATTTTGTTATAATTCTTAACTGCCTTTAGTCTCAAATTTGCTACTGCTTGTCTAAGCAGTGCAGTGGCGGTGTTGATAGAAGCGGGGCACGCCGTACCTTGCAGGTCTGGGTTCAAACCCAGCCGATGCCAAATATTTTTATGTCGTATTTTCTTAATTTTTTATTTTTTTTCTTTTATTAAATTATTATTACTCTTTACAAATTATATTATATTCTTTAAAAAAAAAACATGCTATTTGATTGTGAAAATGTGCAAGATTAGCAATTTAATTAAATTTTGTATAAGTTTGTATGTATACAAGATACGGAATATATTTAAAAACGCATATCGGACGGGGTTCAGGGGATCTCCTAGTCGGGTACCCCCGACTAGAGTTTTCTTACTTGTTTTTCTTTCTTTTGGTGCCGCAAACAAACTTCAACTTCAAACAGACGACACGAGCAGTACGGCGAGTTGATTTAGTAAGTCACGTGGCCGCCTAACTGTAAATTGCCATCGCCTGCTGCAGCTCCGGTTCCTGCTGCTGGCACGAGTCCTAGCTGCCGCTTCGGTGTGAAATAAACTGTCGCTTCGTGTATCTTTGTTTGGCTGTGTTGTTGTTGTTGTTACCTTTTCATATGCTGTTTAGAAAAAGGAAAAGAGTATATTGGGACTTGACAGTGTAATTATTTGATTGAGCATCTGATTTGAGATGGCATTTGCAAATCAGTTTGAAAATATTCATATATATAATGAAAAAGAAAAGAAGAGAAACGAGAAAAAATAAACAGAAATAATAAAAATAAAAATAAATAAGAAAAAATTAAGAAAAGTCTGAAAAGTCGCACTACTATTTTAATGAACATACCTATATATATTTTATTATTTCATCAGATATTTAGATATATCTTTTCCTTCTCTTTTCTTGTCGTTTCTTCTGTTTTCTTTTCTTAATTTTTTCTTCTCTTTTTTTTCTTGAGCAGCAAAATTTTGTCATAAACATATTTTTATTAACACTACTATTTTTTTGAACACTACTATTTTTATGAACACTACTATTTTTATGAACACAGCTCCAAATGTTTTAAAATATTATATGGATTCGTTAATTTGAGCAGATGCTCACAGATACTAGAATACTAAGCTTTTTACCGTTTTGTTCTTATTGGGTGTTCTCTATAATCTATTCACACTATGGAATTGGGGTATTGGTCTTATAGTGTAGTAATAATCGTCATAATAATATAAAATAACTAAAGATACAGCCTAAAGCACTTTTTCTACACTGTGGACAGTGTATGCTGCAGCCAGAAGCAAACAATGCTTCAGCAATTTTTTGTTTTGTTTTGGCCAAGTCCAAAACGTTTTTGCACCCAATTTTGGGCTCAGCTCGCCAAACTGAAAGTAACAAAGACATTTGCCCCGATAAAAGATAAGCCCAGCCGAGTGACACCGACCTATGCGTCTTCTAAAAGCAGTTGAACAGGCAACGAACAGCAACCAACCAACCCAACCCAACCCAGCCAGAAGCCATGTGTTTCTGTAATTTAAGTAAAGAAAATGTTTCAAATTAAATGAAAACATGGCCAGGTACTTGGCCCCGACATCGACATGTAGATTTTGCCAAATGAAACATAAGCAAAGCGCAAAGCCTTACCTGCACCGCAGACAGTTCGCTGCAAGCTCCAAAGATTAGCCAGTCCACAATAGGCAGGCCGAAAAAAAAACTACCCTGGAGTTGGATCCAACTCGAAGCCAACTCAAATAGCTGCCAGGCGCAGAATTTAAATTATACAATAATTTGTAGCCAACACTGCGAATAACTAGACGTGTGACAGATTTGCGTTAGAGTTAAGCAGTTTTAACTAGAGATGAGCGTGTGACACGACTCACGACTACAGGTGCAGGCATCGACAGCAATTGAATATTCAAGAGTTCTTTGGTCACATTTACACAGTTTATAGTTTTAAAACTTGACTTATTGAAATATAAATTTACCCTCAGCTTTCAGGCTACTATCATCAAGTACTTCAGCTGGATTTTTCGCAGCTAACCTATGTTTACATACAATTGTAACAGACCAATAGCATTACCTCGACTAATCTGCTAAAATTGCCATGACTACATTGTTAACAGCATCATACCTAGCTTTAAAGTCCAGTGATAGAAAACTAGGTTAAGTATTGTAGTTCTCTACTGTAGCACATGAAATCATCGGCAGAGATCTAGCTCAACCAAATTCTGATGTATGAGAGAACTCGATGAAAAATGGCTTTGGAAATGTATTCTGAATTGTATTTACTTAGAAGAGAGAAAGAGAGAGAGAGGGAGAGAGAGAGAGAGAGAGAGGGGGAGAGAGAGAGAGAGAGAGAGAGAGACAGAGAGAGAGAGAGACTGTAAAATTATCGTCTGTGCCGATGGCAAGCTGCGAGTGGGCAGCTTTTGTGGTCGTGGACGCTATAATATCGTATGTAGGCTACAATTGTAATAATAGCTACATTACAGGCAATTGGAAAATCGAAAAAGTTTCGATCAGCGTAACAGGCAATATGTATCTAATATTACAGATTTTATATGGCTCCAACAATAATTTCAGTAAATCTTTTAAAAAAATTTAACATTAAATAACATAAATGGCTAACAAAAATATATTTATAAATAAATGATAAATTTTTAACAATGCTGATGTGTGAGGCAAGGACTATTGGAATTCGTATAGTTTCTGCTTAAGAAAATAGTAAATATTTTCAACTGGTTCGGCTGCTCTGAACATAAATCGAACTCGAAACTGAAAAGTGCTAATTATCAATATCAATGCAGCACTTATTGTAGCACTGCCAGCAGCAGTCGCAATGACAGCGCAAAATGTTAGCCAAGAGGAATTCGACTTTTGATGTGCCAACGACGATAAACACATCCGATTAAATGGGCCAAAGCGTTTAATTATAAGTTCACTTAATGTCAAACAGAAAGCCAAAGGCTTTACGGCCAACAACTCTCGTTAAAGCTGATTGAGAGCGAAAGATAGATAGAGAGAGAGAGAGAGAGAGAGAGAGAGAGAGAGAGAGAGGAGCAGTGATAGCAATATGAACATAGGCACGCGCCCGATTGCCTTTGGGCACGGCTATGTGCCATCGTGACGTGGCATTTTGACAGGCAGAAGGCAGAAAGCCGATAGCAACAATATGTCAATGCAATTGCCAATGTCAATGATATGGCCAAAAACAATGCACACAAGAAAGAGATAGAGAAAGACAGAGAGAGACAGAAAGAGAGAGACAGAGAGAGAGGTAGACAGTTGCTGTGCCAGAAGCCTTCCTTCAATCAGTTCGAAATTCATTGGACTTGGCTTCAGTTGGGGCTTTTCTTTGACGATTGCGTTTTTAATTACAACAAAGCGCAGCATAGAGCCTAAATCTCTGGCCAATTAGCCGCTGAACCGACTGACATGGCACGACAGCAGCAGTCAAATGCATTCAGTTGGGCATTAGCTGCACTCAATGCGACTAGCAGATACCACTTCATTTTGACTTACACGCACAACTTTACAGAGCTCAACAGCAACAGTTGATGTGTTAGCATTTGTCTATTTAAGGAACTGTGACTTCATTTCATTCTTTATCATTTGCCAGGCTACCCTCTATGCTGTATGTATTTGATGCTGGGTAACAAAACAACTAGCGGAAATGTTGCGCTTGTTTAAATTGCCATCAACGCGTTAAACGCGTGTCATCCACAGCGATCCGCATCGCTGTTTGTGTTGCCCATGTGGCACGCGACACATTGACTGACAGTCGAGGCTAAAAATGGAAAATCAATGCAACGTACCATTAACCGCCGTGACTTGACTCATTTCCCAACCAAAACAAAAAGCCCAAAATCATCTGCATTTGCTGTTTCACTCAGCAGCAGTTGGCTATTTAAGCTTGGTGATAGCATAAGCAATTTCTAGCTGATTTATATTTGAATATAATTTTTTTTTAAATATATTTGATTATTAATTATTAATATTAATATTTTTATCATAAGCAAAAGTCACTTAAAACTAAACCAAATTTTAATTTATTTTCAGGAGCAGATATTAAATAAATTTTATTTGTAACATATCAAAACTCTATTGCAATATTAATATTTGACTCAAAATAAAATATAAAAATATTTTGAAATATAATAAAAAATTTTTTTTTTTTTATTTATATATATATATATATATATATATATATATATATATTTAATAATATAATATATATTAGATAGATGGATAGTTTATAAAGTATACAATTTAATTGATTTTCAATTTTGATGTTCATTTTCATTTTTATTTTCATTTTTATTTTCTGTTAAATGAACAACATTAACTCTCTGTTAAACGCTTAATTTAATTTAATTATAAAAATAAATATTAATTAAGTATATTTTATATGAGGTATATGAAATTAAGTAATGTTGTTTATCTACTATGCCAGAACTATTGAAATTGCTATATCTACTGAAGAACTATTGAAATTGCTCTATCTACTGAATGTGGTTAAGCAGGGTATAATGTTTTTGTGAGAATGTATGTAATAGGCCGAAGAAAGACTGACATAAAGCATATACAAAAATATATACAATTTATTGTGCCCGAAGAAATGAAAAATTCAATAAAAATGCACCATAAGCCACGAAGAACTAATTTTCAATTATGTTTTGAGAAGAAAAGGCGCATTGTAGATGAAAAAGTGACAGTGCGCCTTTGTCTGAACCCGAAATAGAAGTGAGTGTGCAATGGTCTGAGTGTAGAAGTGTGTGTAAGCCCATATTTATATATAAACTTAAACTACTTCAAACTGTCTTTCGCCTAATGGTATCCAAGGTATATTCTAGTCGGGCATTGCCTACTGTGCTCTCTTATTTTTCCCATTATTCCTTTTTTTAACAATATTTTTTTGTATCGCATGGCGTGTGGCTAACTAACCGTCGATTTTTAAGTGGATTTTACTTTAGTTATTTTAACAACAAACATGTTGAACGCATTTCATGTTTGTTTGCAACGCATGTTGACAGTGTGACATGGCAACCGTTAGGCCAAATACCAAATATTTAATTTAAATCAGTGTCACCGGCCATTAAACAATTTGTGTTGGTCAACTCTGTAGCTGAAAGTGTTGACCCAGGACTCTGAACTGACTTTTGCTCTGGCTAAATTGACAATCGGTTGTTGTTGTTGTTGTTTAAGTGGATGCGAGTGATGTGATTGTATCGTATTCGACATTCAATTACTTGTTCGGTTTGATTGAATGACTGACTGATTGTGATTGAAGATAAACATGAATAGCTTAAGCTATGGGAACTAGAGCTAGATAGCTGATACTGTAGCATGGGGACTTTACTGATAGCTTGGCAAGCATTTTTAATAAACTCCAAATTCAAGTGAACAAAACATCTGAAAAGAAATTCTTAAAAATTAAATATTTCTGCTATATTTATAAATATTTAAATATATATGTTACTACGAGATTTGCCGAGCATATGAATTCCATTTGCTAAACGTAACACTTTACTTACAGATGTCTATACTTTATGAGGAGAGTTGTCTGCCAACCATCTGAAATGCTGCCAAAGATATTATAGAATCGAATACCACAATATGTGCCTTGTTGAGCGCTGCCATCACCAGACTACCAGCATTTCCAGAGGTGCCTCCACCCATGGTATACGAGAAGTTCAACAAAGTTCAACATCAGATAAATCATTATCTTCACATAGAAGTCAAGACACATTTGAGATTATTGTGATATTCCAAGGGTATCTGATATTCATATTTCTATAAATTTATTGTTCTACCCACAATTTCACCTCTGCACAAAGTCAAGAGTGAGTTTCTTTTATCTTTTGTTATTGTTTACACATCGCAATTCTCTTATGCAAATATTTTGCTGCTCAGCTTAAATACGAAAATATTTTAATTGACAGAGTAAATATGGATTTATTGTTTTTGATGGCTCATTGTACAAACAATCTTATTGTCACATGTTTCAATGCCTTTAAAATTTCGTCAGTATTGAACAAAACACATGAGAGAAGACTTGAAGCAGGCAAAGTCTGGGATCTTCGATTTTATATAAAGAAAGAAGAAGAAGACACCATACAGCATATCCTTAAACAGGACAACCATCTGAATCCATACAACCATGTCTGTCTGTCCATTCGTATGCACGCAACGATCACGTCAACCACAAAATCTAGAGTCTTCAAATTTTTAATGTTTGTAAATTCCAACAATTAGAACTATCCAAATTTATAATTTATACGTTTTCGTCTAGCTTGTTTATTTGAATAAATATATCTACACGTTATAGCTCATGCATGCCATCTGGAATCGGTAACTGAAATACCCAAGCGTCTATTAATTGCGAGAAAAGTTTGCATCCAATTGCCTGGAAGGCAGCCACCATCGCAATTGCAGCCAAAGATATTGCAGGATCGACGACCACAATAGGAGCCCTGTTTAGCCCGGCCATCAGCACAAATGGTGATGGTGCAGCGATTTGGAAGGGTACTTGGACTACCACCGGCATCTGCACAAGTACGTCCTGACCTATTATAGTTATACGTCATGGTCAATGAATCCCGACAGCACTGCGCCTGAACGCTGCCCACATAGGCCAAGACACAGATGAGAGCCAGTCGAATGCTCATGCGCTTCATCTTACAACTTTTGTTGTTTAAAATGTTCAGAGCTAAGGGCTATTTATAGGGATTTTGTGGAGAACTGCAATGAATGCAAATCAGTTATAAATCACGAAGCTTGAATACGCTTTTATACATTCAATATTCATATACAGCTGTGTTCAGTAAAATAGTAGTGCGACTGAAATGTTGGACAGCAAACTTGTCTGATCAAAATATTGTATTTTGTTTATCATGAATCAAATTATTGCTGAAAATTGCTTAAATATATGTAGTTGTTTTATAACAAATACACTATATATTTTTTATATATAAAGTCTCGCATACTTACAAGAAAATAAAGAAAGAGGATTGGCATTTCACGCTTACATAAAGCTTATTGCGGTTTCTTTTATCTTCTCTTATTGTCTGCACAATATTTAGCTAGAGACAATTGTTTTACTCATTTATTGTACTGATTAACTGAAGAAAGATTATATTTAAGCCAGGTGCAGCTGAGTTTGTAAATACTAGAGTTGAAGAAAAAGGTATTGACAAGAGCTAAGTGAGAGTCAAAAATGTTTTGTTCTTCCGCCTACTTTTCATATTCATGTATCATATGCAGAACAAGTTTCTAGTTTGATTAATATTCTTCCACATTGTAAAATTATCAATACATATATATTTAGTTTTAAACAAGGCTAAGGTTAGCAGAATATCTAGTATACAGTAGTTTATATTCCAACTTCAAGTCTAATTTAACTGACAGCTAAGTGCCTGCTGTTCACTCAGACATTGTCTGAAATCATATGCATTTCTTTTCATGAGCAAATTGATAATCAATCGATATTTGTCCCACAAAACTAATCAAAGATTTAGTTCTCGGTGAGTTTCTTATCAAGACTCTGCAAGTCTAGTAAGCAAAAACTTGTACCATATGCAAAACTCAGAAGCTAAGCTTAAAGTCGCTTGGCACTATCGATTGCCTTCTTAAGTATGGCTCGCTGATGCATTGTTTCGCCGATCCGTTATCATCTAAATCACTATCCAATTATATTTTAATGCGAAGCTGCCACTACTCCAATTGTACGCACAATCTCCCACATGGGTACCATTTAAGCAATATGTCATAAGGTCGCCAAGATGCTTAACTTGGCTGCTTGCGCTACTGTTATTTTTATGACAACTCCAGGACAAGGACTGCCCAAACTTTTCCCCAAGAAAGTGGATATAAATGGAGCCCCCCCCCACACACACACACACATACAGCAAAAAAAACGGTCGTGCCAAATTTTTAGGCCGAAACGAACTGAAAGATGTCGACGTGTAGTTATAAAAATTTTTTATCTTAAAGCGACTGTCAGGCTGTCTCGCATGTCCTAACTTGGCCCCCATGCTCTGTTTCAGTCTCTCTGTCTGCTGATGAAAACGAAGTTGACAATGCGAATGAGTTTCTTATAACAACAGCAAAGGCGGCAACAACCAGACGGAAGTGCAAAACAAAATGAAGCGACAGCAAAAAACGTGAAAACGTGCCGCTAGCCTAGGCCTAACTTATAAACATAGACATGCATATATTTATATATATATATATATGTATATGTATTGTATATATATTCAAGCAGAAAGGGCTAAGGTTAAGCACTTGGGTTTTATCAAGCAGCAAGGAAAACCTTTTTCCGAAATGTCGCTAACGCAAACACAACATTTATGCGAATGTGTGTGGGCTAAGTTTGTTTGAATTGTGGGCGGGGCAGGAATTGTGTGTGTGTGTGTGTGTGTGTTTGTTAACGTTTAATAAATCAAAATTACTTTTCATTTCTATGACAGTCATAATGGGGCGTTACTTGACATTTTGCTTTTCATTTCGTGGCTCTGCTGCCATTTTGTGTGGGGGCGCGCGCGTTCTTATTATTTTTTTTTTTTGTTCCTTCTGCTGTCTGTTCATTTGCGCTGAGCGCAATTCGCAGCTTGTTGCCAGATGAAATCTCAGCGTTAAGAATTTTTGCCACATGCTCATGCTTAAAGCTTATCCTTATCGCATACTTAGACGCACACACACACACAACACACACACAACATACTCACACATTGTTGATTTTTATATTGGGTGCTAAATTCAATGTCACAAGAAGCGCAAGAAGAAGAACAACAACAACTACAACAGCAGCAGCAGCAGCAGGAGCAGCGGCAGCTAAAAAAAATGTCATTTAATTTCGTTCATTTTGCCGCACGCCGCAAAGGGGCATGGCGCTGTCCTTGCACAGGATAACACCAATTTCGCTTATGACAGTTATTACAAATGCTTCTTGTCTGCTGCAAAGCGAGCAGCAAGCCAGCAGCAGGAGCAGCAGGAGCAGCAGCAGACGCTGAATCGGGGCCACTTTGCGCTTATCCTTCAAATGAAAAGTTATTGTTGGGAATTTTGAGCTCCCTCAACGCTGCCATTCTTATTGATGTCTTCAGAATCGATTGTCGCTGTTTGCCAAAATAACAACAACAACAACAACAAGAGAAACCAAAAGCACATTAGCGCAGCACAGTACAACGATGTTGACTTTTGCTGGCATCTTGTTGTCCTCTATCTAGCTCTCAGTCGGTCTTTCTTGCTCTCTTACTGACTCTTATTCTCCCTCTCTCTCAATCACTCTCTGCCTGTCTCTCTCTCTCTCTCTCCCTCACTCTTTCTGTCTATCTCTCTTTCTATCTCTTTGTCTTTCTGCCTGTCCATCTGTCTCTCGCGCTGACTGTCTATTTGCTCTGTTAAGTATATTTTCATACTTATTTTATACTCTTGCTAAAAGTCTAATAGCTTTGGCTTGATATTTGTAATGCTTAACAGATAAAGTCTATTCTAATAACTAATAATAAATATCTAATAATATATAATATTATTGATCTATATATCTTTGTATCTTTTATATCAACAACATATATCATATAACCTAGAAACAGACTCATCTGCTGCCACTTTGCATGTTGCTATCATCATGGGAAATGATCTGCTTAAAAGTTGTTATATGCTAAACTATTTTTGTTTTCTAGGTAAACTTGACATCTTGAAGCTTTACTTCAAAGTTTTTACATAGTTTACATATAGCAAAATCTGATCAGCCTTAGAACATTATATCCTCTGATTAAAAGTAGTCTAAATAAAATGCTTTCTTTATGAGACAGATTTAATCAGAATAAGGTATAAAAACAATTTCTGTTTTTTCTTATACGCTATAATTTTTGCCATAAATTGTGTGAAGTTTCGAATTGGATATCATAATTCTAGGCTTAACAAATGCTATGCCAATATAAGTATATAAATATATAATCACATATTCACAGCACAGTGGACTCCAGTCCACTTGCAAGAGAAAGATCAAGCCACTCCGCAGTTTAATCTCAGTGCTCTTAGAGCTTTGCAAATGAAGTAATGACAGAATCATGCTAGTTAGAGCTGTTCTAAGTAAGGTTAACCTGATCGTGCAGGTCACCCAAAGCCTTGCCACGGCAAACTCAGCCGATTTTGCAGCTTTATCGCAGTCAGCTGTAACGCTTTGAAAATTACCCTAGATTCATAAGTTTAGTTTTAAGTTTGTATCAACAGAAAATATATATTAAGGCACGATGCAAAAGGAATAAAGTAAATTTTTGTATGATAAACAGACGTATGATTAAAATATATTATTATATACATATACCATATATGAAAATTATATATATTTATTCATAAACAGTATCAATATCGATATCGATGAACACGTAAGCTTATTTAACAAGTCTATTTGAATATGCCGCTCAGCTATATTCGCCAGCTGACATGAGAATCTCAAAAAAAAAAATTTAACAAATAATTAAAAACAATTAAGTGCTTTAACAATTATAAATATTTCTTTAATATCTCAAAAAAAATGATAAAATTTCAGCACTAAAGTTTATCCATTTCTTCCGATCATTGTTGCTTTTCAAAATTATATAAAAATATTTTAAAGTGTATTTAGTATTCGTTAAGCTCTCACTCCCATTATTTCTGCTCTCTTTTCCTATCATAATATATATATATATCTTCTTCTTTTTGCAGCACCGCCTCGTTGGCTCTATTGCAATTTTCATTGAATATCGATAGAGCGAGCACCAAGTCCTGAGACAGTAAATTAATTTTTCAAAAATTGGCATTCATTTTATTTTTATCGTCTGCCTGCGCTGAACGTTTTTAACTTCTCAAGCATTGATTTTTCTATCCCCCACTTCATTTATTATTATTGTTATTTATTGTCGCATTGTATTGCCATTATGACATCGACTCAATGTTTTCCATTCCTATTCAATTCAATTATTGACACTCACAATTGATAATTTTGAACATAAAAGATAGACTTAGAAGCCAATGATTTGAGCCTGAAAACATGTGTTGTTAACGTCTGAATAGAACGCAATCAGAGTTAATTTGGAAATTATTTTTTTTATTTATATATTTTTGTTAGGAACATTGGAATTGGAAATGTTGCGACTGATAAAAGTTTTGTGAAGCTGCGTAGCTTCCTGATAAAAAGATTTTTCTTAAAAAAATTATTTATTTTTTAATATTATTGTTTAATATATCTCACAAGAGAGAGAGAGAGAGCATTAGTTCTGCTTGAAAACTTTTCGATTTCTAATCATGGCAAACAGTTCCAATAATTTCAGCTGTCTCAACATTTGACTTATCTCACCAAATTTACTTTCTGCTAGCAACTTATTTATCGATTGTCACAATCAAAATACGAATTCATTTCTTTGTCGGCTTTGCATAATTCAGTTTCGTCTTTGAATTGCTATGTTAAAATAACACTTGTAACTATGTGAATAGCTTTGTTGTTGGACACGTAGTAAAGTTTTGCGCTTTGTTTTGATAAGCACATTGCGCACAAGCTCTTATCGCGACTGTCTTAAAATGTTCATCATCTTTATGGGTAAATTGCATTAAAGCTTGTGCTGAATAGCTCATCAGGCGTAACGGCATCTCAAAACGTTCACCCACTAAATATGCAAGCAAATGAAATTAGAAGCAGCTCACCGCACTTGCCCCTCCCCGACAGTTCCCATATCCTTTTCCACCTGCCCCAGCTGAACGGCAGCCTTTTGTTAAGCTCCCCAGCAGCAGCAGCAGCAGCCACCATTAACTTGGCGCTTCTCCTCGTCGTTGCTGCGGGGGCGTACTTCGACAGACGTCTCTCTCGTCTCTTGTCTCTCGTCTTTCGTCTTTCGTCTGGCGTTTTCGTGTAAACCAAAAATAGCATCACGTTTTAAATTGCTGCTTATCAAAACATGTTCTTGAACTGTAATCTGTTTTTGTGCTCGCGCGCACGCCAATCTTGGGCGGCGCCTTGCCTCTGCCTCTACCTTACCTGCCATTTGTTTGGCAATTGGTGGAGCAGCAATTGGTGGAGTGGCAAGGGCAGCCGGCAGGCACATACCCTGTACGCATATACATAATTGCTGCAAAGCATATAAATCTCTCAGCTAACTAGTAAATATATATATGTAGACACATCTAATTAGCATTAAAAATTCATGACTTTAGAGACTGTTAACCTGAAAAGTGATTTCATTGAGATAAGCACAACTGATATATCGATAAGTGGTCTTTCTATAATGAATTCGATAATATTCGCTGTAAAGTAAAATACATTTTCTGTGAACATTTGTTATAGTTGGGTCTGAGCAGCATTTATCCAAAAATATTATTCTGTATCATTTTGGAAATCGATAAGTATCGATAACAGGCTAACTTCTGCTTATAGCTTACGGACCTCATATTAAAAATCCAGATTATGTTTTTGGGCTCACAAATCATAAATAAATTAAATAATCGAAAGTTATAGTTGTTATATAACTAAAATCGATAAATATCGATAAATATGTAGAGATTTTTTACATATGAACAGCTACAAATATATATTTTATAGCTGAGTCTATCTCACATTTATCCAAAACCCGTTTTTGATATTATTTGGGAAATCGATAAATATCGATTATAAAGTAACTTAACTCTTAATTGATAACACTCTTCATATTAGAAATCTGGGAGCACAGATCCTTAATATGTTAAATAATTGTTGTTGAAAAGCTGCTATCGATAAATTTCGATAACAATTTGAATGCAATTCAAGTATATTTCATAGAGACATCAAATTTGAAATGAAGATTGCTGCATATGCATTCTTACATACTCTGTGTTTACTTGAGGCTTTCTTTGGGCAATTCAATGCTGTGCACAGGGTATATCCCAGTCGGATACTCTCGACTTCAACACTCTCACTGTTACTTTTTTATTTTTTTTTAGTACCACGAAACCAAAAGCCGGCAAAGTGGTGGCAACGGAGGAGAGGCAACAGCGACGGCAACGGCGACAGCGACGGCTGTGTCAAGTGAGCAGCATCTCCTCAAGCATAAAATGAGCGAAAGCGAGTCGGAAATAAAAACGCAGCAAGCAACGCAAACTGACACATCATTTATATAGAATGGCCATGGTCGGGGCATGAGTGAGGTAAAAAGGAGCCTAAGGATATGGAATGCACAGGCATTATATGTAAATTGAAACGAATAAGATGACAGCGCAAGCGTTACCTGGCCGTGTCCTATATACCTATACATACCTACTTGTATATACACATACTTGTATATCTCCTGGCGTGGGTTTTCGAAATTTACATTAAAATTTTGTAACGAACGAAAGCTACAGCTAGAATTTGTTGGGTTAGCCACTTGTGCGCAGAGCTGGTTGCAGTCATCACCATAGCCATCGTCATCGCCATTGCGTCCCTACTAATATCCAAATCCATCCTCATTTCAAGACGCAGCCACATCCGCAACAATCTGTCATCTGTGCTGGCTGTCGGCGCTCCATAAATTTGTGACACTTTTTAGCGAATTTATTGCGTCAACTAAATCAGCCATGTTTGCCATGGAAGCATATGGAGCGCACGCCCTGGCCAGATATGCAGCTCATTTGGTATTCATTAGAGCTGCTCTCGACCTGGCCTCTACCACTTCTGCTTGCCCAGCTGCTTTGGGCCAAGTTAATTAATTGAACAAAAGCTGACTGGCATTGCCAGAGCTCTGACAGCTTCTCCCAAAATGAAAGGGGCTTTACCTTGCCTTCAGCTCACAGCCAAACTGAAGCTCGACTTGGAGTTGAAGGCGGATGTGGAAAAATGCTGGGACCTTGCATCCCCTCCCAGGTTTCGTGTTGATTTTTGAAATTGTTTGGCACTTGAGTGGCAAAGTGCTCCCTGGTGGCAGCCAATGTCTGGTCATGATTGAGCAGCCAGTTGGCAAAGGGCATGAGAAATTGCAGCTGCAATGCCAAAACAGTCACTTGGCTAGATCAGAGAGCAATCATACTAAGTGATACCCTATAAAATATATAACTAATATTATATATGAAATGGAGATATATAGCCTTTTTTAAACATATTTCAAAAATGGATACTGTATAAGGGGTTAGTAATTATTTGATGAAAGCAGACAGATACCCTTTAAATACGATATTCTAAACGAAAAATGCAGATAACCCGTTGTCCGTTGTGAGCTATTACAGGGTATACTACAGTAACATCATAGCATGCTAATAACAATGTCTCAAACATATTTTCAATAATTACCAAGACATTACTCTATCGAGACAGCATACCCCATTTGAAGTATTACTGGGTATATTGTTAGTAAAAACATAGAATGCTTATAAAAATATCTCAAACATATTTTCAATAATTCCTAAAATATTATTCTATCGAAACAGCATACCCCATTTGAACTATTACAGGGTATACTGTAGTAACATCACAGCATGTTAATAACAATGTTTCAAACATACTTTCAATAATTCCTAAAATATTATTCTATCGAAACAGCATACCCCGTTGTGAACTATTACAGGGTATACACCTAGTAACAACATAGAATGCTAATAAAAATGTCTTAAACATATTTTCAATAATTCCTAAAATATTATTCTATCGAAGAAGCATCCCCCGTTGTGAACTATAACAGGGTATACTTTAGTAACATCAGCATGCTAATAACAATGCCTCAAACATATTTTCAATAATTCACCAAGCATTTAACTATCGAAACAACATACTCCACTTTGAACTATTACAGGGTATACTGTAGCTACATCATAAAATGCAAATACAAATCTCTCAAACATACTGTCAACAATGTACAAAACATTACTCTTTCGACACAGCATACACAGCATATGAACAGTTACAGGGTACACTGCAGCAACATCATAGTATGCTAATAAAAATAACCTTGTTGCCCACTAGCCACTGGCTGTCCACTTTGCACAAAAGACGACGTCCGGACTCAATTAACAACTTGCGGATAGATTATAGCAAATTGTTGGAAGTATTCCCTGCCTATCATACCATACCCATCTCTATACAGAGTTCTTACTCATGCAGCGCTCGCCTGGCCAAGCAATTAAATCTATTTCAATTAGGTTTTGCTAAATCGATTGGCAACTTTTCGTCGACTTTTGCGTTCAATTGCCTTAAATTTAAATGCGAAATTAAATGCTTATTACCTAAATTTAATAATAATTTTCTATTAATAGTTTAAAGTGCAATCGATTGATATTATTTGGCATAATTTTAATATTTATATGACTCCGATAAGCTGTGTTGGGCGTCAGAGCATTCACCATTTCATTTGCGAAGTATCCATCATTCATGGTAATTGCTTTAAACATGTATATTGAGTGTGGCTATCAAATAATTCAACCTCAACCAGGCCATTCGCCAGAAGCCGCAGAATATTTAGCTCAACAATCATTGAATGCAGCTTATCAAGCTGAAATGTTGCAAATGGCAAACAATTGATTGCATAAATTATTATAGCATAACAAACATCAATTTCCGAATGCTATTCAAATCGCACAATGGCATCTAATCTCTAAACAAAGGCGATGCCATGAAATTGCATCTTTGAGAAAAGCAAAAACCAATATCTTTTGTTCAGGCTGCTGTCGGTTTCTACAATAATTTGGCTGCTGAGCAACGCCAATAAAGCTAAAGGTATCAAGCGTAGGAGCTCTAGTCGAGGTTGCCCGACCAGCAAACACTCGGAACCACGTGAAAGCAGTTGCTATAAACATGCACGAAACTTACGCACTTTATTTACAAATTCTATAGACATTTTTAGTGCTTGATCAGGCCAACATATAGCAAAACGAAATAAAATTAACAAAATAAACTACTTTATAAATTTTGTATTAACATGGATGATAGCCAAAAGAAGGAATGGTTTTATCCAAAATGATATTTGTGTATACATTTGAAGGCTTTAGTTACTTCAGCGTACCATATTATGGTCAAATTTATGAAACGCAAGTCAACTTCATGAAAATAAAAGGCTTTCTCATAGATGACTTTAAATACACTGAGCCTGCTATAGACAGCTGCCTGTAGAGTTACCTAAATCCACGCGTTTCTGCATAGATGCAGATAGACACATCTGCAGTTAGATGACCTCCTAGCAAAACAGCTATGAAAAGTCAGGATAAAGAATGGTTAAGCTTATCAGCATCAAAACCAATGCAACGAAATGAATATTTAAAATATGTAACACGAAGAAACTCAACATTCACAATAGTGTTTTAACCAGCCCTCGTTTAGTCTATGGAGTCAACTGTTACATTCCTTGGGGCCAAACCATTATACCCTACTGAGATATATTGCATTTAGAAATTGAAAAAATTTATTATGCTTTAAATGATAACAAAAGGGTGTTTAGTTTAAATACTATACAACTGAATACTTGAACCCTTTAACCCTTGATCACTTACAAATATATTTATAAAGAGTGGGTGATTCAAAAGTTTTGATTTCAAAATGCAATAAAACAAAAACGGTTTGAGATTTTGCCAAATTTATTTGTTTGTTTTGAAGTACAATATAATTGTTCTGCTTAGAAATTGGAATATTATGTTATTCAAATGGCTCAAATGAACCCTTGGTTCAAATCGAAATCGATAGATGGCCCACCCTATACACATATAGCTGTGTTCATAAAAATAGTAGTGAAACTGAAATGTTGAACAGATAAGTTTTGTGAAATGTAGGAATATATATATATATCAAAATATTATATTTATCACAAAGTTTTGCTAACATTTCAGTTGCACTACTATTTTTATGAACACATCTGTATACGCTCAATTACTGCAATCAGTCCGATGAAATTGCCTTGCCAGCTTTGCTGCCTAATTAATGTTGAATCATTGACAAATCTATTCTGTATAGCTAGATCTGTGCAGCATTTATCCAAAAACATGATTCTTTTTTCATTTTGGAAATCGATAAGTATCGATAACAGGCTTACTTATCATAATAGCTTACATGCTTCATATTAGAAATCTTTACTATGTTTTTTGGCGCACAAATCATTAATATATTAAATAATCGAAAGTTATAGTTGTTATAAAACTAAAATCGATAAATATCGATACATATATAAAGAGACTTTTTACATCTAAACACCTTTAAATATATACTTTATAGATGAGTATATCTTACATTTATCCAAAAGTCTTTTTTATTATTTTGGACATCGATAAATATCAATTACTTACTTAACTTACTAACTTAACTCTTACTAACACTCTTTATGTTAGACATCTGGTAGCACAGATCATTAATATATGAAATAATTGTTGTTGAAAAGTTGCTATCGATAAATTTAGATAACAATTTGCTAACATTACAGTTGCACTACTATTTTTATGAACACATCTGTATACGCTCGATTACTGCAATAAGTCGGATGAAATTACCTTAAATTTGCCAGCTTTGCTGTCTAATTAATGTTGAATCATTGACAAATCTATTCTTTTAACAAAATCATACAAATCATACATAAATGCACACATATGTATACATATATAACAAAAAATACATTCATATATGTATGAATGCGAGCAGTCGCTGTCTGTGTGTGTGCCCGTGCAAGCAGTTGAATTTTTATGCCCATTACGTATACGCAGCGTTGGCCATTGCGCACGCATTCAAGTCATAAGTAAGGTCATCATTATGGATAAACGCAATGCATGTGTGTGCGTGTGTGTGTGGGTTTTATGTACTTAACACTTCAGCTCGTCGTTGACACAGAGCCACAGTTGGGTTAAGAAACCAAGCGAATGGCGTTGGGGGTGGGCAGCAATGGTGGGTGGTCGGGGGAGGCTCGTCATGCGTCGAGGTCGAGCAGATGAGCAATTTATCTCGCAGCTGTTTACTGTTTCACTTGGAGCAGGCAGTGCGGCGGGATTGGAGGCGTTACGCTTGGCTAAAGCCACTTATGCACACACACTCACACAGCTGTATGATTTATGTGTTGGTGTAAATACATAAACACATCAAAATAAAAAAGAAAGGAAAGGAAAGCAAGGAAAGAAGAGCCTGCAAGCCGAATGCCGAGTGTCCTTGTGGCCAAAGTACGTTTGCATTAAATGAGCAAAAAGAAATGGCAGAATGAGAGGAGACAGAGAGAGAGGGAGAGGGTCGTTGGCGAAAGTGAAATTAAAAACTAAATTCGCGTCAAAAGGCGTGGCCGTCAATTGAAAGGCGACATGCAGAGGCTCAGGCTCAGGCTCAGCCACAGCCAGAGCTGCCTCGCAGCCGCGCATCGTCCTTGCCTGTTTACATTTCATTTGGAGCGCCAGCCGTCAGAGTGCAAATAGCAGCGAAGCCTGCTGAATTGTGGGCGGTCCTTCAGTTTTTGCAGTCACTGCTTATGTCCTTTGCACGCATGACGCGTCATTTCAAACACACGTGTGTGTGGGTGTGTATGGGTGTGTGTGTGTGTGTGTGTGTGTGTGTGTGTGTGTGTGAGCGTGCGTGTGCGTGTACAGTCTTAAGCATGCAAAATGCAGCTCTGCTCCCTTTAAATGTGAATCGCTCTGAGCTCGTCGACATTCATTTATGTATATACCCTGCCAATGGAATATTATAACTGTTGTTCTTTCAGATCTTGCTGAGATATTTTACTATATATACTTGATCAGAGCCAAGTTTTTAATGCTTAGATTAGTTTAGTTGGGTAATAAAAATTTTTGTCTTCCTAATCTTTGAATAGGTTTGGAGTTGACTCCAATCTGTTCTTAATTCTAATCTAATAACTGTCTAATGGGTCTCTAGGGTCTCTTTCATAAACGAAACCTTTGAGTTCACAGAGGCTTCAACCCAATATATTCTCTTAATTTCGTGAGCAAGTTTACATCATGAGACTAATCAATGTACAGAAACCTTGACCTGTTCATAAACATTTTCCTAACCAGTCACAACTTCTGTTCTTCCATATAAGCATGATCTACATACTCTCTCTATATGCCCCGCTCTCTGCAAGTGTATTTCAAGTTCGTTTTTCTAGCTTACAAAAATCTTCTATTTCTTGTTATTACGAGTGTTTCTATTTGTTTGTTTATTTTGCTGCCCGCTTTTTTTTTAGCCATCGCTTTCATAAGCGTAAAGTGCTCTTCATTATGCGCATGAAGTGAAAGGATAAGTGCAGCGACTATACACACGCACACAGACACACACACACACACACACGCACACATTCCGGCTGAAATATTATGCTCTTTATGTTTATGAATTGCCGGAAAAAGTGCAATGCAATTGCCTTAAATTGCAGCTGAAGCAACAAATTGTTTTAATTTCTGTAAGAAATGAGAGCCAAATGAAGCTGCATGTCAGCTGCACTTAGCGACTTTGCCACCAGGTTGCAAAGCAGCTGCCAGATAACTCTAAAGCAAAACAAAAATCAAGTAAATGTGACTCAATGGAGAGTGCGTGAGGCACTTCAACTTTTACTCTCCATTTTAAGTGATGACCTCTGTCTGTAGCGTACCCCAACTCAAATCGAATGAGTAATTAAACAACGTAAGTATTTGTTGCATGCAAGTATTTATATTTTAATACATTCAAAAGTTATGAAACGATTCACCCAACTTAGGAGTTCCATTGTGCTCCAATAACCTGGACACCATGACGGCTATTAAGTTGCTCGAAACTTTGTTGCCAATCGCCTCGAATGCACCCACCTCCGCAAGCGCAGCCAAAGAGATTGCACGATCCACGACCACAAAAGGTGCCCACTTGAGCCCTGCCATCGGCACAAACGGTGATAGTACAGCCAGATGAGGTTGGACGTCCACCGGCATCTGCACAGGTTCCTGACCCCAATCTATACGACATGGTCAATGAAGCCCGACAGCACTCCGCCTGAGCGCTGCCCACATAGGCCAAGACACATCCCAGAGCAAGTAGAATGGTTATGTTCTTCATCTCAGCAGGTTTCTATTCTAAATCACTGAGCTACTGGGTATTTATAGGAATTTTGCTTAGACTCACAGTAAATTCATATTCCATACAACGACGAATCCGAAATACCCTGATTTTTCAATTATTTTCCGTTACAGTGATTTCATAAAACATTTTCTGATCTCTTTCCATTTCAAATAGTAATAAAATAATATGCCATAAAAAATGAGACTAAATATATTACTTTGTAAGTGTGAAATATATAATATTATTAATGCATAAGTTCTACATATGTCATCAGTAAATAAGAAAGAGTATCCGATATTCATATATTGAAGTCAAATGATAGCACGTTGGAGTCAGTTGCGTTATGCATTTATTGTACTGATTAACTGGAATTTGAATAAGACAACATTTAATTTTAGAAATATTTTATGTAATCCACTGTATTTATTACATCGTAATTAGGTCAGATTGCCATTGTGTGCCAGACGCGCGACAAGCTAATGTAGGGAAATTTCCAATCTTAAATCAGGTTTCTATTGAACTTCGCAAATATATAGAGCAATATAAGTGAGATAATTATTGCTGCTATAGTATGCATACATGGAAAAAAAACCCGCAATGTTTGTGACGTTATTTCCGCGAAAAGACAAATAGATGATGAGCAATCAAAAAATATTGAGTAGATTGTGCGAGAATCTAAATCGGTGCGATTCAACGCTCGATAGACTGATAGACGGACGTAGCAATTTCGACACAATTCATCAACACAACTGATCTTTCTTAAAAAAAAGGTGAACAGTTGAATATTAAACTATAAGTTACATACTTCTCCCCCATGTAAGGCTTTAATTTGAAGGTGCCACTGCTGTATGAGAATATATTTCTGATTTGAAGTGCCCAGCTTTAATGACTCTCTAAATAATAGAGTTTATATGGCAAAGAATATATTTATTCCCAATTTTAAACGCTCTCAATATATCTTAATCACTAATGACATAGAGACAGACAGACAGACTGATTTTCCTTTGTGAATGAGTATAGGAATAAAGACTTCTGCTGCAGATTAGATAAGGGAAAATATCAAAAAGGTGAACTCTGATCATGCTGATGATACTCTGGTCAAAGTTGGTCAGTTGCAGACTTGAGCTCATGTGTTATTTGTATGTGGCTACTTTACAGATTCAGTATAAAAGTGAGCAGGTAGTCATCAAGCGACTTCGTTCTCGACAAGTGGCGCATCTTTGGCTTGCAAACTGGAGAATTCTTCGACTGTTAGCCCTACTCTGATCTAAAACTGACTGACCTTGACAATATTTGGAAAATACTTAAGATATTCTTAAGATTTCAATTCATTTATTTTAATTCAAATTCGCCTTCGTCGCGACTAGAAGATCCCCTGAAAATTAAATTTAAAAAAAACACGTTTTGTTTTTTAAACTGGTATTCAAAATAAAATATCAAAATTTTATAAATTACAAACACAAAATTTGGAGACTGTAGCTTCAAAGAACTACGAGATACAATTTAATAACTTGATTTCGATAAGGTTTTCAATCGATAACAATAAAACGGGAAAAGTTATCAATTTTTTATAACAAACTCGAGATGTCGGTGCTATACAGGGACCTACAAGCTAGCTCTTATAGGTTCTGAGATCGACGCGTTTATACATACGGACAGGGCTAAAATATGGTTAATTCTGAATTATTTAAAGATCTTCATACTCTTTCCTTAAACAATATTATTGTTACTTCCACAGCTGTATATAAATCTGCATTGTGGTTATTATCGTTGGGCCCAAGATGACGAAGGCAAGCTCAGGAGGCTATAAATATAAAGTGTCTATCATCATTTTAAATAAAAATCCTCTTTGTATAAGTATCAGCTGATGATACTTATGAGTTTTTTGGATTTTTACCTAAAATATGAACATGTTAATACAATAAAATATTTAACTTATCAAAAATTTTTGTTTAAATTTAAAAAAAGTAGATTCCATTTTTGTATTGTCTGGAAGCCATTTAAACAAAAACACAGCTACTATGCTGAAGACACAGCCAGGTCTAAGAACATTGTTCACTGCACTCATATATACAACTTTTTGCCATAAACTGATACTCCACAAATTGGATAAATACTTTACACTTGTTGTTGTTGTGCTGGTGGTTTAGCTTGCTGTTTGGTGGTGTTGACATATTGGCCAACTCAAAAAAACAACAAAACCATTGACCATTACAGCGGCAGTCTTCGGCCGAGCGAAGGCCGAGAATTGGCCGAATAAAAATTGCTGCCTATATTAAAATATGACATTAAAATCTGACACAATTCTAGCACAGTGACATACCTCTGATATATCCTCTTAATACTCCAACTCAAAAGCTAATTAATAAATATTGTAGACAAGAAAGTATTTGTTTCATGCAAGTACTTTTATTCAATATTCAATGTATTCTAAAGTTTTTTAGAGATTCGCTCAACTTATGAGTTCCATTGTGCTCCAATAACTCGGACACCAAGACGCCTATTAAGTTGTACGAAACTTTGTTGCCAATTGCCTCGAATGCAGCCACCTCCGCAAGCGCAGCCAAAGATATTGCACGATCGACGGCCACAGAAGGTGCCCACTTGAGCCCTGCCATTGGCACAAACGGTAATTGTACATCCAGATGAGGTTGGACGTCCACCGGCATCTGCACAGGTGCCTGACCCCAATCTATACGACATGGTCAATGAAGCCCGACAGCACTCCGCCTGAGCGCTGCCCACATAGGCCAAGACACATCCCAGAGCAAGTAGAATGGTTATGTTCTTCATGTCAGCGGGTTTATACTTCAAAATAACTGAGCTACTGGGTATTTATAAGAATTTTATAGAGAGCCGCAATAAATGCATATTCCTTACAACAACTAATCCGAAATACCCTCATTTTTCAAAAATTTTCGTTTAAAGTAATTTCATAAAACATTTTCTGATCTCCTTCCATTTCGAATTGTAAAAATATATAATGCCATACAAAATGAGATTAAATATATTACTTTATAAGTGTGAAATATATAATATTATTAAGGTATAAGTATTACATATGTCAGCAGTAAATAAAGAAAGAGTATCCGATATTCATGTATTGAAGTTAAATCAGCAGTTTTAGGTTCTTTTATTGATAGCACGTTTGAGCCAGTTGCGTTGTGCATTTATTGTACTGATTAACTTGAATAGGACAATATTTAATTTTATAAATCTTTTATGGAAACTACTTTATTTGTTATTTCGCATTTAGGTCAGATTTCCTTTGTGTACCAGACACGCTTATGTATTATAATTTTATTTCTATATTTTATAATTATGGCTTTGCACACACTAAACGAATTCGCATTATGCTATCTTTCGCCATTTGCTTTTGCTGCCGCTGCCCATTTCTAGTCGCGTTCTCTTCGTCCACTGACAATCATAGGGAGCATGTGCGAATGGCTTAACTAGCCATCTCACTCTCACTCAATAACACCCGAAACTACGTTCAGCAACAGCTATCTTTTTCTCCATCTCGCTCTTACACTGTAAAACCGCCTGACTACGTTCAACAACAGGTATCTTTGTCTCTCTCTCTCTCACACTCGGTGTATGAGAGGATACAAATTAGCAGCTAAGACTCAAACTCTCTCGGACAATAGTTTTAGAACAGCTCTAAACAAGCTCTTAGCCTCACACCAGTACTATTGCAACAGTAGGAGGCCATCTGTACTAAATTGAACAGAATTTGGAAACTTAGAAAACAGACTCAGCAATTAATATACATTTATATTTAGCTGCCAGATAGCTCTAAAGCAAAACAAAAATCAAGTAATTGTCACTCAATGGAGAGTGCGTGAGGCACTTCAACTTTTACTCTTCATTTTAAGTGATGACCTCTGTCTGTAGCGTACCCCAACTCAAATCGAATGAGTAATTAAACAACGTAAGTATTTGTTGCATGCAAGTATTTATATTTTAATACATTCAAAAGTTATGAAACGATTCGCCCAACTTAGGAGTTCCATTGTGCTCCAATAACCTGGACACCATGACGGCTATTAAGTTGCTCGAAACTTTGTTGCCAATTGCCTCGAATGCACCCACCTCCGCAAGCGCAGCCAAAGAGATTGCACGATCCACGACCACAAAAGGTGCCCACTTGAGCCCTGCCATCGGCACAAACGGTGATAGTACAGCCAGATGAGGTTGGACGTCCACCGGCATCTGCACAGGTGCCTGACCCCAATCTATACGACATGGTCAATGAAGCCCGACAGCACTCCGCCTGAGCGCTGCCCACATAGGCCAAGACACATCCCAGAGCAAGTAGAATGGTTATGTTCTTCATCTCAGCAGGTTTCTATTCTAAATCACTGAGCTACTGGGTATTTATAGGAATTTTGCTTAGACTCACAGTAAATTCATATTCCATACAACGACGAATCCGAAATACCCTGATTTTTCAATTATTTTCCGTTACAGTGATTTCATAAAACATTTTCTGATCTCTTTCCATTTCAAATATTAATAAAATAATATGCCATAAAAAATGAGACTAAATATATTACTTTGTAAGTGTGAAATATATAATATTATTAATGCATAAGTTCTACATATGTCATCAGTAAATAAGAAAGAGTATCCGATATTCATATATTGAAGTCAAATGATAGCACGTTGGAGTCAGTTGCGTTATGCATTTATTGTACTGATTAACTGGAATTTGAATAAGACAACATTTAATTTTAGAAATATTTTATGTAATCCACTGTATTTATTACATCGTAATTAGGTCAGATTGCCGTTGTGTGCCAGACGCGCGACAAGCTAATGTAGGGAAATTTCCAATCTTAAATCAGGTTTCTATTGAACTTCGCAAATATATAGAGCAATATAAGTGAGATAATTATTGCTGCTATAGTATGCATACATGGAAAAAAACCCGCAATGTTTGTGACGATATTTCTGCGAAAAGACAAATAGATGATGAGCAATCAAAAAATATTGAGTAGATTGTGCGAGAATCTAAATCGGTGCGATTCAACGCTCGATAGACTGATAGACGGACGTAGCTATTTCGACACAATTCATCAACACAACTGATCTTTCTTAAAAAAAAGGTGAACAGTTGAATATTAAACTATAAGTTACATACTTCTCCCCATGTAAGGCTTTAATTTGAAGGTGCCACTGCTGTATGAGAATATATTTCTGATTTGAAGTGCCCAGCTTTAATAACTCTCTAAATAATAGAGTTTATATGGCAAAGAATATATTTATTCCCAATTTTAAACGCTCTCAATATATCTTAAACACTAATGACATAGAGACAGACAGACAGACTGATTTTCCTTTGTGAATGAGTATATCATGCTGATGATACTCTGGTCAACTTTGCAGACTTGAGCTCATGTGTTATTTGATTCAATAACAGTTCTAATACTTCATACATATTGGGTACAAAAATGTCTTAATATCAAATTTATATATTGTATATCGGATGTTTTGTTTAGAGGTATAGAACTTTCGATAGAGATAACTGTAAAATCAACTGTTATTTCCGCTGTTATTCAAGTCTTAGACTTTTTTGTTCAGTGTACTATGGCATATCACCATGAACAGACTTACGCCTGAGCAACGTTTACAAATAATGGAAATTTACTTCCTAAATTCGCGCTCTATTCGCCAATCTTATAGAGCTCTTCGGTCATATTACGGTGCGCATAATGGTCCATCTGAGCGCTCATAAGGGGTATGTAAACAAACAAGATGGTCGGTTTTGGAGTGAGAGCAATCCACATGAGACTCTTGAGGCACCATTAAAACCACAAAAAATTACTGTTTAGTATGCTGTGACCCTCACAGCGGCAAGTGCTGCCTACATTAAAATATAGCATTACAATCTGACACAATTCTAGCTCAGTGACATACCTCTGATATATCCTCTTAATACTCCAACTCAAAAACTAATAAATAAATTATCAACGAAGTATTTGTTTCATGCAAGTACTTATATTCAATATTCAATCAAAAGTAGAGATTCGCCTAACTTATGAGTTCCATTGTGCTCCAATAACTCGGACACCAAGACGCCTATTAAGTTGTACGAAACTTTGTTGCCAATTGCCTCGAATGCAGCCACCTCCGCAAGCGCAGCCAAAGATATTGCACGATCGACGGCCACAGAAGGTGCCCACTTGAGCCCTGCCATTGGCACAAACGGTGATAGTACAGCCAGATGAGGTTGGACGTCCACCGGCATCTGCACAGGTGCCTGACCTCAACCTATACGACATGGTCAATGAAGCCCGACAGCACTCCGCCTGAGCGCTGCCCACATAGACCAAGACACATCCCAGAGCAAGTAGAATGGTTAGGTTCTTCATGTCAGCAGGTTTATACTTCAAAATAACTGAGCAACTGGGTATTTATAGGAATTTTGTAGAGAGCCGCAATAAATTCATATGCCATATAACGACTAATCCGAAATACCCTCATTTTTCAAAAATTTTCGTTTAAAGTAATTTCATAAAACATTTTCTGATCTCCTTCCATTTCGAATTGTAAAAATATATAATGCCATAAAAAATGAGATTAAATATATTACTTTATAAGTGTGAAATATATAATATTATTAAGGTATAAGTATTACATATGTCAGCAGTAAATAAAGAAAGAGTATCCGATATTCATGTATTGAAGTTAAATCAGCAGTTTTAGGTTCTTTTATTGATAGCACGTTTGAGCCAGTTGCGTTGTGCATTTATTGTACTGATTAACTTGAATAGGACAATATTTAATTTTATAAATCTTTTATGGAAACTACTTTATTTGTTATTTCGCATTTAGGTCAGATTTCCTTTGTGTACCAGACACGCTTATGTATTATAATTTTATTTCTATATTTTATAATTATGTCTTTGCACACACTAAACGAATTCGCGCTCTGCTATCTTTCACCATTTGCTTTTGCTGCTGCCCATTTCTAGTCGCGTTCTCTTCGTCCACTGACAGTCATAGGAAGCATGGCTTCCTACCCATGGCTTCCTAGCATGGCTTAACTAGCCATCTTACTCTCACTCAATAACACCCGAAACTACGTTCAGCAACAGCTATCTTTTTCTCCATCTCGCTCTTACACTGTAAAACCGCCTGACTACGTTCAGCAACAGGTATCTTTGTCTCTCTCTCTCTCTCACACTCGGTGTATGAGAGAATACAAATTAGCAGCTAAGACTCAAACTCACTCGGACAATAGTTTTAGAACAGCTCTAAACAAGCTCTTAGCCTCACACCAGTACTATTGTAACAGTATGAGGCAATCTGTACTAAATTGAACCGAATTTGTAAACTTAGAAAACAGACTCCGCAATTAATTTACATTTATGTTTAGATATTATATATAGATATATATCTTTCACAATGACTTCATTTGGGGCAGATATTATTAAACAACCTGGATATAGTGCGACATTCAAGACATAAGGACAGATTCACCATCGAAATGGACCATTGCAAGCTGTCGAAGATGCACAACATAAACAACTTGATCGACGGTCAAGAGTTCAATACAGCAATGAAAAGAGCAATTCTTCAAGATCTGCAGCAATTACTGCATGAACATCATGCATTGGTCAGGCTGTTTTTAGACTGCTTTGGAGCGCATGTCAAATTATGAGTACAAAGTCGGTTAAGCGACTAGTTGGAACAGACGAACTCACAGTTAATGCTTCAGTAATAGATGAAGTTTCCATCCTCATTGTTGGTGTACCGCAACCGCAACCGCAACCGCAACCGCAACAACTGTCTGAAACACATCGTTCCTATGTGACACGTTGTAATACCCGCTGTTGTTTTGGCAAGAAGAAGATGGAAATTATTTCAATACCAAAATGAGAAATCTATTAAATGGTGAGGAAACTAACAAAAAGTAGTTTAGCTCGATGATATATTTTATATATATTATATATATTGTATATATTTATCACAACATTTTTCTGACAACAGCTGTATATAGGTAAATGACGTGGTGACTTCTGTCCCTCACTGCAAAGCTAATAAATAAATAAACAACGTAAGTTTTCGATATTTTAATACATTAAAAAGTTTCGCCCAGCTTATGTGTTCCATTTTGCTCCAATAACTCGGACACCACGACGGTTATTAAGTTGTACGAAACTTTGTTGCCAATTGCCTCGAATGCAGCCATTGTCGCAATTGCAGCCAAAGACATTGCACGATCCACGACCACAATAGGTGCCCACTAGGCGCCTGCCATCGGCACAAACGGTAATTGTACAGTCAGTTGTACCTGGATATCCACCAGCATCACTGCACCTGCCTGTCCGCAAGCTATACGACATGGTCAATGAAGCCCGACAGCATTCCGCCTGAGCGTTGATCACACAGGCCAAGACACATCCCAGAGCAAGTAGAATGCTTATGTTCTTCATCTCAGCAGATTTCTGCTTCAAAGCAACTGATCTACCGACTATTTATAGGAGTTTTGTGAAGACTCACAATCAATTCATATTCCATATAACGACGCATCCGAAATACCCTAATTTTCCAAATATTTTCCTCTTAAGTAATCATACAAAACAGTTTCTGATCTCTTTCCATTTATAAGTGTTACATATGGCATCAGTAAATAAAGAAAGAGCATCCGATGTTCATATATTGAAGCTAAATCACAATTGCAATTCCGCATTCAAGCAAAACCGTCTGAATGAAATTGTTTTATCTTCTTTTATTGACAGCAGACCTGAGTCAGCTTGCTTAATCATTTATTGCAGAGATTAACTTGAATAAGACAATATTTCATTTTATAAATCTTTTATGAAATCAACTGTATTTATTATATCGTAATTAGGTCAGCTTGCCTTTGTGTGCCAGACAAGCGACAAACTTACAATTTTATTTATTTTTTATTTATTTGTTTGTTGTGCTTTATTTTACTTAAGAATTTTTACATTCATATAAAGAAAGTAATCAAAACATATTGAGTAGATTGTGCGAAAGTCTTTATTTCAAGTCTTTGCCGTTTGTACAGGGTGGGGCAAAAGTAATCACCCGATGTTCTTTTGCTGCAATTTGTTGTTTTAATGACAAACTTTTGTTCTGCTTGTGAAATTTGTTTCTTTAATCCATTAGAATTTGTTCCATTCAGTCGAGAAATCATATCGGTCAGAGCTGATGACCACACGCCCCTTTTATGGCATTTTTCTTCACAATTGTCAGAACTTCGTGTGACAGATTCCCGCATTCCAGGCGAATCTTCTTCTTCTTCAAGAATCTGAGACTTGTTGCCGCAAGCCCGCGACTTCAAAGTAAAGAAGTCTGGAACTGTTAAATCTTGTGATCTGACCAAAAACGAGAGAATAAGCGACCCGGAAATGCTTCCTTCATTCAATTTCAAGCGATGCTGCGGAGTAAACCGATTCAGAGATTGTTGATTTGTGTTCTGCGTTTGTTTACTTCACAAATTGCAAAACTGAATTGGCATTTGGCACCATTTGCAAAAGTTATAGAGTTTACCAATAGGCTTATTACTTTTGCATCGCCCTGTATATACTGACAGATAGACAGACGGTTGGTCAGAGCTATATCAACACAACTCATCGAACTGTTTATTAAGCCCCATTTCCAATAGGTTTCGGGTACGTAAAGTTTAAATAGGTGTAAGCTTTACTCTAAATATTGTAATTATTTCTACTAAAATTCTGAATTCGATTAAAAACTGTATTTTATGAAAAGAAAGAAAAAATTGAGCAATAAAGTAGGAATTTTGTAGATCCTTGAAGTCAAAAGCAATAAATAACCTTCTCCCTTTGCAGAAAAGGTGAACAGCTTCCCACCTACAATACTAGGACGTTTTGTCATTAAACTATAAGATATATATAGAGACATTTTCCTTTGTGAATGAGTACAGAAATAAAGACTTCTGCTGTAGATTACATAAAAGAATATATCAAAAAGATGAACTTTGATCATGCTGATGATACTCTTGTCAACTTTGCAGACTTGAGCTCATGTGTTATTTGAATGTGACTACTCAACAATTTACAATTTACAGCTATTTCAAGACTCTTCTGGTTCTATCATCAAATGGTTTCGTTCGTTTCGACAAGTGGCGCATCTTCGCCTTGCTAACTTGTGGCAAATCTTCATATGGCTGCAGCCTGCGCTAAGCGAGCGAAGGCTTGACAAATAAAGGAAAGTCACTGAAAAACAATTTATATGCATACATACATAGAGTATATCTAGAGTTGGACATACTGGCTTTGTCTTAAACATACTCTTACTTAAAACTAAAAATAAAACTAAGAAATAAACAATCTTAGTCTTAGTCAGTTTTTATATTTATGCGCTTTCTGCAATCATGTTTACATGTTTTTAACTATATCCAAAAGTCCCAGAAAGAAGATTTTCCCAGCTTAGTTCATCCATGTGAATCGATTAACTACAATTCCCAGTCGTCTATTATTATCGAGGAAACTCTGCATCCAACTGCCTTGAAGGCAGCCACCTCCGCAATCGCAGCCAAAGATATTGCAGGATTGACGACCGCAATAGGTGCCCTGTCTAGCGCGGCCATCGGCACAAACGATAATCGTGCAGCCCGAACTGGAACCGCGACCACCAGAATCTGCACAGGTGCGTCCGCGCGTCCTATATGTATACTGCATATTCAATGCACGCTGACAGCACTGCGCCCGAGCGCTGCCCACATAGGCCGCGACACAAATGAGAGCTAATAGAGTGGTTAAGCTGCTCATTTCAGCACGTTTCTAGTTGAAAACTCACTGAGCTACAGGGTATTTATAGGAATTTTTCTGCAAGTTGTAAATCACATATGTATAACAATAAAGCCGAAATACTCTGAAATATTAAATATTTGTATACCTTGAACACATTGAAAATGGGAGATGGTTTTGTAAAAATGTATGTAGCAGGCGAAAGGAGGCGTGGCAGAGCCCATAAAGTATATATGCTCTTGCTCCAGCCATAACTGTCCGTCTGTCCGTCCGTCCGTCCGTGGGAACGCAGCGACCTCTTAAACCACAAAAGCTAGAGCTATGAAGTTTGAAATGTATACTCGTGTATACCATACGCAGTACGAGTTCATCATTTTTTTTCGATAACTCATGTTCTTATTATCGATAAAAATCGATAAGGCTTGTATACCATAAAGACTTCGCATTTTCTGCGTATGTCCGTATAATGAATGCAGAGATTTTGTTGTTTTCAGATTGTGCTTTGGCAAATTCATACATATGATTGTCATTATCACGATCTGAAAGTTTCATTACGAAAGTCCATCTACAAGAAAAGTTATTCAACAAATAAGTTTCCAAGCTGCAGCCTAAGCGCAGTCGCTGCGTTAACAGCACAGTAAGCAGTGCATATGGTTGTGTGTGCGTGTGACTGTAGAATAATTAGCACTATAGCACTCTTATTTGTCTATTATAAATATAAATACAGATTCTTATCTCTTTCAATTTCCTAATATGTATGATATAATCAAATTTAATAAATATTATATATAACATTTTTATAATATTATTAAAAATTAAAAAAATAAAATAAAAAGAGTATACGATATGCCTTTGTTGCATCAGAATCTCAATCTCAATTCCGCATTGAATCAAATCACCCTGAATGAAACTCTTTTATCTGTGTTTATTGTCAGCGCACTTGAGTCAGCTGCCTTATGCATTGATTGCCCAGATTAGCTTGAATAAGACAATATTTAATTTAATAAAAGTTTCATGAATTCCTCAGAATTTTTTACTTCATAATTAAGTCAACTGACTTCTGTATGTCAAAGTTATAATTTAAATAAAATTCAATAAAAATTAGATAAATAAATCCATCACATTATATCTCGATCAGGTATATCAGACATTTTGCATACCTGCTCAAAGGGGAACAACAAAACCTTTAATTGCCCCCATTTATGCACACGGCCCACACAGCTGCTGCATAGAATTAGGTGAGCTATTAAGACGCCAACTAACAGATGCGACGCCCGATTAGGCCCACAGGCTATGTGTTTGTCACACTGTGCACAGTGTGTGAACATTTCGCAAATGCCCGTGAGCCGTGAATGGCGGCGAAGTCAAGTTGGGGGCATTTGTAACAACTGTCTTTGGGTCTGGCCAATCGATTGGCCGTCAGGGTCAACGGGGCAGGCCAGTGCTTGGCTTCTGGCTCTTCAATCGCCCAGAGTTTCGGCCGCATTGTTGTCCAGAAGCCTAACCGGGCTTAAATTATGTCTGACATAAGCGGCAAGCCGGCAAACTGAGTCAAACCCTGAGCTGCCAGCAGCAAAACCGATTTGAATTTTTCACACAAATCTCACTCCACACACAACCCCCTACCCTTACCCTACCCTAACCTACCCCAACCTAACCAGACAGCTACTAAGAGTTTTAGGGTGGGGAGCTGTAGCACAAGTTAACAAAGTCTTTGGCTGGTTTTTTGGCACACTTTCGGCTGTTGTCATTGACAGGCGGAAGACAGCCGCACAAAAGGCCTTTGACACCTTTTGTGTCTGCACGTGTATGTGTATGTGTATGTGTGGGTGTCTGTGTCTGTGGGTGTATGTGTGGGTGTCTGTGTGTTTGCGACAAATTATAATGCGAATGCGTCTGCCAGCTGCCTGCCAGCCATCAGCTGCTTAGGCAAAAGTCTGCTCCTAACGAGGCCTAAAGCACTGATGCATTACATTGAATAGGCAAAGAAGTTCGCAAATTAAAAGAGTTCTTAAAGCTCTCTAGAGAATTTTGTTATTAGCAGTTTGAGGCTTGTATTAAGAGATATTCATTTAAATAGCTTGATGTGATGCCAGTTTTCTTAGAATTTATTTTTACACCCTGATGTTCAATATGTATTGAACATGGGAAAACAGGGTATAATGATTTTGTGAAAATGTATGTAACACGCTAAAGGAGGCGTGGCAGAGCCCATAAAGTATTTATATTCTTGATTAGGGCCACGAGCTGAGTCAATTAAGCCCTGTCCATCTAGCCGTCCGTCTGTCTGTCCGACTGTCTGTCCGACCGTCTGTCCGTCCATTCGTAAATCCATCCATCCGTCCGTCCATCCGTCCGTTCGTTTGTCCGTCCATCCGTCCGTCCGTCCGTTCGTCTGTCCGTCCGTCGGTCCGCCCATCCGTCTGTTTTTTTGTCCGTCCATCCGTCCGTATGTATCAACGCGTCGATCTCTAAGCCCATAAGAGCTAGAGACTTGAACTAACTATTCCCGATAAAAAAAAACTATTCGATAAAAAATCTTATCGAAATTTAATTTTTAATTTATTTTCGTACATTTTTAGCAGCTAGAGTCTAAAGTTCAGGGTATCTCCTAGTCGGCTAACCCTGCTAGAGTTTTCTAACTTGTTTCTTCTGGATATTCCCAATAGTGAGTGATAGTTCAAAACTTATATATGAAATTCTCAGAATCTCAAGCTCTATAATTAAGTATATTTATAATATGTGATGTGGATTATTTTGAAGGGCACCAAATAAATAATCACTTTTGAGCATATACCAAAACAGATATGTTCCACTATAAATATTTAATAAAACATTTTCACTTACATATGAATAAAACTTGTAATTTTTCCATTAATTTTCATTTAAGAAGTCTCCCAATATTTACTTCAAATATTTATATGAAGATGAATAAATTGACATTTCAAATTAAAGGAAATTCATACAGCAAACTGAAATCAATATTGATGCATACTCGTATAAATATATCAATTAAGTATTAAATAATTTAACTTCAATTTTCGCAACCCTTTTGCAGGCGCTTGCCAAAGTAAATAAAAGTCGAACGCATAGAAATACAATTTATTGCCGCCTGCCATAAAAACAGTTTTCTGTTTACTACAGATTAACATACATATATATATATATATATATATATATATATATATATATATATATATATATATATGTGCACACACACACACAGAGTTGTAACTCGTATATGTAAATGTCTGTTGAGCATTGGGGAAAAACAATCATTTTGCCATAATAAGCACTAAATATGCAGAACGCCCCTATGCTAACTCGTTCTGTTTCATATTGATAAATATTAGTTAAAATATGTATAAATTTTTATGAGAGCACCCACCTGTCTGTGTGTGTGTGTGTGTGTAACAATTTGGCAAACGGTGCGTATACGTAACGTAACGAGCGAAATTGATTGCAAGACGCAATGAGGCGCGTCCTGTAAAACCACTTAAAACATGCCTCAGTACATGCCATAAACTCAGCCCAGGAAACATTCGAGTTCCTTCTATGAGCCTTTGCCAAAGCAAACGCAAGACGTCGCACACACACACACACGACCACGCACACACCTGTACACCCGCCAAATGCAAATGCAAACACAAGGCGCACAAGCCAAGCCGACAAACATTTAACCGCCGGCTATGAAATTCGATAAATATCGACAAAGTTTTTTGGCCGCCTTTTTGTGGCAGCCAACGTGCTGCTTCCTGCGGCTCCTCGTCGAGCAGTTTATTAAACACAGGAAGGATATTGCCTTGGCTCTGTCTGCGGCCATTCGAGCATCGTTCGCAACTTTGACATAAATATGCAGTCACACGTTGCCGCATATATCCCGCATATTCAGTCGTTCACCTCCACCTCACACTTCCATCTCTCTCTCTCTCTCTCTCAACCATTCCACTCAGACTTCAATTACGCGCGCTTTTTACCTTCGTGCCATGTTTCAGAGCCTCCCCCGAAGGATTATCGCTTACATTTTCAGTCAAGTGCGCCCGTTTATTGTGCACAAAGTTGAGCTCGGTTCAAGTTGCTGATATTGTTGGGATTCCCGCCTAGAGCCAGGCGGGCCCAACAAATGAAAAAGCGAAAGGACATGTGCGCCATGCGTTGATTTGAAAATGTCACAGACACGCATGTAGCTACAAGGATTTTGCTAGATACCCTCAAACTCCCCTCTCCATTGGCCCCTTATGAGTTATGCGACAGGTTCTAAATTAACTGAAAAACTGGAAGTTTCATATGTGGCAGCGGAAATGTTTTCGCATGTGAAATTGCTGGTAAGTAAAACAAGCGTGCACATTTATCCTTGGCTTGTCGCAGATGAAAAGCCAAAAAAAAACCTAAAATCTTTCTTTTTTATGTTTAAATCAAAATTACTTTGTCTGAGAATAGAAATGAGTTTTTAATTATGAATATTCAGCATGTTCACTCAAAATGTAATTTTTTTTTTTTTAAATTGTATTATTTCTTGAATTAATGAATATTCAGTTGTTAAACACATTACACATAATTTAACGATGCTCAAATCCGATTAATACACATGCACTACACAACCGATTAATACGGCAGACATGCACAAGCTCAATTATCGTGAAATGCACCAATAGCAGGCAACTATTGAAACATCTGTGCTTCCGCTACCCGTCATGAAATAACCGGATTAAAAGCCTAACCAATAGCGTAAGCTCACTTATTGCTTGCCTCTCTCATTTACATAATAGACAATTCTCGCTCTCTTCTTCATTTTGAAGAAATCCACAAATGTAACTGTATCAAAGGTATCAACATTAATAGATGTAGAACAATTGGCCAATAGAAGCCAACTATCAAAATATTCGCGCTCACACTATCCGCCATGATCGTTTCATCGACACAGTTACATAGCGGGATCAGCAGCCATGCGACCAATCACGTGAGAGCACATATTAATTCTCATATATTAATGCAATCCACATTTAGCGCCCTCTGGCTTATGCTTATTTTTACAGTTCTCAAATATAACAGAGTCCAAGTCAGCATCTATTATAGAAGAATTAGCCAATAGCAGCTCACACTCTCGTTTCGTGAGCTGCCCACACCATTGAAAAAACGGTATCACCAGCCAATAGAGTGAACGCACTTATTAATTGCCTCTCTCATTTATTGGCTCTCGTTGTTTCAGTCCACAATTTTAACAGCTTCAAATGCACCAATGGCAATATCTACTCTGGCAGATATTGTATTGATTTTATATTTTTCGTTTGAAAGGTGAATTGAATTAATATGCATATGTATTTTTTATGGGTCAATGAATTGATTGTGTTCAGCAAAATTGGGCCAGACTGTCCAAGAGTTGTTCACATTTGATATTGTTTTTTTGTTAAAAAAAAAGACAAAACAAACAACAAACACTTTCTTTTAATGCTCTATGCAGAAACAGCTAATGCTAGAATGATGCATGAGCAGCAATAGCTACAAAACCAATATACCCCTTTTGCCACGTCGTAAGCAGAGTATAAAAAAAATGAATTTTTGGGTTGTCAGGACGTGACATAAGCAGATGTCGCCGATGTTGTCGCTGGTTTGAAGACAGCTGCACACACTCACACACACACACACACACACATATGCTGGGAATGGTCATTGTATTTGATTTGCCATCAGTGAAAAACAAGAGAGACAGACAGCCAGAGAGAGAGATAGAGAGAGAAAGAGTTATGATTTTACTTGCTGGTTCGTCAGCTCTGACAATTTGTTTAAAGCGCCCCCGCGACAATGAAAACTTTTTAATTAATATCAAATATGACGAGATGCTGGTGAGAGCGAATCAGAGAGAGAGAGAGAGACAGGGACAGAGTAAGAGTTTTGCCCAAAAATATTCCGCGTTCCACAAATGGCTTCGATTAAAGCTGTCTGCAGCTGTGAAGCTGACAAAAGTGAAATCAAGCAAAGCTTGTTATAAAACTTTTAATTAAATTTATTGTTGTTGCCATTGTTTCGCTAGCTGCAATTGTTGTTGCCAGCTTTCATTTAGCAATTGTAACGTTGGTATTCAAAAATTATTTATAGAAGCAATTACTGAATAACTTAAGAGAGGTAAGGAGCTGCTTTGTGGAGAAGAATATGCTGAAGCCAAAAACTTAAACTCAATTATTGTTATTACAATTGATGTTTAAGTGTATCTCACCTGGAAGTTAATTTGGCGATAAATATGAAACGAACTTTAAATCTTTTATAATTTTATAAAATTTTACACAAGCTTTGTGTAAGATAAAACGCTTTCAACTAGATACTTATAGGTTATTAACCAACCTCAAGGTAGCTCTTTTGTGCATCTGTACAGAATCAAAGAGTTTTCTTTAGATATATATTTGTATATATATTTTATATACATCTGTGGTCATAAAAATAGTAGTGTGACTGAAATGTTGGCCAGCAAAATTTTGTGATAAACATAATATTTTGAGAACAATTTGAATGTATACTGCAGTCATTGCTACGAGCACTGACCCAATCGATGCATCCAACCTGCTTCAAGAAGAACTTGGTCTAATTGAAGCATGGCTAAAAAAGTGGAGAATACTGGTGAACGCCCAAAAGTCAGTGCAAGTAACATTCGCTCTCAGACCCGAAAACTGTCCCACAGTCTCACTAAATGGCTCCATCATTCCAGTCAGCGAAACGGTAAAATACCTGGGAGTACACCTGGATCGGCGGCTTACCTGGAGGCAGCATATAAACGCAAAACAGAGACAGCTAAAAATCAAGACGAAGAAAATGTACTGGCTATTAGGACCGCATTCGCAGCTAAGCCTTGAAAACAAAATACGGCTATATAAGGCCGTCCTAAAACCTGTATGGACTTACGCGTTGCAGCTCTGGGGAACAGCCAGCAAGTCAAATATCGAGATACTACAGCGTTACCAGTCAAAACCCCTTAGAACAATAACAGGTGCTCCTTGGTATATGACAAACTTTGACATCCATAAAGATCTCAAACTTCCTCTTGTCAAAGAGGAAATACAAAAAAGCGCAGAAAGATATTTAAATAGGCTACATGACCACTGCAATGTTCTAGCTTCTAGACTTCTAGACAACACAAATAATAGCCGACGGCGTTTAAAAAGATATCACGTTCCGGACTTGCCAAATAGAGAATAGAGCTAACTAGAAATGTAAATATGTACATAAATATATGGACTAATCTCATTGGAGGTCAATCCATCCGGTTATGTGTTAGTTACTGTTAATTTTAGTACATTTGCTTATTGTTTAGTATAAGACAGATTGCAAATAAAACATTAATTAAAATAAAAAAAAAAAATTTGAATGTTTGTTCGTTTCAAATACAAAACCAATTTTAAAAAAAAATTTTTTTTTATTTTTATTTTTCTAAGCTTTTTAACTTTTTTGTTATTTTTTTAAATTTTTTATTTTTTTTGTTACTTTTTAATATAACTTAAATTAAAATTGTTGTATATTTTTACTTTTTTTATTTGGTTGTTTTATTTTATTTTTTGTTGAACAGCTTTTCAGTCGCACTACTATTCTTATGAATACAGCCGTATATATATATTTTATATACTTATATATTTTATATATTTATATATTTTATATATATATATTTATTTATATCTTTTATATACAATATATTTATATTCTTTATATATAAATTTTTTACAGCCGCTGCTTAAAGTTAATTTTCCGCAACAAATTTGTTCAGCTCTTCTGCGGTTTAAGCAACGCACAATGTGCTTATACGCGTTCACAAAGTGCAAACGAGTATATAGGTTGAGTGCAATGGCAGTCTAGCTGTTCGTAGGTCTGTCTGCATGCATGCAACGCATTAGAGTTAGCTAACATACTCGTGTGTAAGCCAGTCATATAAAGCATTATGATTACGGATAACCCCTACTGATGATATATGTAGTAAATCAAGTATTAATATATTTTTTTCTTTGTAAACTGAAAGCTATTAAGAAGCTAAAAGAAAACAAAAGAATAGATATGCTTTATAGAGAACATAGAGCTAACATGTTTAAGTTTCAGCATGAACATGTTATTGACGGACAACTCCTGACGCCTGCAAGTGGACTGAGGCAGAGTATTGAGAGATTTATGATCATCCCCAAGGTCAAAAGCTCGAGTATAGGCATAGGAGTAAAATCTAGTTGTGCACTATGCTCAAGCAACTCGCCGTGGGAAATCATGATTAGATTAAGATGATTAATTAACTAAGTAAAAATTCGGAATAAAAGACGTCGCTCTTGGGAGCAACATTCAGTGCAACTCACAGGCTCCTTCGAGCCTCTCTGAGTATCACCCACCAGCGGTAGGCGTTGCAGCGTTGCATCTCACGTACTAAAGATTGACTTAATCTATAGATAGATAGATGCTCTCTGAGATTGTAGAAAATTTATAATAATTTTTACTATATCTACCACAATTTTAAGGCACGGATTACTGAATTTTGCATTTAATTCCTATCAATCTCTCAGCTCTTACCCCTTATCGACCTATAAATCTAGTCCAAAAATAAACAAACTTGATTCACTTGCACAAAATTTCGCTAGCTGAACGTGCATTAAGCAGTCGTTGATGCCTCAGTTACACGTTTGATTTTTATTAATTTGCCAATCCGAGTTTAAGGTAAATGCAAAATCGTTTGTGCGCGGCTGTTGTTGCTGCTGTTGTTGTTGTTGTTATTGTCAGTTGGGGCAACATGCGGCATTTTTTATTATTTTTATTATAATTATTATTAAAAAATTAATTACATGCCGTAGTGAATAGTCTGGCAAGCTTGCGCTGCTATAGAGTAATTAATATTGAAATTGGCGCCAGGAAAGCTCGCACAGAAGCTGAATAAAGTACAATGATGAAAGCGAACTTTTAAAGCTTTTAATGTGCTTTCATTTGAATAGTAAGCAATACAATGACCGATGAAGCTGAAAAGCTCAAATTCAACTATTGTTATATATGAGTTATATATAACTTGAATGTAAAAAGCTCGTTTAATTAGATGCTTGTAAGGTTTTTGACAAGCACAAAGCTCAAAGCGAATTTTCAATATTTTTATGGCTAAATATGCAAATTTGAAAAACTTTACGTCTTTATTAAACAGTAGCTTATAAAGCTTTTGTAGGCATGTGTCATGTGCTTTATTTATTGAAGTAAACATGAAGCTTTTGTAAGCTTGTGTACTGTGCTTCATTTATATTAGTAAAAAAAAGAGCTTTTAAAGCCATTAAGCTCATATTTACTTTCAATCTGAATAACGCTGCTTGAAAAGTTTTTGGCTCAGCTTGCAATTGAAGGCTACAAAGCTTTCTGCAGCATTTAATGTGCTTAGATTTGTAAACTCAAAGAAAAGAAGAGTAATGTAGATATTGATAGAGATAGCTAAAGAATCTTAACTATTTCCATCTGATACAAAATTGCACTTGAAAGCTCCAAATAAAGCTTATAGTCAACCAATTAAGCAGCACTTAAAGCCCACAAGCTTTCATTTTCTTGACAGTTTCAAGCTTATTTCAGCTAAATGGAATATAGAAATTTTTAATTGATTAAAGATAAATAAAATATTTCTTAGAATTTTTGTGAAGTTCTTCGATTATTAAGAACTCGCCTAGATAATTGCGCCGCTGTCTGAATGTCTATATATGTGATTATGTGTGTGTTGATGTGTGTGTGTGTGTGTGTGTGTGTGTGTGTGAGTTAAGCAAGGACAATGCATTAGACAACTACAACAAGCATATGAAATAGTCCTTTACGCTGTGGCTGTGGCGTTGTGTGTGCGAGAGACTCATAAAATTGTTGGCTATTTGAACGTTTTCTTTTCTTTTTTTTTGTTTTTTTTTATGCTAGCCAAAGCCAAGGCATTGAAAAATAAAACGCGACAAGTGCAGCTAAGCCAAACACACACACACACACACACACAGACACAGACACAGGCACAACAAGTTTTGCAAAGGGTGCAAAAAATAAAATAAAAAAGTGAAACGAAAGCTAACAAAAATAGGAGCGAAAGCAAGCGCTTGACTGGAATTTCATACTGTTGGCATGCCATGTCCACCCACACACCCATGTGTGTGTGTGTGTGTGTGTGTGTGTGTGTGTGTGTGTGTGTGTGTGTGTGTGTGTGTGTGTGTGTGTGTGTGTGTGTGTGTGTGTGTGTGTGTGTGCGCTTGGCCTGCGCTTGGCCTGCGCTTGAGCCGCGTGCAGTAGCTGCTTTCACGTCGATGTGTTGGCCATTTTATTATATTTGCTCGCAGACATTTTTGCTCTAATACGAAAATGGGATTTTAGGATATAAAAATTATGATAGATTACCGCTGAACACACACACACACACAGACAGACACACAGACACACACACACACACACTCATACACATGGACATGTGCAGGACATGCAGCTGACGTGACTGCAGGCAGCGCCGTGAAAATTGTGCCCAGCTTAGCTGAAAGAAAATCATTTGATGCTAAAAGTGGATCCTCAATTGCTTTTGTTGCTGCAGCGCCTTTATTAAATTGAAGTCGAAAGGGGTTCAGCGCGACGCTGCCTGCTTCTTGTGCAGCAAATTGTTAACAAAGCAGCGGGAAGAGCAGCGGGAACAACAGCAGCAACGGTATAGCAACAGCAACAGCAACAGCAATAATAATAATCCATTTGAGACGTGGTTTATTAAAAGATACTTCAATTTAAGCGCATTAGTTTTATCATACATAATATTGACTAGGTAAGTTGAAAAGATATTTAATATATAAATATTTTAATATAGAAATATAAATTACAAAACTGCGCAAGTCTCTGATCTAAATTATAGCCCAAAGCTGACTGCAAATCTGAGTTTGCTGCATTCAAATTCTTTTTGCTTTGTTCTTTTTAACATCAATTTAAAATATTAAAAAAAAATATAGATAAAAATAAATATATACAAAAAATATACACATTTATATAATAAAAAATATATACAAAAAAATATTTAAAAAATATATAATATATATAATTTTAATACCCCTTTTCTAGTATTAACTAATATATATATTTATTTTTATTTTATATGGAACACTTTAATCTTTTTGCTTTTCATTTCTGCTTTGCTTATTTTATTATCAATTTAAAAAATAAAAAAATTTATAAAAATATATATAGAAATCTATATATACAAAAAATATACACATATATATAATTCAAAATATAAAAAACAATATTTAAAAGTATAAAAAATTTAATGCTCTTTTTTCTGTTTTAACTAAAACAGCTTAAAAATTCTTAACCTAATATGAAAGAAATTATTCAAATCTGTTGCATGGCAGTTGCAGCTCATAAAAATTACATATTTTTATTTTTTTTAAATAAATAACGAATCTCTTTACTACTTTTCCCTATCAATTTTTTTCTTAATAATTTTGTAAGCTTTTATTATTTAAAAAAATAAAATAAGAAGAAAACATTTCACAAACTAAAATTCAGTCAGCGCGCAAAAGACGCTGGCGCCATCTATAGAGCACATAGCGTAAGCAACAGCTTAGCAAAGACAACAACCTGCAAGCAGCGCCATCTGTTATTAAGCAGTGTAACACTCAAGCAACAAACAATTTTGGTTTTATTCAAGTAAATAAAAAATATGAAAAGTTAATAACTATAAGAAAAAATAAAAATTTTAATAAATTAATGAAATATACAAAAAAAAAAACTATATTTATTGAACATAAATTTATATATATTTATAAATATTTTCTATATAATTTTTGTTTTTATTTTTATGAGTCAGCCAAAGAGTTGAATTTTGTTTTGTTTATTCTATTTATTTATTTAGCAGAAATGTTTAATACTATAAAAGAAAATATGTATTATTATGTTATGGTAATAATACAATTTTTTTAAATTTTTTTTTATTTTATAAAATATTTTCAGCTTAAGGCAACTTAATCTAAAGAGAAAAATCAAATAAATTATAAATATTTAATGTTTAGGAAAAATAAAAAAATAAATAAAAACAATTTACAATCATACAAAAAAAAATTTATAAATAAAAAAGTCTTAGTCCATAATCATAAAAACAAATTTAAAAAAAAAAGAAGACTGAATAAATTAATTAATAAATAAAAAGAAAGACTTAATCCATAATGTTTTTTTTTTCTTATTTAAATAATAATAATTAAAAAATAAAATAATAATTGAGAGTGAAAATCATTTTAAGTAGTTTGTTGTAGGTATAAAAAAAATCATTAAAATTATTTTAAAAGTAAATAAATAAAAAAATGTATAAAATTTAAGTTCAATTTATAAAAATTTAAATTTAATTCATTCAAATTTAAATTTTATTTATACAAATTTAAATTTAATTTATACAAATTTTATTTAGCTTTTTATATATAAAAAAAAATTATAAAAATAGTTTTGAAATAAAATATATAAAAAATTTAATTTATAAATTTAAAATATTATAAAAATTTAAATTAAATTTATATAATTTAAAAACACAAATTTGAGCTTTACGATATTTAAAAAATCAGTTAAATTCAAATATATGATAAAAAAAAATTATAAAATATTCTGTTTGCACTCAAAATACACCAAAAGTCTAATAGAAATAAAATATGTATATTTATGATTATATATAAATATTTATTGTATATAAATATAAATATAATTTCTAAATAAAATCTTACTAAATGCATAAATATTCTGAGCATCAATAAATCAAATTAAACAACCCAAAAAACAAACAAAAAATGAGTCCAGGTAAAACATCTTCATTTGAACTCTCCTTGAATATTTCATGGCAAAGGAATTCGCATTCAAAACTGAGACAATTCAAGCTGATATTTGGCTGCAGCTTTGTAAACATGTTTACTCAGCGAATGTTTAACTGAGTTCACTTGGCCTAATGAATATAGCTGTGCGTATAATAAACCTAGTCATTAGTGCGTTTCGTATTGTCTTGAACAAAATAATTGCAAACCAAACAAGTAAGAGTGCTCTAGTCGAGACTGCTCGACTAAGAGATACCCTGAACCCTGCGAAGATGCGATATTCAAATCATTTTACGCTTCTTTTATATATACATATATACAAACAACACATACACACACACACACACACATGCACACGCACACGCACGCACAAGCACTTTCTCTGCTACTGCGCAGTTTACGCAGCGACTGCGCGCGGGCAGCGCTTGGGCTGCAGTATGGGCTATATTTTGGAAACTTATTTGTTGAATAGGTTTGCTTCTAGATGGACTTTCGTAATCAAACTTTTACAGCGTAATAATGACATTCATATGTATGTATTTGCCAAAGCACATGTCTCTAGTATTTGAAATACGTTTTTTTCAAATTTTGGGGGAAGGGGGCGTGGTATCCAAAATCCAAAAATTGCAAAATGTTTGTATTCATTACACGGATACACACAGTAAATCTGAAATCTATAGCTATAACGGTATTCAAAAACGAAGAAAAGTTATCGATTTTCATCGATAATAAGGAAATGAGATGAGTTATCGAAAAAAATTCATAAACTCGTACTGCGTAGGGTATACACGAGTATACATTTCAAATTTCAGATCTCTAGCTTTTGTGGTTTGCGAGATCGCTGCGTTCACACGGACGGACGGACGGACGGACAGACGGACATGGCTAAATCGACTCAGTTTGTCGAGCTGATCAAGAATATATATACTTTATGGGGTCTGCCACGCCTCCTTCTGCCTGTTACATACATTTTCACAAAAACATTATACCCTGATTTCCCATTTTCAATGGGTTCAGGGTATAAAAAAAATAGCAAAACAACAAAAAATTGAGCTAAGTTAATTAAAAGTTTTGTGCAACTTAAATGACAACTAAATCAACGTCGAATCATTAAAATTACGAAATCGGAGAATTGGCATCCGCTGACGTTAGCTAAAGCAAATGTCGAGTCGACTAAGCAATGCTCTAGATCTATATATGTGTACATATATTATACAATATGTAGGAGAGGTAAACGTACTTCAAGACATACGAATAGCAAATGAACCATGCTCTGATTATTTCTTAAAGAACCTTTTTTCATTTAGAAAACTTTTTATTAGAATTTTATAAAGAAGCTTATTTATCTTCATTTTGAAAATTTTTTTTAACTAAATAAATTTTTAAATTTTAAATTTTAAATTAAGATGATTTTCTTTTTCTTTAAGAAGCTTTATTATTTTAATTTTTAATGTTTATTTTATATATAATTTTTAAACAGAAATATCAAGATTTTTTTTAAAACTTCTTTGTTGAAGTTTTGATGATGAAACTTACACAAAATATCGGAAATAAATTCAGCCCCATGAGTTGAGTTCGTTCAGGTGCAACGATGGTCAGCGCGTTTGTTATACTTACCTATTATTATTATTGTTATTATTATTATTTTTTAATTAGCCACGAGCAACATGTACAACAAACAGTGAACAACGAATTTATGCAATTTGTTGCGGCTAAGGTCACAGCGATTAACCAACTGGCCAAGTGGCCAACATGTACTAACAGTTAAGGGAAAACACTAAACAGCGGCACAACGAACACTAAATACACTTGAAATGTCGATTGCTTGAAACAATATTATTATTTTTTTTAAACTTTTTTTTAAATAAATTAAATTTCGAATATTAATTTCCTCACAATTCAATCCACTCGACTCCAAATATCTGTTAATACTGCCACATACTGTCCAAATTATGCAAATTTTATCAAAAATATATTAAAGTCAAAAAATAACTGACAAACAAACAAAGCTGAATCAATACCAAACAAACACATGCATGCATACGTGACGTAAGTACATAAGCACACAATGCGCTGCCTGCTCTTATACGTTACGCACTACGTGACAAAATGATGCGACTCGACGTAAGCGCATAATAAGGTTGTGCGTCCAATTAAACAGCTGTGTGGAGCGCCAAACTATGTGACTCACCCTCTCGCTCCCGCTCGCACTCCCTTTACAACACACACACACACACACAGACACACGCCACCTGTCATCGCGAACAAGCATCGCGTGCCATTGACTGCGTGTGAGAGCGAGCCAAGCTGTTCGCCTAATGCCATCTCCCTTGCACCGACGCCTTGCACTCGCAGTCAGTCAGTCGGTCGCCTTCTCCTTTGACCATGCGACAACATTTTTGATTGTAACAAGTGGCCGAGGCGGGTTTTAGTTTTAGCTTTAGTTTTTAATTCAGCTGCGCTCGAATCACAGTTGACTAGCGCTCGGCAAACAAACAACAAAAAAATACAAGTCGAACATAATTGAGAAACAAAAAAAATACATTTCTAATATATTGTTTAACGTTTTAAATAATTTATGAACTGTCCTGCGGTGCACCTAACTGTTATACATTTGTGTTATATTTACAACTGTTTATTTATTTAAATAGAGCAAAAAGCAACTTTGCTAAAATGGGCAATTCGAGTTCCCTTTGTGCCGATCGCAATGCGATAAGGAATTTTGATGAAAATGGGTAAGAAAAGAGGGAAGGAACGCAAAAGTGTGTGTGCGAGGGCAGCTTGAGTAGTTGTGTGATAAGCAAATGAGTGAGATTAGATGAATACATTTCTAAATGAAGAAGTTTAGAGCTTAAAGAAATTTGTCATTGGAAACTGTTTGATAGACGTGTTACAAAAATATGTAAAGATTTTAAATATTAAAAAAATAAATAGAAAAAGTTGCAAATGAAAATTATTTAATTAAATTAAAATTTATTTAATAATTTAAAATAAAACTGCAGAACTATTGTTATTTATTATGTTGTTGGAGATTTTTATACATAACAAGATTTTTATAAAAACACAAAACTTGTTCGTGTAACAAAATAGGTATATTTAATAAAGTAATACTAAATATACCTATGACAGTAGTATATCAGCCAGTTTTTACTTATATATTGTATAAATATGTATGTATATATATTTATTTTTGAATGAAGAAGAAATTCTTAGAATTCTTCTAATTTAAACATAAAATTATTCTGAAAGTTTCTTAAAATTTTTCTAGATTAAAGATAAATTATTCTAAACTTTCTTAAAATTCTTCTAATGTAAAGATAAAATTATTCAAAAAGTTTCATTTGTTGTCCCGTTATATAGAAATACACATTAGACTTTGATTACACACATAGTATATAGTATATTAGTGTTCAATATATACATAAACTTTAATATCTAACAAGTTATTACGCACTTAGCACTAAATAAACAGAATAAAAACAGAGCGAAAAAAATAATAGCACCACTTTGACCAATTTTCGTATTGTTAATAAATGTATTTTCTTAACACAGTTTACGCTCTTCTTCTTAAACATATTCATACTACTCCAAGCAATACGCATAATTTCACTAACTGAACTCAAATTACCTGCAAGCATGGTGCTATTATATTTTTCGCAGCTGTATACAGTCGAGTCTCGATAATTCGAAATGGCAAGGGGATCAGGTTTTTTACGAATTAGACGGAAATTCAAATTATCGGGATTTCCATCATATAGATATCCCCATCAAGGGGATAGAATTTTTTCGATTTATCGTGATTTTCGATTTAGCGGGGTACAAATTATCGAGACTCGACTGTATATCCATATAGATATAGTTTGTCCACCTAAATGTCGATTAGATTATTGTAGCTTCTTAGTTTGTCCTCTGTACACAAGCACAAATAGGGCGTGTGACCACGCCCAGTCTGGTTGTTCGTCCTTTCAGTACAACATGTAATTAACATCTAATGGTGCGATTCACTGGCGTTTTAATAGCGATTTAAGCGCGTTTCACTGACCCCTAAAAACACAAATGAAAAAAAAAATAAACGCCCCCAGTTGGTAGTTAGTGTTGTATATGCGTGTGGGCGTGGCCGGGCATTGATTTAATCGATGTAGTTGCAGTTACAAAAAAAAAACACTCTATGTGTGTGTGGTAAGGTTGCCGTAGAAAACAATCACAAAATCCCAATAAAAAATTCACAAAAAAAAATAATAAAAAAATACGAAATTTAATAATCAAAACATAAAAAGTTTAACCTATTAATATTTATGAAGGTTAGACACACATGTGTGTAAAATTGCCCAGTCTGAGATTTACTTTCAGTTTTTGTGGATCAGCTTTTGGCATTGGGCGGTGGCTCCATGCGAGACTCGACTGAACAATTTTTACCCTTGCTGTGGACTATGATGACTATGATTACTCCGTCACGATATTTAACACGCACAGTACTTGAACTATATATTTATTCCGGGACGACAGGCGAGGTCAATGTAGATTTGTATCTCCATACGACTGGCACTTGTTAGAGATCGAACTTATCTGCTGCAAAGCAATGTTTTTCCAAGTTTAGCTATCTATTTAAATATTATAAATATATATTACTAATTATATTATGATTTGTTTAGCAGTTCATTAAATTAGTGCTTAGAGAACTCTGCTATAACCTTAACAATCCTTGCCTGATTGATCGTAATTTAGATTAGTCGTAGTTTTCTTAACTCTCAATGTCTAGAAATTTATAGGGTATTATTTTTCTATCTCTATTTTAACTAAGTTTAGTATTGTATATATTTTGGATCAATCAGTTAATTACCCAGTTAGTCAGTCAATCACTCAGTTAATCAGTCAAATAATCAATTAGCCAATCAATCAGTGAATCAATCAATGATAGTCAGCCTGTCAATCAGTCAGTCATTTTGTGAATCAGTAAATCAGCCATATCATATACATATGTATATCGAGATCGAAGAATCACTCAATCAGTCAGTGAATCAATCAGTCAATCAACCAATCAATCAACCAATCAATCAACCAATCAATCAACCAATCAATCAATTAATCAATCAATACATCAATCAATTACACAGTCAATCAGACAGTCAATCAGTTACTAAATCAGATAGTTAATCACTCAGTCAATCAATCAGTCTATCAATCAATCCCAGTCAATCAGTCATTAAATCAATGAAAATCAATCAGTCAGCCATTTTATGAATCAGTACATCAGTCCGTTAATCAGTCAGTCAAGCACTCAATCAATCAGTCAATCAATCAATTACATCAATCAATTACCCAATCAATCAAACAGCCAATCAGTCACTTAGTCAGTCACTAAATCAGATAGTCAATCACTCAGTCAATCAATCAGTCCATCAATCAATTATTCAATCAATCAGTCTCTCAATCAATGAAAGTCAATCAGTCAGCCATTTTGTGAATCAGTAAATCAGTCCGTTTATCAGTCAGTCAATCAATCAATCAGTACATATACATACATATATCGAAATTGAATAGTCACTCAATCAGTCAGTCAATGGCTTCGTGAATCACTCAGGTAATCAATCAATCAATCAATTAATCATAGTCAATCAGTTAGTCAGTTTCTAAATCAGTTTGTGAGTCAGTCAATCTGTAAATCAGTCAATCACTCACTCAATCAATCAATCAATATATAGACATATATCGATATCGAACAGTCAGTCAATCAGTCAGTCAAAGATTCATTGAATTACTCAGGTAATCAATCAATCAATCAAAGTCAAGCAGTTAGTCATTTTATGAATCAGTCTGTCAATCAGTGAGTCACTTACTGATTCAATCAATCAATACATACTAGACATACATACATATATCGAAATCGAACCGTTTTCCCTATTATATATCTATATATCTTATTCATTTAGAACCGTTTTTCGAAACTTCAAATCTTTTCCATATTCAATTTTATATATTTCCATATAAATATGTATGTATGTATGTATATGTATATTATAGATATTAGAAATACATCTATATATTCATATACCTTGAATCTGGTCCCCCCTTAAATCACTTTGAAATCACGTGACGCCTCTGTTTATTTATATTGCGAACTGTTTACATGTTGGAGCAAAATGTGTTTATGCCCTGATTGATTGTCATAAAGTTATTCTGGTCTTATCAGTCAATAAGTACATACATATGTGCATCTATATGTATTCCCTTTTGTCTCTCTTTCATTATGCTTCTAAGCTGGGCGAAAGCAAATAGCGATGAAAACTACAAAGTGTAATGGGAAAATAGAAAACGAAGTGCCTCTGAATTTCCTATACTCAGTTTGATTTTAGTGCTAGAACGTTTCGGTCAAAAGTAAAATTTTACGTACTTATAGCTCTATAGAGACTTTAACAGTTATATATAAAGGAAATTAGAAGTGTTTAGCATGTACGCGACTCTGCAGCGCTTTTCCGCAATTCAAGCCTTTGGACGACTCAAGCAGTATGTACATATATATACACATACATACATACAGACATACATATGTATGTATGTATGTATGTATATACATGCATATGTATTATATACATATAGGCAATATCAGTGTACTCTGCACCCATCTGTCGGCAGCAGAAAGTGGGCGTAGCACAGTTCTTATCTCTATTGCTGGATTGTCTAGTCTGCTGTGTCAAGAGCATCACCTGTTTCTGAATGTTTTGCTTATGCCAAACATATTCTTAATCCATGCAAATTTCTATTGCTTCACAAAAACTAAAGCATAATAATGAACTAGTTCATTTTTTGAAGTAAAGTACTTTGAAAACTATTCCTTTTTATCTGCATTGCTCTCTTGCACTCTCTCCCTCTCTCTCTCTCTCTTCTCTTGCTCATGCAGTGCCGTTATTAAGTCACAGCAATGTCATGCACATAATATCACATTTTGTTGATGCCCATTGCAAAAAGAAGCTTAGGGTATACGGTTTTTGTGCAATGATATGTTACAGAAGAAGGAAGCGTCTTAAATATATTGTTAATCAGGACAATGAGCAAACGTCAATTTAGTTGGGTAGATCTCTGCAGATCTTTGAAGTTATATGTTTGTCTTGGAAATTGATAAAAATATATATAAATTGTTCATAGAAGTAAATTTATATAATATATAATTTGAAAAACTCTCATAGTTAATGTGTATGTATGCATGCCTGGAGTACAGAGTATTTCATAGTCGTTAATCTTCGTTTCTTACATATTCGTCTAATAATTAAGTTATGCCGAGAACGAGCATTTGTTTTGGCTAGCCAGTCAACTTACAGTTACCCAAACGAACTCACACACCCAACGCACACTCTCACTCTCATATTCACTCTATTCCCATTCTCTCTCTCTCTCTTTCTATGTCTCATTCACAGCACGCCGATTTATCCAACGGCCAACAATTCATACAACCCTTCCAATGGCCAAATAACACCGTATCATCATAAGCAGCAGCAGCAGCAGCAACAAAATGAGCACGGCTATTACAAGACCACAATACCCGTCGGCGTTGGTGTTGGCGCTGGCGCTGGCGCTGACGCTGGCGTTGGCAGCACCGCTAACAGCAGCAATAGCACACGTTGCGCTCACTGTCAAACAGCTGATTTGTACACACGCGCACTCACTCAAGAGAGAAACATCGGCGGCGGCAACAACAACAATAATAACAAAATAAACGCGGCACATCCAACACACATACATACCCACACGAAGCACACACACGAGAGCACGAGCAGCTGTGATGGTGACGGCGCTGCCGCTGCGACTGCGAAATGGCGCAGTAGTCGTGTGTGTAAAAATCATACGACTACAACGACAACAACGCTCGAATACGAACTTTCCAATTTTGCAAAACTCACAACACAAATCAGTACGCAACGCGACGTTGACGAAGCAGGAGCAAGTGTAGACGAAGCTGAAGCTTTGCCACCACCGATATTATCCTCGAGCCACTGGCAGCAGCTACAACAGAGCCTGCACGAGCTACACCAAAACCAAGCGCAATCCTTACTTGGCAACAACTTGCACCAGATACGCAACTACAGCAGCGACAACAACAGCGACAACATGAGCAAGAATCTGCAACGTGATCGCCTCGGACTTTGGGGCTCAGGCGACAACGAGATCGTTGGCAATGTCTCCGGACTCGATCGTATGCACCAAAAGCGCTACAATAAGGTAAGTTTTAAAGAAAGCCGCGAACTGCCCATACGCGGGAATAGTGGAAAAATACCAGCAGAGAGCGCTGACTATTGCGGGGTTGTTTTCAGATATCCACACATACACACACACATGCATACGTACATGCACACATACATGCATATAGTTATGTATTAGCTACAAATATATGAGCATAGGAATTGGCGCAACTTGTTAGACGCTACACTAAGAAAAAATAAGTTCACAGTTCACTTTCATTGACAGCAAACACACTCAATTTTGATTTTCCTATTTAAATTTTTTTTACAAAACTATGACAAGTTTTTTTTGTTCAGTGCTGACGCCCTTAGCCCTCCCATTGAAACCAAAAAGTTACTCAACTTTTTTGGCTGCTATTTTTATGGCACAAAGTGCCAAACGAAAGCTCATAAATAATAAAATAAATAGCTATTAAGCACAAATGTCATCTAGCAATTTCTCAAAAAAAAATTGAAAAAATAAATTTTGTTGCTGCCGGTTTGTTTGACCTTTAGATGACATAGCCAAAGCAGAATGTGCGTCCACGCGCCGCACTGGAAGACCAAAGCTCATATTGATGGAATTTTTTTTTTGTTTTTTGGTTTTTAGTTGATGACAGCATTGGGCATAGAAAATCAATAAAGCAATGAATAAGTCTATAGGCTTGTTGTAATTGAGTATCCGATAAATTTAATAGTTAATTAAATATTCGATTAGCTATTTGTCGCACTGCCAACTAAAGTGTGAATACTTTGTCGATTGGGTTGCATGCGCTTTACCGTTACGCCTGCACCACTTCCAAGTTCATTGCCAATTTGCAGATGCTATTTAGCTGATGTGTTTTTGCTCCCTCTCTCTCGCTCTCTCTCCACTCTTTTCGGTTTGTAATTTTTTGTTGAGCATTAAATTTGCATACAAATAGCGAAAGAGCGACAAAGAGAAGCAGAGCGTAGCGTGACTGCTGTTGTGCAAGTGAGTGCGAAATATGCGCATGAGCTTGAATGGTGGTCTGCGTATGGGCTGAGGGTCGATTGTGTGTAGTTGTATAGAATGGAACATGAACAGGCAATTTCATGTGAATCCTTAAAAAATGATTAGACTAGATGATAGTAATATTTTATAATATTAAGAATTTAATATGTATTCTTAATGTAATGTATATCTGGCAAATTTACAACAGCAGTTTAATTATAGTAAATATAATTTTAATAATAATAAAAAATATATATAAATTTAAAAAAAAAAAATTATAAAAATAAAACATTTTAAAGGTGACCTACAGCAACGCTCAAGAGCTCTTATCAAATTTGACAAGGGCTTTCATATCTTATATATATTTAATACACCAAGTATACATCTATAATATACAGACATACATATATACTTATATATATATATATATATATATATATATATATATATATATATATATATATATATATATATATATATATATATATATATATATATATATATATATATTATATTTGTGTATAAATTGTTGTCTGAGACTTTGGCTATACGTTTCCATTGCATAATGGAAATTTTTTCCAGTTCTTATCGCATTGCATGTACTAAATACTTTCCACTTCCTAAACGACAAAAACTGACCTACGTCAAGAGCTAAATGCGGTTTGACGTGAAAAAAAAAAAACAATGACAAAACTCTATAAATATATATACATATACATATATATATCTGTTTTCATATATACATATGGCACAAAATATTTGTTTGGGTATCAAAAAAGAATAAAACAAAAAGTTGATAGACAGATTATTTGCATGTTTGCCTAATCAAAGCGAAAGATAAGCTTAATTAAACACAAGTCGACTTTTAAATATGCTGACAAAAAACTTTAATTTAAAACACAATATAAATATGTAAAAAAGTTAGTTTGTCAGGGTTTTAAGCTGGCTGACATAGCTGAAATGCTCAGAATAAGTGTGCGTAAATCTAAATAATTAATACGGTCAATGCGCTCTCTGTGAGCTTACTTCAGTAGTTCAATATGCAAATATCGAGGGCAGACTATAAAATTAATATTATTAAAACATACATCAGGGTTTTTAGTAGAAAAAAGAAAATAAACTTGTATAAAGGAAAGTTAATAAAAAACTCTTTTGCTCATACAAAATACACATTTGCTAAGTTTTAAATAATTGCATAATAATCTCAATAGCTAAAATATAAATGTATATTTTGAAAAGTAGCTGTCATGCCATATGCCAACACTCGCCGCTCGCAGCGCCGCTTCAAACAATTCGTAATGCTTGAGCTGCGAAAAGCCAAACAATCGTTGTAAAGAGCTCTCGGCTTTTGAGCAGAGGAAACAATTTGTATGAAATTGTCTGTGGCAGCATCTTTTGTTGTAAATGCCGTTGGTGTCGTCATCAGGTTTCCCACTGCACGCTTATCGCCGCTAACGGCGACTGTCTCTTAATAATGATAATGTTAATGCTGATAATGATAATGACATTGATAATGATGATCGGGCCAGACAGCCCAAACATCAGCTGAGCGCCAAGCGAGTTGTTTTTGTATTTATTTTATTTTGGTTTTTAAAAGTTTTTTTTTTAATTTTTGTTTTATTTTTTGCAAATTTGTATGCGTAATCTTCAAATGTTTATTGCGTATACGACGCGTGTGAGGCAAGCGCTGGGAACTGCTTACAACGGTTGCTAACAGTTATACCTGTTGCCAAGCAAACGATCCCACTCTCACTCTCTCTCTCTCTCTCTCTCTCCCTCATTCACTCTCCCTTTCGCATCGTCCGCTTATCGTACAACGGGCGTTATTTCAATGTCAATGGTGTCGTTTCGCACTCACTATTTCATCAGCCCCATTGATGACGTATCGTAAGCGATATTAGCCAGTTCCAGAATGTTTTTATTTTTTATTTTTGCCATTTCATTGGCTAATTCCCCAGCAAGCGACGTGAGCGAGCTTCCGACAGTTGTTTCTAGCTTTTAAGCATCATAATTATGTTGACTAGTTGAAAGCACTTTTGGGCACTCACGCACCGCATGGGGTCTTGCTTGCTGCCAATTTCTGATTAGATTAAATCTAATTGAAATATTTCCACTGCTCCGGGGTTAGCTATGCGCATTCTAAGGCAGCCCCCCATGCTGTCATTCCACATTTATTTTGTTTAAACTGAAGATGAGTTGGCAATAAATTGAATACAGTTTATGAGAGTTTGGGTTTTCGTTTAAATTATAGTCAAATATAAATTTTGGGAATTTTACATACCTCTTTTAAGCTTCACGCTTTAGGAATTCTCCGTTTAGTCATCAATTCGGAAATAGTAAAATTAATTTGTGCAAATTATTATTGTAAATTTGTTAAGGCACGCGATCGAGCACTTTAATAAGCTGAAAACATGCATATCAGATATAATGTAAACAAATATATAAATAAAATTCAATTATCGAATTTAACAACTTCGAGAACGGGCAATTAAACCCAACGAATCTTAAATGAAATATAATTTGTATACAAGTTACTCATATTTTGCTTATTATTTATATTATTTGTTATTATGATATAATCTTTTTTTATTGTAAACATATCAGATTGTTTAGCTATTATAATAATATAATATGATGATGATGATGATGATGAATATGATGAATTTAATAGCTTGTTTAGTATCATTATATCATGAGATATACTGAAATTGTATAATGAAGGTGTAGAATTTGCTTTATTTATATAAATTTATATGTATATATATATATATATATATATATATATATATATATATATATATATATATATATATATATATATATATATATATATATGTATATAAAGGCTATTAAAAATAAAATTGAGTTGCGAATTATTTGCTAGATTAGTGGCGCAAAATAGTAATCAGATGTTTGGGAATTATTATAAAATATTTGAGAGAGAGAGAGAGAGAGAGTCAGAGAATTATAATAAAATATTTGAGAGAGTGATAGAGAGTCAAAGAATTATTATAACATATTTAAGAGAGAGAGAGAGAGAGAGAGTTAGATAATTATTGTAAGATATTTGTGAAAGAGAGAAAGAGTCAAAGAATTATTATAAAATATTTGTGATAGAGAGAGAGAGAGGAAGAGAGAGAGAGTCAGAGAATTATTTTAAAATATTTGAGAAAGAGAGAGAGAGGAAGAGAGAGAGTCAGAGAATTATTTTAAAATATTTGAGAAAGAGAGAAAGACTCAGAGAATTATTATAAAATATTTGAGATAGAGAGAGAGAGAGAGAAAGATAGAGTCAGAGAATTTATATAAAATATTTGAGAGAGAGAGAGAAAGTCAGACAATTTTTATAATATATTTCAGAGAGAGAGAAAGAGTCAGAGAATTATTGTAAAATATTTGAGAAAGAGAGAAAGAGTCAGAGAATTATTATAAAATATTTAAGAGAGAGAGAGAGAGAGAAAGATAGAGTCAGAGAAGTATTATAAAATATTTGAGAGACAGAGAAAGATAGAATCAGAGAATTAATATAAAATATTTGAACAAAAGTAACTAATTTTCCTTTCATTCATTTCATATATCTATAGATAAGTTAGCTTATGTTTTTGTTTACATATAAAGATCATATAAGATCATATACATGTATGAAGATCATGATAATAGTAGCAAATTTTCAACTTGGGTACAATAGACTTTTTGGAGACTTCATTTGTAACTAGAAATCTTCTTATGATTTCATTCGTAATTTCTTTTTATATAAAAAATCTTATTGCTTTAAATTCTTATTAACTTTACTAGAATCTTACAAAGCCTTAATGATAATTTTTATTTAAATTAATTTTTATTTATATAAAAATATGAAAACTAAAGTTAATTTAAATAAATTAAACAAAATAAATCACATTATTTTGTAAAACTTTTTTTCAATTACAAAACTTTTTTAATACATTTTTATTTTTATACAACTATAGTTAATTTTAATAAATTAAACAAAATAAATCACTTTATTTTATAAAACTTATATTAATTTCAAAGCTTTTTAAATTAATTTTTATTAATAAAAAACTATAGTAAGCTTAAACAAAGGCATTATTAATCACTTATTTCAATTACAAAACTCAACTTAACTTTAAACAAAGCGCTCTCAACTATAGTCAGCATATATGTAATAACTTACATAAGCTTCCCACTAAACGTTAGCCTTTGCCATAATGTGTATTCATGTGCATGTCAAATGCACAGTAGCTAACTATCAGTTATGCTTTGTCTTGTCACGATTTGCCCATTGTGCAAAGGCTGTCAAGAATGCAGCTGAAAGTGTTGCGCCTCTGCCTGCTGCCGTATGCATATTGTCAGGTAGACCCTAGAGGAAGTTGCACAAGCAGACAAAAAAAAAAGTAAAAATAACTAAACATTGTCACACACTCACACACTATAGAAATTCCATATAGTTCATATCAGTTAATTACACAATAGACTCAACCAATTGAATACTTTCAATTGTTGCAAATCATGCTGCTGGCAGATCGAGGCCAGTCGCTCGCTGAGTCAGCCAACTATGATCGACTTTCAAAACGAATGCCCCAAATGCATGCGCAATCTCACAGCTAACACATACGACATTTGACTTTGAACTTCAAACATAAGTATATATATATGTTATATATTTATATTTCACATGCAAATCTCGCGGCGAAGGTCAGCCAAGAGGCGTGTTTGTCAGCCCATGGGCACGGGAACATCATGGACACGCACCCAGACAGGTTGTCTATGGCGCGTGGCACATGCTGATAAGGGTTTCAGCCAGATGTTTGACATATTTGACATATGTTGACAGTCGGCTGTTGTTTCATCTAATCTAATCTAATCTAGACTAATTCCAAAGTATTTAATTTGTGGGTCTATCAGTGAAAGAGGTCAACTGGGATCCAAGAGCCTCTTTGACTAAAGCAAGATATAGTTTGCTCTGATTTGCTACGCAATTTCTACCATTTCCAGCTAAAACTAATCTTCTTCCTGTACCTCTTTCATTTTAGGGTCTGGCTTTCACACATGAGGAACGTCAGATGTTGGGCATTCAGGGCCTTCTGCCATATGCGGTGCGCACCCTTGAGGAGCAGGTGAACCACTGCCGTCTGCTATTGAATCGTCTGCCCAACGATTTGGACAAGTATATGTACCTGATTGGCCTGTCGGAGCGCCATGAACGTCTCTTCTACAATGTGCTCAGCTCAGACATTATGCACATGATGCCGCTGGTCTATACGCCCACTGTGGGCTTGGCCTGCCAGAAGTTCAGCCTGGGATTCATTAAGCCCAAGGGCCTGTTCATCACCATCAAGGACAAGGGACATGTCTATGATGTGCTCAAGAACTGGCCAGAGATGGATGTGCGCGCCATTGTTGTGACCGACGGTGAACGCATCTTGGGTCTGGGTGATCTGGGCGTCAATGGCATGGGCATACCCGTGGGCAAGCTGTCACTGTATACGGCTCTGGCTGGCATCAAGCCGAGCCAGTGTCTGCCCATCACCCTGGACGTGGGCACCAACACAGAGTCCATACTGGATGATCCGCTCTATGTGGGTTTGCGTCAGAAGCGCGCCACGGGCGAGCTCTACGATGATTTCGTCGATGAGTTTATGCGCGCCTGCGTGCGCCGCTTTGGCCAGAATTGTCTCATTCAGTTCGAGGACTTTGCCAATGCGAATGCCTTCCGTTTGTTGTCGCTGTATCGCGACAAATACTGCACATTCAATGATGATATTCAGGGCACAGCATCTGTGGCTGTAGGTGGCCTGCTGGCCTCTCTAAAGATCAAGAAGACCAAGCTGAAGGATAATGTGCTGCTCTTCTTGGGCGCTGGCGAGGCAGCGCTGGGCATTGCCCAGCTGTGCGTCATGGCCATGAAGGAGGAGGGTCTCAGCGAAGAGGAAGCCAAGTCACGCATCTGGATGGTCGACAGGTGGGTCAAATACTTTATAATTTTATTTATTACAAATCCAACTAATCTCTGCATTTGCCTTGCAGCCGCGGCGTCATTGTGCGCGATCGTCCAAAGGGCGGCATTACGGAGCATAAGTTGCACTTTGCCCAGGTCAGCACGCCCATTGACACCTTGATAGACGCTGTGATCAAGGTGCGCCCCAATGTGCTGATTGGTGCCTCAGCACAGGGCGGTGCCTTTACCCAGGAGATACTCGAGAAAATGGCCGAGATCAATGAGACGCCCATCATCTTCGCCCTGTCGAATCCAACCAGCAAGGCTGAGTGCACCGCTGAGGAGGCCTACACCCATACACAGGGTCGTTGCATCTTTGCCTCTGGCTCACCGTTTCCACCAGTCACCTACAATGGACGTAAATATTATCCGGGCCAGGGCAACAATTCGTATATCTTTCCGGGCGTTGCTCTAGGTGTTTTGTGCGCTGGCATGCTCACCATACCCGAGGAGGTCTTCCTCATCGCTGCCCAAAGTCTGTCCGCTCTGGTCTCCAAGGATGATCTGGAGAAGGGCAGCCTGTATCCGCCACTCAATTCGATTATGCAATGCTCGCTGAGCATTGCCGAGAGCATTGTGACCTATGCCTACAAGAACGGCCTGGCCACCGTGCAGCCGGAGCCCCAAAACAAGCTATCCTTTATCAAAGCTCAAATGTACGATCTCGACTATCCTCGTGCCTTGCCCTCCACCTATCCCGTGTAAATAGAGACGCAGCCAGAGAGCACCAACTGCGACCTCCTCAGCTACTCAACGTCGCAACATTTGGCAGAAACTCCATTCCATTTGCCTTCTATGAGGAAGCCTTCTATGAGGAAGCAGCGGGTGTCGAAGCAGCAACAACATGCATATGTTATTTATTTTACAGTTTCATGCATTAACATCCTGTCTTATTAGCACACACCTTTCTATACTTATAACACAGAAGAAGAACAGGAAGAAGATGAACAAACTCCATATGTTGTTTAAAGGCCGAGATTGATACAAGATTTGTTTTAGATAATCATTTTAATGATGCAGTTGATATGTGTAAATGGGATATTAATATTCTAGATATCTATATGTGTATACAAATTCTATGTAAACGTGAACACAAACTATGTTAAGTACATAAGTCTAAATAATAATAAAAATAACTAAAAATAACCAAAAGTAATGAATTTTCGAAAATATTATATTTATCATATCATTTTGCTGTCTGACATTTCAGTTGGACTACTATTTTTATGAACACTACTATTTTAATGACCACTACTATTTTTGTGAACACTACTATTTTGTGAACACTACTATTTTAATGACCACTTTTATTTTGTAAGCACTACTATTTTTGTGGCCACTACTATTTTTGTGAGCACTACTATTTTTATGATCACATCTGTCTATGTATTTATCTACCAACAGAAGTGAGTTAAGCATCTATGCTAAAAACTTAGCATTAATGTTAAACACAGATATGTTACGAATTTAACATTAGTGTTAAAAGGTTTTTGTGGGGATATAAGCATGCGGTATACTTTTGAGTAGATCTATCATATTAATCAATTTATTTTCATCAAAGTGCATTGGGATTAGACTTCGAAGCTAACAGATTTAACTATTATGTTCATATTATATATTTTTATATATTTGAAATGACCAGAAATCAATATTTAAACCAGCTAGATCATATATAATATAGTCTATGTAAATTTGAAGCTGAAAGTTTTCTAGTAAAGTTAAGAACTTTTGACTTTCCCTAGTGAATATATTCGTTCAATAAGTGAAAAGCGTAAATTGGTTTTGCAATTTGGAAATGTATACCCGCCCATGCCCGCATTTAATAATATTTTAAGAATTTTGTAAATCGCTAATGGGGCCATTTCTATATTCCTATATCAGCATTAGCTATTATTCATTGCAATGTTGGAGCTAGATACTTGGAATTTGCAGGCGTAGAAAATCATGAATAATTTAGAATCTGCAGCTTTAGCCAAAGTTATATATCCAATTGAAATTATATATATATAAATTATATACATATATATTTTTGGCTTATCAATAGACGAGGGCAACAGTAATTTAGTCGTTAAATCTTGAGTTCTAGCTCTGCAGTTTTACCCGATTTGTCATGCCTCTAATGGGAGTAGATATATCGGCCATATCTTTTTGGTCTTGGGTTGTCAAGGCGAGTATACGTTTCAAATTTCAACGCTCTAGCACTTCAACAGGGTTTCTGACATACAAAAAAGAATGCATTTTGCGATTTGCGACGCCCCTAGTGGGCGTATCGGGAAAAGTTTGATACTTTATCAAACGAGGGTATACACGAGTATATGTTCCCAATTTCAAGTCTCTAGCATCAATAACGGCGACATGGTTTACGTTCATACGGACAGACGGCCAGACGGACAGACGGCCAGACGGCCAGACGGACAGACGGACGGACATTGCACAAAACAATATACTCATTTCACTTTAGTGAATGAGTATAACTAGCATAGTTTTATTTTGACTGTGAGAGAGTATTATGCAGTCGGTTTCGACCTCTTCTTAATATGCTTATTTATCTACTGTCGCGACTTGAGAAAAGTGAAAAGTCTGTAAGCAAGTTGCATGATCTGAAAAATTAAGAACAAAATTTAATTGTGCCTCAAAAGAAGAATTAAAAATCAACTCACATCCGTGAAGTGCATCATGTTAACCTCGACCAAACCATAAGCCGTTAACTTTCGAGTGCACTGAGTATATTTTAGCCAGATCAGAATCAGTTTACGATATTTCTTGCTGCCAGCATACCAGTTCTGATTGTACAAAGCCTCATTCAGGCCAGCAGACTGGGAATGGAATAAAACAAATTTATTTTATTTATAGATTCTTCTATATGTCGCTTAACTCACGGCCTCCTCGAGCTGTGAGCCACGCAGGCAACACTCAAAGGTGAAGAGCACCAGGGCCAAAGTGGGGCATACGTATTTGGCCATCATTAGGTTATCCTGCGTCTCGGTTATCAAATACAAATGGAAACAGATCGATGTGGCGCCCACCAGATCACTCAAGAAAATCGATAGCTTAAAAATGTCGTTGAACTTGTCGCACAGGCAATTGATCTCTTGCTGGCGACGCACCAAGCTGCTGATGTGCTCATAGAACTGTCTCTCGTCGACCGGATTGACACTGTCGCCGCCATTGAGCAGCTCCAGCTGCCGGCTCAGCCCATTCAGATGCATAATCACCAGCGTCTGCAGCGAACTGAACAGCGTGTCGAAGGTGGTGAAGTAGGTGACGCCGACCAGTATTGAGTAGACATCGTAGAGCCAGACCAAAGGATAAACGAAATGATTCTGTCGTATGTTGTAAGGCAGCCAGCCGCCAAGCAGCTGATGCTCCAACAGAATGGGCGCATTCCGATCCTCATAGGCGAGCACGTAGAAGAACAGCGGTGCAACGCAGAAGCCACCAAATGCAAAATATGCAAAGAAACCGACATATTTTTGTCGCTTGTGATGACTCGCGTACGTCTCCGCCACTTGGAGCAGCCTTTGTCTGGGCAAATCTCGTGGGAATTCCCGATCCAATGTATTGATAAACTCTACGATTTCGTGTCGCTTCGTATACAACATGATGCCCCGGATTGTATAATAAACCGCAATGCTCAAAACGGGCAGATTTTGATGGGAAGTCACGCCCATATATTTTGACCGGATCATATCGAATAAATTGATGCCAAAGAACCAGATGTCCAGACTAAAGCCCGTTAGGAAAACCAACTCCGATTTGTTGACTATGCGTCCCTCAGCGTTGCGAATCAATTTGAAGTGTAGAAAATGCAGAACTTTCTGAAATTTCTGGAATTCGAGGAACGCCTCTATTTCAATGGGCTGATTTACGCTGTCCATGTCCAAGGGAATATCTGCCTTCAAATCTTTTCAAACACTGTAAAGCTGTGCCATTCACACTGCCTCTATATATATATGCGGATATCTAGGAACAGCCTACAATTGGATAATAATTGCTAGCTGATTGCATCAATCAGGACTTTTTTAATTTTGCATTCTAATTGTTGGTTCGAAGGTGATATTGGGCGGGTCAATTGGTGGGTGCTAAAGCAGCTGTAATACCTAAGACTAAAAAAGTGATTATAATATCAAGTAAGTTTGCACTAGTTGGGCGTGCCTGACTTGGAGATACCCTGAACTTCAGCTGAGCTGCTGCTGCTTTAAGCATTCTAGATATATCTACATATATACATATCCTTTCATATAAATATACTTTTTTCTGGCAGAGCTTACAAAGGAGAAAGACAAGGAGATCCGAAGGGATATCCCCTGAACCCGGTCCGATCTGCGTTTTTAAATATACTCAGTTATGTATTAATTAACGCAGAAAAAATTTAAGATTGTAAAATTTAAAAAAAAAATAATTTGGCCAGTATCCAAAATATAACAAAAATCGAAATTGTATAAAATATAAATTAATCTAACTACAAAGTTTGGAGACTCTAGCTCGAAAGCTGTACGAGATATAATTTAATAACTTGATTTCGATAAGGTTTTTAATCGATAACAATGAAACGGGAAAAGTTATCGATTTTTTAAAACAAACTCGATATGCGCCTGCTATACAGGGAGCTACTACTACTATTTCAAGACTCTAGCTCTTATATGTTCTGAGATCGACGCGTTCATACATACGGACAGACGGGCAGACAGGGCTAAATCGACTCAGCTCGTCTCCCTGATCAAGAATATATATACTTTATGGGGTCTGCCACGCCACCTTCTGCCTGTTACATACATTTGACAGTTTAACAAAACCATTATACCCTGATTTTCCATTTTTAATGGGTTCAGGGTATAAAAAGAGTGTCCTTTACGGTTTGAGTTATCCTGCGCCTTGAATTTTAGCTTTTTAAAATTTTTTAAATAATTTGTTTAATAATTTTGAAATTTGGTTTTTTATGATTTTTCTAAATAATTTTAGTATCTAAAACTATGCAGATGAGGAGCATTTTTTAATATGTTCTAAAAATATAAATAAATATTTTATTAAACTAAAATTTACCAGTCTGAAACTTTTCTTAATCATAAATGACTAATTTCTTTATATGACAAAATTTATTTCATTAATATCGGAGTTTTGGTTAAAGAGATATAACGTCAAACCTATTCAGTTGAGCGGCACTGTATATCATATTCACATTTTGTTGTATATTTGACAAATAGAATCATGTATTTATTTACCCGGTACAAATAAAACCCAGTAATTTACTACTTTTTGGTCTGGAAATACTCAGTTTCAAAATTACCGGTTTTATCCCCTTTTTAATGTGTCGTTAAGCTGCGCAATATTGCGTTAACGTTGCTCAGTTTTGCGCTTACGTTACTCTTCCCGCGTTCACGTTTGTTTTGGTTTTGCGTTTAGTCAGCACATGGAATATGCCATATGTTAGAGCGAGATAACATTTCAGCCCGTCTCGCGCGTGCAGCCCTGGTATGCGCACATATGAATAACGTAAATATTGTTGAAAGCCAATGTAAAAATAAAACTTTCAATTTTGTTGTGCAAAACAATTACGCAAATAATGGAAAGATTAACGGTAAGCTCTGCTGCACAGCATAACTAACTGCAAATCAATATTGATGCACATCTTATGCACAGGCATCTTTCGGACGCCGTCAATTGGCCAACGAGCTCAAGCAGAAACAGGTGAGTGCCGTGTCGAAAATAAAGAGATGCAGTCAAGCAATATATACCCTTATATAGGCCATAACAGATCAGCTGCTGCAGCGCATACTCTATTCGAAGCGGCTGCTAGTTGATCATGTGGAGGCGCTGGAGCAATGCATGCAACACCAAGCTGAGGAGGCAACCGGCCGGCAGTTGCTAACCACGCGGAGTGCTTGTATTCTGTTGGGCGGCACCATTCTACAGCACCTGGTTACTCCGCGTGGCCTGCGATTGTCCCTGATGCCCTCCATCTTCTTAACCACCACATTTGGCGCCCTGTGTGTTGTGAAAAGTGTTTTTGTCTGCCGCAACAAAATCGTGGAGCGCAAACTCGAGGAGCTGGTCAAGACCATCGATGAGTTTGGCAATTGCATCAGGCGCAACATGACCTACTTTCAAGAGATTATCATTATGAAGCAGAACGAGCTGATTGAGTGAGTGCCATGCCAAATAATGAGTCAATAAGTTGTCGGCAAATGATTTTCTGCTCATAGATCACGTCAAATAGAACGCGCCTGGGACTGCATTACGGCGGCTAAGGAGGTCACCGAAATACTCTACGATGCGACACGCAAGCTGGAGCTCGACTATCCCCTGCCACCCAAATACGGACCCTACTATGCACCCATGGAGGAGCTGCGCGAATGCGAATACTTTAAGAACAATGTGACGGACTACAGCCCGAAGCACATCAAGGTACTTACTACAAAATATATAACTGAACAATATCATATATACTAATCCACCAATCCCATCCAGGACTTTCATAACATATTCGCCTACGTGCAGTCACAGTATTTGCTGCGTCTGGCGCTTACCATTATGACGCGACCTTCGATTTCGCAGCTGAGCGATGATCTGGTGAGGATCGACAACCAGGTGCGACAGCTCGTGCAGGAGGAGGACCAACATTTCAAGAATCTAGCGCTGGCCATGCAGAACAAGCAGCAAATGGAGATCGCCCAGCTGCACGCAGCCAAAGTTGAACAACAAAAAAGTGGTCCCATTGTGGTGCTGCAGCACTCGTCCCTGAAGCTCAGCGCCTGCATGGTGGCTGTGGCCGGTGAGTGCCAGGCACTGGATGTCACCTTGCAGCAGCTAACCGCAGCCGAGGCGGCCAAGAAAAACAATGCAGATCAGCTGGTGGCTGTGGCCAAAAATATGCATGGCATTGAGAATGCTCTGGCCGTTTGCTGCGATGACTTCCAGCGGCTGATGCTCGTCTATAACAAGTTTCTGAATAGCAAATTGGATTTGGGCATTATGGAACCGGCTGAGAGAAGTAAGTCGCCAAGCGGCAAGCACGTTGAATTTCCCGAGAGCATATTACGTGTTGAGTTCTCGCAGCATCCCAATGAGCCGCAAAAGTGTGATGACTTCTATGCCTACATGTACGATGAGCAGGAGGCGCGACAGTATGAGAACGAGCAACAGGCACCATATCCGACGCCCGAAAAGGAGCTGCTCAACTTCGAGAAGCGCATTACCAAGGGCAAGTTTAAGCCAGTGCTGAGGCAGCTCAAAGATCGCATCGATCCCATTCGCCGCGTGATGCTGGAGAAGGAGCGCGAAGTGCTCACTGCCAAAGGCATCAATGTGGATGAGCTATTTGGCAAAGTGGCGCAATTGGAAGAGGATACTCAGCAGGATAATCGCCTAACGGAGCCAACCAGTATGACTGACTCCGAATCTGATTCAGCGGATGAGGCATACGAGCAACGTAGCAAACAAATCAAAGAGCGCGATAATTTTGCGGAAATGCGGCAATTTCTTGCCCAGAAAGAAGCCATCAATCTGTTCCAGCTGGATGGCCAGATGCGTCAGCTGTTGGCCTCAAGGACAGACGACTCACAGCCACGGCCAACGCCGGCCATGGATGAGGAGCTGATCGAAAGCGAATGCTAGACCCACTAGACCCATTAGTCACATTATCTTTCGCGTTTCGCAATTTATCTATAAACATTTCTGAGATAAGCAAGTGGCACACAGCTGCGCCAACGGTTTGCCATCGACTTTTGACTGTTTTCGCCTTTTACCATTTTCTCGGATTCTTTTTTCGTGCTGTACAAAAAGTCAAAACAAAATATCAATAAACTAATTTAGAGAGAATGTTATGGCATGTATATAATCCTTGAATCTCATGAGCTGAGAAGATTAACCATTGTTCCCCTTATGCAGCAGACTACAGTGGTCGCTCGCTTGTAAGAATTAGGACGCATTCTTATAATCAAACTAAAACTAATATTTTAATATAGTAAACAAAAAATAATATTATAATTTAGAGAATTTTGTTTAGTGCAATAGTTCTTTGCATAGCAGTGACTACTGTGCGTACTGTATTAAAAATTAGTGATTTTTCTAAAATAAAATTCAGTTTGAAAATAATTTATTTGCAAGGAAAAATTATAAATTATATTATTAAATTATATAAATTTAAACAGTAAATTAAATATTGTTTACTCATGTCTTACCCCACAGTACTCACTCGATAGTAAGAACAGAAAGTGATTATAACTGAAACTTATATTTGAATATACAAAATCAAAATCTTTACTTTTAGCCAAGTTTGTCTAATAGAAGATTTGTCACTAGAAGTTCTTTAAGCACCAGTGACCACTGTATCTAAACAAATATACACAATTCCTTGCAAATGTTTATAAAAATGCATTTTATTTCACAATCATTAAAAGCTAACGAAACTTAAGTACAATACAAACATCGATGGCAACACTAGACACTATGGATATGAAGGCAAGTCTGCGCCCAGGAAGCTGGAATATATATACATATACATATATATATACCATATATACTATATTCTATATATACAAGCAAATGCATGCACGCAAAGTCTTGTTTGTGTGGTGGCTGAAACACTTTCGTGAACATCTTTGGCTCAGGGCACGTGCAGCAGGTGGGTGGGGCTCCAGTACTGGCCTCCACTCAGGCGTTGGGTGCGCCTGTTGTAGCGGCTGCTGCGGCAGCGGCTGCATTATTGAATTTGGTGGTCACCGAAACCGGCTGCAGCTGCGAGAAGGCGGACAGATTGCTGCCGCGCACACTTGTGTAGCGTATGGGCTGGACGCCATAGTCGTTGCCCTTGAGCCGACGGCGCACACAGACCACAATGAAGCCAATGATGAGGCCGGCGACGACCACGACGCTGGCAATGATCACCGTTAAAATGATATAGCGACGGCGCAGAAATCGGGGCGGATCATCCTCGACAGCGCGATACTTCTTGGGTATGACCATGTTGCAGATCTGCTCAGCAGTCAGATTGGTCAGCGGCAGCGCGGCCAGTAAGTAGGGCGTATCGCAGCGGGCGACCGCCAGATTGGGTGACTGCAGCACTTGAGGAGCGCCGGCCTGTTCGAGAGCCTGGAGCAGCTCACAGCTGCAGTACCAGGGATTGCCGGCAATGGCCAGGCTGCGCAGCCTTGGCCAGCTCGTCGCATTGGCCGCACTGAGTGTGAGTGTTGTCAGCGCATTCTGCGAGATGTCCAGCTGTGTCAGGTTGCGGCTGCTCAGCAAATCCATGAGCTCCAAGTGGTCCAGCTTGGGATTGCGTGCACAGTCCAGTTGCTCCAGAGCGGGCAGCTGCAGTGCGCCCAGCTCAATGCTGCGCAGCATGGACATTTCACTGATGTTCAGGCGACGCAGTGCGTCCAGTTGCCGAAAGCTCTGCGCGTCGATCTTGGCCAAAGGATTGCCCGCCAAACTGAGCTGCTGCAGGCTCTTGCCCAGCTGCTGTAGGCCGGCTGGCACCACAACGAACTCATTGCCCGATATGTCCAGCTGATAGAGATTGCTCAGCTTGGCAAAGAGATCGCCGGGCAGCGTGAGCAAACCATTGTGCGACAGATCCAAGCGTTGCAGATTGGCAATGGAGGCCAGCGCTGCAGTTGTCGCCGCATCCAGCACACTGAGCCGATTGTACGCCAGAGCCAACTTCCTCAACTGCGGCGTATGCTCGAAGAGCTTCCGATCCAGCCGCGAGATGATATTGTGGCTAAGATCCAAGTCCTTCAGAGCAATCGGCTCATATTTCGTGGCCTTGAAGGGACCACGAAACAGATCCGGCTTCAGAGCATCGTCTTTGATCTCATTCCAGCTAAGATAGAGACCCTCCACATTGGGCACATCCATGAAGAGCGGCACCTCCAGCTGCTGTATGCCGCAGTGGCGGCACGAAAACGTCAGCGTCGCGTTTGTGGCCGGCAGCTGTTGCAGCAACCGAATGCTGTTGCCCGAAAACGAGGCAACAATCTCCATGCCCGCATGCTGGCTGCCAAACTCCGGTGGCCAGCGGGCCAGAATGTGCTCGAAGTTCTTCATGGCACAGTTAAGTGTCTGGTGCAAGCGATGATTCGTGTCCTGGGCGGACAAACAAGTGCAAGTCTCGCAGATCTTTACCACAGGCTGATAGGGTATACTCTCCTGCTGGCCCCATACGACGACACTCAGCAGCAGCACCTCCGCAGTGATAAGCTGCAAGCAATTATATTTGTAGATTAGAAATTATTATTGTTTTATAAGAATATTTTATATTATATATGAAAATATTATCAAGTGACTAACGTAATAAATCTATTGTGGATTATACTCTTCATAAATCATGTTATTTAATTCTTTTTTAATATTTACTATTTATAATAAAGTTTTTATATTTATACTTAAAGGAACTACTTATACTTACAGATAAAAGAATATCAAAAATGTTCATTGGAATATATTTATTTTTTTAAATTTTTACATATTGAAAGTTGGAAAAACTTATTTAGTATAACAAGTTTGTTAGACAAAGAAGTTAGACAAAGAACAAAAGAATCACAGTGTAAATAACAAATATATATTTTTAAATAGAACAACTAATCTTTTAGACTAACTGCATTTTTGGCTTACACACTTAAAGCTTTTATATGATTCATGTTAACAGCTGTTTTTTTTACAATATCATTGAGATATATAGTCTATAGATATAGATATAAAGTCAAAAAATAAATTTAAAAAAGATTGAAAGATAGAAAATTTGTTTTCGTTACATAAAAAGTTTGTTAGAAAAAGAAAACAAGTAAGAGTGCTCTAGTCGAGACTGCTCGACTAAGAGATACCCTGAACCCTGTGAAGATGCGATATTCAAATCATTTTACGCTTCTTTTATATATATGTATGCACATATAACAACACATACACACACACGCACATGCACACGCACGCACAAGCATTTTCTCTGCTACTGCGCAGTTTACGCAGCGACTGCGCGCGGGCAGCGCTTGGGCTGCAGTATGGGCTATATTTTGGAAACTTATTTGTTGAATAGGTTTGCTTCTAGATGGACTTTCGTAATCAAACTTTTACAGCGTAATAATGACATTCATATGTATGTATTTGCCAAAGCACAAGTCTCTAGTATTTGAAATACGTTTTTTCAAATTTGGGGGGAAGGGGGCGTGGTATCCAAAATCCAAAAATTGCAAAATGTGTGTATTCATTACACGGATACACACAGTAAATCTGAAATCTATAGCTATAACGGTATTCAAAAACGAAGAAAAGTTATCGATTTTTATCGATAATAAGGAAATGGGATGAGTTATCGAAAAAAAAAGATAAACTCGTACTGCGTAGGATATACACGAGTATACATTTCAAATTTCAGATCTCTAGCTTTTGTGGTTTGCGAGATCACTGCGTTCACACGGACGGACGGACGGACGGACGGACGGACGGACGGACGGACGGACAGACGGACATGGCTATATCGACTCAGTTTGTCGAGCTGATCAAGAATATATATACTTTATGGGGTCTGCCATGTCTCCTTCTGCCTGTTACATACATTTTCACAAAAACATTATACCCTGATTTCCCATTTTCAATGGGTTCAGGGTATAAAAATATATATTTAAAAAATATATGTAAATACATGTGTACAGATATAGATGTATGTACGTATGTTTTTTGCTAGATCTCAAATTTTACAGACTAGATTTAAAAACTGTTTTAGTTATATATGTATGTACATACATACATACATACATACCTATATAGTTTGTTAGTTATATACAAAAAGTTTGTTAAAAAAATAAAAAAAAATTAATATAAAAAAAATTAAAAATATCTGTATATGTACATAAAGATTTTTTGATATTTTTTTGTATTTTTATTTATTTTTCTAAATATATAAAAAATATATATGACACATTTTTCGGCCTACCCTCGTATTAGCCTAACATTTATAAAGCTTTTACATGATTAATGCTAACATCTGTTTTTACTCAATACGACCATTGTATAATTGTCAAATCACTGTAAATATATAATAAGAATGTATAAATTTATACTATATATGGTATACTATATAGTATATACTATATACATATATTATATATCATATTATATCTGTATATCTGTATTAAATGATATTTTTAAAAGTTCTACCTACCATAAAAAGGTTTCCCTGAATAGAGAATTTATATTGCGCACACACATACAGACATATGTATATACATACATACAATACATACTTATATATATAACGTATCTGATCTATATCAATGTATGTACATAATCTTAACTATATATTATATTTAGGTGCTTCATAGCTGACCCCAACCACACAAAATCAATTTCAGATAAGATAAGAAAACCGTTCCAAATTTTAGATACACATACATATGTACATATACATATACAATACTCGTATATACACATACATATGCACATACATATATATTCTTATATACTACGTCAGAATACTTTTTCACTCACCAGCAGCAAAAATTTGTACTTCATGCTGAATTCAGCTGTATTTATTAAAATTTGATTAACTTTTTTGTTGTTTATTGGTTTCTGTTGATTAAATTACAATTAAAAACACTTTTCGCTATTAATTACACTGTTTTTTTTTGTTTTCTTATATATTTTATCAGTCGTTTGCGCTGCGAAATAAACAGCTACCACGAACGCTTTTCGAGGTAGAATTGAAACTAAGGTATGTAAATGATTCAAACCGCAGAACGCGCATTGAGGCATTATTTGTTTTGATTAGATATCAGCTGGGAGAGAGCAACACTTGCCGTTACACGCGCTCTCGTTCACTCACTAACTCACTCACTTGCTCTCTCCTCTCTCACGCTCGTACTGTCAAGCACATACTTTCGCTCTCGGCTAAGCCGCTGTGGGCTGCATGCAAGTACAGGGTGTCTTAAGTGGTTTTTGTTCTACTGCAGCAAGGCCGTCGTCATCTTATGTTGATACATGCAATGCCAGACGCCAACTGTCTGAAACAATAGACTCGACGTGCTATTGTTATTGTTTTTCAATTTGAGCAACAGCGCCAATGATTTTGGCGGATAAGATAACGAAACAAGAGCAATAACTCACAGTTGACTCAGCTGTTGACTCTCGATTGCTGCTTGATTCATAAACATACATACATACATACATACATAGAAAGAGACGAATTCCAGCCACAGGAAATATATTAAAGAAATGCCGACTCCAATTAGACTCGAAGAGGCCAATTGCAATGGCAACAAGCGTGTGTGTCACTGCGTTCCATTGAACTTTGCGCCATCATCTAGATACATATACACACATACATATATACATATCTGTATATATGATATGAATGTGTGTGTGCATCAGTGCTGCCAACTCTTTAGAGCTTCAACACGCCAGCTCAAGTAGTCAAAAAAGCCAGAAATAGCTAAGCAACGATATGAAGCACATTTTTTGCGTTTCAACAGTAAAATAACTTGATATTGAATAAATTCTGTTTTTTTTCGGCTTCTGCCAAAATCCCATCTCTTGGCATAAATATTGCTTATAAAAGCACACGCATTTCCTGCACGCTAAAAACGCAGCCATTCCATAATAGCTAGAATTCCCGCTAGCCGCTATACCACTATGTTTGCCGCAGGCTGTATTGCTAAAACACGCCAGAACTGACGGGAAAATTGCTATATTCGCAACACTGATAAGCATTGATACAACGAAACAAATTGAGCTGTTCGAAGAACATGCAAATTGATGCCCCAGCAGCAGCAGCAGCAACAACACCAAGTGTCGGCAGCTGGTGTACAGTGTACACTGTACAACAGCAACAACAACAAAATAAGTAAAGCAAATAAATGTTTGTGGTGTGTGGCAATTGGTTGCATAAACAAAACAGACTCCGGCTGACTCATCGATATTTGTATTCGCTGTAAATTTTAATTTTCTATTTTATTTTTTGTTTATTTCTTTTTTAACCGCAGACAACGTTGCACGCGTCGCCTTTCAACTTGCAACTTGAAACCCGTTTACAATTTGTTGTTATTGCACTTTTGCAGCTGCCCGCCGTGGCTCATCCGCGTTCTGGCACGAACACAAACAGCAACTGAAAGCGAAACTGAAGCAGCGGCGTCTGCGACGATCGTTACCTGCCTGTTGCTCAAATTCAACTGAAACTGGAAATCGTTCAAGCAGCAACAGTCCCAACAGTCGCAACAGCCGCAGCAAACATTCTCTGTCCAAGCTGTGTTGCGCTTGCCATAAGCTGGATATCGATGGCCGTTCCCACAAGCTGCCAGCGACTGGCCCCCCTTTGCCCCTGGGTCCCATCGACGAGGCACCCCAAAAACCGGTCGCTGGCCGAATTTCAGACTGTGGCACATTGTTTATGCCACTGCGCGACTGCGCACTTCATTGCTTTAATAATATTAATGTGCAGCAGCTGTGTCTGTCTCAAATACTGGCTCCAAATGCAGGAAAAGCTCTTCGTGCTGAGCTCGTTAAACGTTGATTTGCGTGCATTTCCGGTCCGTGCCGCTGCCTCAGCGGCAACTTTGAAGGTTGAAATGCATCACAAACAGTTGTGTAATTAAGAACAAACATTTATAGAAGCTACATATATACACACGACATTAACTACAGCTTATCTCATATGCATATAGTAATCAATCGCTGAGGAGAATGCCGCAAAGCCCAAGCCGCCAATGATGCCAGCCTTAATGCCCGCTCGCAGGCCAATCAAGCCGCCGGTTATACCGCCCGCATAGGTACCGTTACGCCAATCGGTTACGCCACGTTGCTAGTAATTAGAAATATATATGTATATATATATAAAAGTGGACAACAGACGAGCCTCCATCTCACTTACGGTTTCGATGGTGCATTCGACAACGGAGAACACGGCGCCAATTAGCGCAAAATTCTTGGCATACGAATGGGTTGTGCCGCGCATCTCGCGAAACACCTCACGTGCCGTCTGTTTCTTCTCATTTGCGAATGGATCGGCCATACTTGGATTCACGGATGCACTGAACAAACCCAAAGCGGCGCCCAGTCCATAGCCTGCATGAATAAACTTGTGTCAAAATCATCATAAATATGTATATAATTCCCAGTTTCGACTCACCCATCACACAGGCCATGGCGCTTTTGAAGGCACAGCTTTCCACGGCTGTTTCTATGAGCTTCTCCTCGTTTGTTTTGATTTTGACCGGCCCATTACCTTTGGGTATTACTATATTCTCGCGATATCTGTTCAGATTGCCCACAAAATGCATGGCCATTTTATCCAGCTCTGCGGTGTCCAAGACTCTGGGCTTGGCTGGCGCAGCGACCTGGGTATCAACTTTAGGTACCACTGACATGACTTAAATTCAATTAACAATCTGTTCTTTATACAGTATTTGGATTAAACTATCAAAATTTGTAAGGCGTGTGGAAATAGTTGGAATTGTTATCACATCGTAAGCAGCAGCAGCAGCAGCTGTTGCGTCAGAGTTGTCAAGATGTATTCAACTATTTCGATAACAAGCCTATCGATTGTAGACGAATTAACGATTCGTTAAGTTCACTTTTAATTTAAAAAGTGTCGAAGTTTGTTTTCCCCTCAAAAAATTTGTAGATTCAATTTATATAGTTTTTGGTTTATTAATGAACTGGCATATACTTAAATATTACATTTTATTGCTATCACAAGTTGATTATACACATACATATACCAAATGGAGAAACAAATACAGAAATAATCGTCAGAAAGGTTAATTAAAGGCATAAATTAGCAGCAAAATGACACAGAAGCCTATTACGGCCCCTAATATAAGCGAATCTCGTCGCTTTTTGATATTGATGCGCTGAATCAAACTGCAATAAACAATCCAAACTTGAGTTGACTTTCTTTAAAAGTAATATAACTTCTTTTGTTAAATTACCTGGATATTAAGGGAAAGCGATTGGAAATGTCGTTAAAGCGTGTCTGCAGTCGCTTGAATGCCTGTCGCTGTGCGTGCAGGTTGTCCCGCGTCTCGATTGCAATGTTTATCTGATCATTGACCATGTTGCCGGCGCTGCTCAAATGCCCGCTCTCCTTCATATACATCTCGCGACGACTCAGGCCAGAAATCGAGGGACTGCTACTGGTGGCCAGCCCGGAGCCGCGCAACAGCTCCTCCCGCTCGATGCGCATGGTGTGATTGGCACCGATCTTGTTGAACTCCTGCCTGTAGCCCTGCAGTATTTCCCTGTGCCGCTGCAGTGTGTGCATTGCAGCGCTGCCCGTTGCGGGCAGCTCTGACATCGATTCATTGAGTGTTGACAACTGCAGACAATCAATGGATCAATTTGGATATAATTGTGTAAAGCGTGTATGCAGCATCGTTACCTTATCGAGCATTTGCTCTATTTCTGCAGATAGTGAATCGAATACATGTTCGCCCAGCAGAGGTGATGTGTCAGCAGCGCTGCTGTTGCTGCTGCTTATGCTGCTGCTGCCAGCTCCGATTTTGCTGAATGCCACAAGTTTGAGGTCAATTTCATTTTCCAGGGTGCGCGCCTGCTTGCGTAGCACTTGGTGTTGGTTTGAAAAACGGCATAAGCACGGAGAGCAGTAAGCAAATTAGCACAAATATTTACCATCGTAACTGGAGCCAACCATTTGCATTTGATTAAAATATAAGTTTTACTTTCATGCACAACAAATACAACGAAATACAACTAGAGATACCAGGGCTGCAGTAACCAAGTCATATGGTATTTTTCTTTAACAACATAAATAACGATGCACTATAAAATGCATTTATTTATTTTATTTGTCTAAATGGGCACTATGATTTTTTAAATTTTTTGCATATGTTATATTTCTGTTAAATATAAATAATAAATCACTTTAAAAATAAAAGGCACAGTATTTTTTAAATTTCTCTTCTTGCTATCGATAAATGCTAATCGATTATTGCAGACATCATATGTGAAATAATTGAACGCGTTTTAGTTGCCGGCAAACGTCGAAAGTATAAAACCTAAAATTAAATCAAATAAAACAGAATGGCGCAAGCCCAATCAAATAATGACACACGAGTGCCAGATGAAGAGAGTGATCTTTTACAAATCAAGCCGCTGTAAGTAGCCAACAACTTCCTGAAGTTAGCAATGATGTGAAATTTTCTCTCTACCAGTGGAGCTGGCCAGGAAGTGGGACGCTCCTGCATCATGCTGGAGTTCAAGGGTAAGAAAATAATGTTGGACTGTGGTATACATCCTGGACTGTCTGGCATGGATGCGCTGCCCTATGTGGATTTGATAGAAGCCGATGAAATTGATTTGCTATTCATATCACAGTGCGTTTTGCAAATTTTCCTTGTTCAAGGGAATTTATAATAAAATTGAATTTGATTTGTAGTTTCCACTTGGATCACTGCGGCGCTCTGCCATGGTTCCTAATGAAGACAAGTTTTCGCGGTCGCTGCTTTATGACACATGCCACCAAAGCCATTTATCGCTGGATGCTCTCGGATTACATCAAAATCAGCAATATATCCACAGAGCAGATGCTGTACACGGAGGCTGATCTGGAGGCATCCATGGAGAAAATCGAGACAATCAATTTTCACGAGGAACGCGATGTGATGGGTGTGCGCTTCTGCGCCTATAACGCCGGCCATGTCCTGGGCGCTGCAATGTTTATGATCGAAATTGCTGGCATTAAAATCCTTTATACGGGCGACTTCTCGCGCCAAGAGGATCGTCATTTGATGGCCGCCGAGGTGCCGCCCAAAAAGCCAGATGTCTTGATCACAGAATCCACCTATGGTACCCACATACACGAGAAGCGCGAAGATCGTGAAAGTCGCTTCACATCGCTGGTGCAGAAAATCGTAATGCAGGGCGGACGCTGTCTCATTCCGGTGTTTGCCTTGGGCCGTGCCCAAGAGCTGCTGTTGATATTGGATGAGTTCTGGTCACAGAATCCGGATCTGCACGAGATACCAATCTACTATGCCTCCTCGCTGGCCAAGAAGTGCATGGCCGTCTATCAAACCTATATCAATGCCATGAACGATCGCATTCGCCGTCAGATTGCTGTGAACAATCCGTTTGTCTTTCGTCACATTTCCAATTTGAAGGGCATCGATCACTTCGATGATATTGGACCTTGTGTGATTATGGCGTCGCCGGGCATGATGCAGTCAGGCTTGTCGCGGGAGCTCTTCGAAAGCTGGTGCACAGATCCCAAGAATGGCGTCATCATAGCAGGTTACTGTGTGGAGGGCACACTGGCCAAGACCATCTTGTCGGAGCCGGAGGAGATAACAACCCTCTCGGGCCAAAAGCTGCCACTGAATATGTCCGTGGATTACATATCCTTCTCGGCTCATACAGACTATCAGCAGACGAGCGAGTTTATACGCATGCTGAGACCCAATCATGTGGTTCTCGTCCATGGAGAACAGAATGAGATGTCGCGCCTAAAGCTGGCGCTGCAGCGTGAATATGAAGCAGATGCCAGCACCGACATCAAATTCTATAATCCCCGCAATACTCACGCTGTCGATCTCTATTTCCGTGGCGAGAAAACGGCTAAGGTTATGGGCCATCTGGCAGCCAAGAAACCGGAGGTGGGTAGCAAACTCTCCGGCGTGTTGGTGAAGCGCGACTTCAAGTATCATCTGCTAGCGCCTTCGGATCTGGGCAGTAAGTATATAATCAACCAACCATTTAGCTATGCAGCTGAACTCTTTCTTCCCTTTATCTGTTAGAATACACGGACATGAGCATGTCTGTGGTCACACAGCGTCAGTCGATACCCTGGACCAGTTCGCTGGCTACGCTTCAACTGCTGCTCGATCGCATTGGCGCCGGCTGTGTAGAGATTATCGAGCCCGAGCGCAAATTGCGTGTCTTTAATTGCGTCGAACTGACTGTTGAGCAAAAGATCATTGTCATGGAATGGCATGCAACGCATGTGAATGATGTCTATGCGGATGCTGTGCTGGCTTGCCTAATGCAATCCGAGCTGGGTGGCACAAACATCAAGGGGGCTACCAAGCAAACCAAGTCGGAGGAATCGCGCTTCCGCGAGTGCCTCATCGAGACACTGCAGGATACCTTCGGCGACAACTGTGTGCCGAAGCTATTCAAAGGCGACTTGCTGCCGGTGACTATCAGCGGCAAGCACGCCGAGATCAACCTGGACACATTGGTAAAACTATTTCTATAAATGAGAGAATGTTTACAATATTCATAAATTATATTTCTACTCAATTCTAGACTGTGCAATGTGTCGACGATGAGGTGCTGAGGCAAATGCTGAATACCACCGTGCAGAAGCTGCACCAAACACTGGTGTCTGTTCATTGACACAACTCCAAGCCACATGTGAATCCTCCTCTTTATTAATCTTTATTATTATTATTAGTTTTCCATTCAAATGTTGTACAATAAAAGTCGGAATTTAATTATTTAGCGTGCAGTTCGGGTCTTGGCTATTTGCTCCTTGAGCACCAGAATGCTGGCGCGTTGCTCAGGCGGCAGCTGTGAAATCTGTTCGTCTGATAATTGTAGCACCTGCATAATGAGTGCGGCCTTCTCCTGGTCTGAAGCATCCGAGGGTAATACACCATGTGCACCCAGACGACTTTGCAGCTGCAGCGCCGCCGATTGTTGCTGCTGCGTCACTGTTTGCTGCACCTGCGGAGGTGGCGGCTGCTGCTGTTGGACTGGACCTGGTGGCATGGCACCACGTAGACGAGGATCCATTGGACGCTGGCGTGGATCGCTTGGGTATGGAATGGGTGCGGCTGGCGGTCCTTGTTGCGGCTGCATTTGGGCGCGAGTGCGTGGATCCATAAGTGGCGGCGGCACAGGATTGGGCATAGGACCAGGCACCTGGCGCATGTCCTGGTCCAGATTACGGCCCATCATGCGCGGATCCATATTAACCGGCCCGCCGGGCACCATGCGTAAATCGATGTCATTCGAATGCATATTATTGAAGTTCGGTCCGGGCACAGGCATGGGCTGCATTGGTCCAGGACCCCCAACTCCAACTGACTGTGCGGGCTGCTGCTGCTGCTGCTGTTGAGGCGGTGGCTGCTGCTGCTGCGACGCTGCACCCATGGGCATGGCACCAGAATTGGAGTGAGGATTGCCACCCAAAACGGGGGGCATTTGGTTTGCCTTAAAGAGCATGCCCAATGCCTGCTGCGGATCAACGATGCGCATCACCACCATGGCCTGGAGCAGAGCATAGGCCAACTGCGGATTCAGCATTAGCATCTGACGAGCCTCCGATGGATTGCTGACAATGCACAGTTTCATTTGCTTCATCAGCTCGTACATCTGCTCTGGCGGCAGGGAGGCGACTGTCTTGGTAATTAGTTCAGGTGCATCGTCCGGGTCACAGGGTTCCCCATACGGATTCTCTACTTGTGGTCCTTGCAGCAGCTGTTGCATCTCCATACGTGATTTCTCTGTACACGCATTGTCCACACGTAAAGTGCGCCCACCAATTTCGTAGCCATTGAGATTGCGCATGGCACTCAGAGCAGTTTCCTGATCCTTGTACTCGCAGAAGCCAAACCCTTTGGGCTTGCCGCTCTCGCGATCAAACACAAGTCTGCAAAGGGTGCGTAGAAGGCAAATATTATTATCTATTAGCAATTGTGATTTATAGAAAACGAAGGACTTACTTAAGCGAAAGTACCGGGCCGACTTCGCTAAAAATTTCCTTGAGCTTCTCCTCGGTGGCTTCGTAGGGTATGTTGCCTACGAACACCGACCGCATGGACTTGTCCATAATACTCTGTTCTTGTGCTTTATCTGCCATTTTGATTGTATATTTAATTGACGTTCGCTAAATATAATTATAAATTCGTATCAATTATTCTGAATGCGAGTTCCACAATCGGCTAAAAAAAATTCCCAATGATGCAGCCACACAGAGTTGCTCTGGACACGTATGTAAGTGTTGGCAAACGTTGAAACGCTACAATCATACGTTTTACAACACTCTACTACGCCTGGTGTTGTAATTTTTCATTTGTCGCAAGGTGAAATCGAAATGACGGCTATTTAATAGTGCAAAGTGAATTTCAATCACTAAAAATATCACCAAGTTGTAGCTAATAAAGGCGTGCATCAGTTTTGCATAAATGCCCGAAAGAAAATCTATACCAAGTGCATGAAAAACGTGATTGAAAATTTACTTTGTGTGTAGCACACACACGCACACACACACACATTGAAGATAAACGCAGCAATGGCCTCGCACTCGCATTCACAGCATATATGTATATAAAAGCTCAGTTGTATATTGAAGAAGGAGCGCACAAAGCAAAAGACGAGAAGAAAGATTTCTGTGTCATTGAACGAGGCGAAGAGGCGACGACCAGACCCAGACCAAGACCAAGGAGTCCCCAAGCCACAAAGCACCAATTACATACATACATACATACATATATAATAACAGCTGCAGGTGCCCCCATCAAGGATACAACGCTCTGCTCCTTACCCCCGCATGTTTATTGGAGAAATCTTCCTCTTGCCTTTAGCAAACACACACACACGCACACACGTTGTTACGATCGATATTGACGCCGCCTGTATATAAAAGTTTTTTATTGAACACACACACACATATCCCATACAAATGCAATTATAATTCATTTACAATTAGTGCTCATAAAACATTGTGTTCTCGGTGTGTGTGTTTGTGTACGTCTCTCCTTGAATGAATTCAAGAGAGAACAGAGAAAATTAAAGAAACACAAAGCGGAAATACACACTGAAATTGTGTCTACCTTGCTGTGCATGTGTGTGTGCGTGTGTGTGTGTGTGTGTGTGGGCAAGTGTAGCAAACGATAGTGCTTTGTGCGTATGTGGAAAATCAACGCAACAGAATACGAAACGCAATCAGAGCTCGCCATAAGCCGCAGTTAGCAGTCCTGAGCAAGATCATACTGACACACATACTACTACAGCAGCAGTAGAAGCGAAGGTAGGTAAAGAAGCTGGCAAATTACACTCTTCACATGAGTAGAGTTCTCTTTCAGTACATACATATGTATGTACTCATTGGGGAAGTATCGATGTTTGTATGTAAATGCAAACATATATGTACATAAGTACATATGTACATGTACATGTATGTGCTCACTCACGCACTTTTGATTTTTGTGCGACTTGTTCATCGTTTTGCATTTGTAAGCTTCACTCGAAGGAAAAATCAATAGCAACAGACGTAGACATTGCTGCTGTTTTTATTTTTATTTTTGTGCAGCCCCAGCACAACCCTTATACGTGTAGTGCCCATATATGTATATATGTGATATATGTGCATGCATGTACATCCAACAAAAATATTTAGATAAAATAAAACAAACAAAAATGTGCACGAAAAAAAAGCTACGCAAAAAGTTGACCATTTCCAGCGGCATTGCCAGTGCTCAAAACAACAACAACAACAAAGCGAGCACACAGATGAGCGCAATGTACTCCGAGTATACACACACTTGCTTATGTGTTTGTACTAATAGTACGATTGAGTACTTGTGACGAATATCGATATTCTTAGAGGGTATTTAGATCATTGCGGTACATATTTGAATGAAATATCCCTTAATTTACTGATTATAACTGATGATTCCAGCACAAAGAAAAATGCTTTTGTTTTGTTTCTTTTTTTTTTTGTATTAGAAAATCAGTTTTATTGTTTATGGTAAGCAGCTGTTTTCGCTCACAGCTGGAATTGTTGCAGCAATGGGATTCATATAAACTAAGCGCTTACAAATGAACAACGAAATACACTTCCTTTCCTATTTCTGTAAAGGTGCGACAATCCAATGGAATGCAACTGTTTACACATATCGAGTTTATAACAATAATATTGATAAGCAAATTCCAAACGCACATAGCAAACCTTAAAGCAAGAATTTGATCATAATAAAGGAATCAAATATAATGTAAACAGCTGTGGTCAGAAAAATAGTAGTGCGACTGAAAGTGTTGGACAGCAAAAGTTTGTGATAAAACTAATATTTGAAAACCAATTTGAAAGCAGTATTAAAATTGACATACATAAATATATGTATATGTGTATGTATATATTTTCAATATATGTATGTATTTATCACAAAATTTCAGTCGCACTACTATTTTTGTGACTACAGTTAATTTTTGCATGCCTATTCCATGAATTATTGATCTGAATTGCTGGCATAAATCATTCGAAAATCACAGTCACTGATTTTTCGTGTGTATTGTATCGAAAAGTCACAGTATTCGCTGATTCATTGCATTTATTGCTCATGCCCAGCAAATAACTCGTCATTATCGCGATGTTGCCGTGTGCTCATCGTCCTCACAAGTTGAATGCACAGAAAAAGCTGTTCCCAAAGTTGTTGTTGTTCTTGTTGCTGTTGTTGGCACAACTGGGCATTCCATTCCATTCCATTTGCACTCTGTGCTGTGCTGTTCTGTGCTCTTCTTCCTCTATAGCAAGCAGTTCACAGGCGGACGAAGCTTTAACCGATGCTGTTGTTGTCTCCCGTTCCGTTGTCCCCCCCCCCCCTGCCCTGTGCACATGCATACTTGCACATCATATAGCTGCATAATAGGTACCACAATACATACGCATATTTATATTTATTTGTTGTTTTTGTTTTTGATTTTGATTCGGCGTCCTTTGCTTAGTCGTTGCCTCCTTCCTCACTTGGCATTTGCGAGTGTCTCTCTTATATTTTCCCATAGCGAAAGCTTTTGCTCTTGCCACTGTGGCCACAGTCACAAATATTTAATGCACGTTTTCGCAGATTATGTCGCAACGATCCGAGGTTGGAGCGCAGCTCCACATTCTTTGCTTAGCCATATCAGTTGGGTATCAGTGTCAGCTTACGGCAACTATTATCGAGCTGCGTTTTTTTAGCTCATAAAATATATATATATATATATTCTATATCACGTAGCATAATTTTTTATTTATTTATTTTAATTTTGTTTACTTGCAGCGCCGCTCAAGGATTGAGCAAAATGGCCGCTACACGAACCACAGCACCGAAAGTCACAGTTTTATGACTCTAAACTGATATTGAGCGAGACACAGAGAGAGAGAGAGAAAGAGAGCGAGAGAGAGCGTAAGAGGTCGAGCAGCAGCTGCAACCGTACATCGCTTGATTAACCAGTGTTAGCAGCCAATCGTCATCATGGTGGACAGCGTGCAGTGCCCCGTGTGCACCCTGTATTTGCATGCGGGCATGAATCTCTCCGATCATTTGGAGACACATCCCAAGGAGCAGGTCATCAAAGCACTGGTGCAAATGACCATTGTCAGCAACAGTGGCATGGGCAGCGCCCTGGCCGCAGCTTTGCTCTCTGGTGATGCCGCCACGAGCGCCACGAATGCGCTTGATGTCAAACCAGTTGTACCAGCATCTTCACCAACACCTCCACCACCACCACCAGCACCAACAACAACAACAACAGCAACTGCAGCGGCAGCAACTAAATCAACAACACCCAAAGCTGCGTTGCCCAGCAGCAACAGCAACAGCAACAGCAGCAGCAGCACCAGCAGCTGCAACAACAACAACAACAAATTGAGCAATCCACCGATAAAGGCAGTAAAAAGCGCGCCACCCACGACTGAGGCGCCAGCAGCCAACACATCAAACACACCCACCACAAACAGCGTGACCGCCATCTATTCCGACTACCGCTATGACCAGCAGTCCCAACAGCCAACAGCAACAGCAACGGTGCATGGCTTTGCACGTGGTGCCACCACGCTGGTCATACCACAAGCACCACACCAACAGCAGCAGCAGCAGCAGCAGCATCAGTATCTGGCCACACAGCAGCAGGCTGCTCATTTTGCCCACCTTCAGCAGCAACAGCAACAGCCGGCCATGAAGTACACCTATGCAGCAGCGCTGCCACCACCGCCACCACTGCAGGTGAGTGTCTTTGCACCTTGAATATTAATTTCGAATTTTAATGATTTTGCTTTCGTGCAGCTCTTTGCGCAGCAGGCGACATCAACGCAATCACATCAGAAGCCACCACCCGCCTATGGCGCCGCCATCAGTCAAATTCGATCTCAGCACAACCAAAACAAACAGCAACAGCAACAACAACAGCAGCAGCAACAACAACAGCCACAACAACAACAGCAGCCACAACAACACATAAGCTTGCAACATAACATTAACCTTGCACCACCGAGTGGCAAACATAGTAAGCTTCATGCAGATATCTTCTTGAATCCACCGCCACCACCACCGCCACAGCTCACAATTCCGTCAACATTGTCAACTGCCTCACTAAGACTGCAATATCCGCAGCAGCAGCAGCAGCAGCAATCCCTTGCTGTCAGCAGTAGCAGCAGTAGCAGCAGCAGCACCAGCAGCAGCAATAATAATAATAATAATTATGCAGTAGCTAACTGCGCCGCAGCTAGCTCCTCGTCTGCCCTGATGCTTGGACGCGCCAGCAGCAGTCGCCAGACAACCAATTCACCATTTGGTGCACTGTTGAATGCTGCAGCGCAAGCTGCCTGCGCCTCACCCGCCTCGTCCAGTGCGTCTGTGCTGCGCTATGCCGAATCGCCAGTGGCGCACTATTTGGAGCGCGAGAATGGCGACTTCATAGTCCAGGAGACTCCCAAGCACATTGTCGAGTGCGTTGAGAAGGAGGACGGCGAGTTCTCAGTGATTGAACGCATCTATCAGTCGCCGCCCAGCGTGCTGCACATACACGACGATGACGAGGACGACGAGGAGGAAGACGAGGAGGAGGATGACAAGGGGTAAGTGCTATAGTTGTTGCTTGGCCTAATCAATTCTAATGTTGAGCATCAATTGTCTTTTTAGATGGGCTAACAGCGATGTTGAGGATCACATGAAGCTGGAAGATCATGTGGAGGATGGTGACGATGAGCACGAGGATAGCCGCAGCCGAGCTTCACACAAGGCCACAGCGAAAAAGTCACGCAAAGCAAAGGCAAATGGCAGAAAGCAGCACAAACGCATCAGCAAACCGCAGCCGGACGAAGAGGATGACTTCATGAGCATAGGCAGCAGCTGTGCTGAAAGCGACCATCAGTTGGAGCAACAGCATCAGACGCAGCCATCGCATGTGCTGCCACAGATGGCGTCGCCCACGCCAGGTCCACTGTCCACGGCGCCATCAACGAGCAGTGGAGCAGCCGCGGCTGCAGCCGCCGCCGTCGCCTGCAGCAGCAACGCAAACTCAAAGTCCAAAAAGAATCGTGTCACAGTGCTCAGCGATGTTCCGCTCAACATGAACGAGTATTTGGATCTGGTGGGCAACATTGTGGCCTCTAGTCGCATTGGCGCTACTCGTCCGTTTGCTGCTATGGCGCCCATGCCGTTGGTCAAGGTGGAGAAGGAGGAGCCCATGGATGACTACGATACGGTTGGTGATGAGATGGAGCAAAAGCATAGCATGGAGAATGCCAGTGGCAGCAGTAATAGCAGCAACAGCGGCCATGGCACCACCAGTGTCATACGAATGGCCAGCACCACCACCACCCCCACAACCACAACCACAAATGTTGCCAACGACGATCTCACACAGCCGCCGCCCATGAAAGTGGAGGTGGAGCCAACGGTGCTGCTGCCGCAACGCTTCTCAGCGCCCGCGCAGCATCGTGGACCCAAGAAGTTAGTCATCAAACCAAAGGCCACAGCGACGGCGTCAGCAACATCGACTAAAAAGACTGATAACAATGCTGCCAGCAGCAGCAGCAACTGTGCCGCAACACTCAGCATATCATCGAAAGCAGCCGCAGAGCTGCAGCCGTTGCAGATCAAGAGCGAGAGTGGGGAGCATGTGGCCACAAGCGGCAGCATATTGGAGAAGCATCTGACCAACAGCTATGCCGCACAGCAACAGGCACGCAAACACTCTGCCGTCAACGATGACGATGCACGCGTGCTGCTTGAGTTTGCCAACTCCAAGCAGCAGCTGCCGCCAGGCAATAGCAATCAGACGACATTTGTGGTGAATGCGGCCAGTTTTGCTTCGGCGGGCTCCGTGTTTGCGAGTGGCAGCAGCGTTCAGAAGCCAACCAAGCCGGGCGATGAGTACATTCTGCCAGATAATAATCTAGAGGTGGATGAAATTGTGATATCCTCCTCGTCTTCCTATGCCTCCGACTCGCAGCACGAACAGTTGCAGCTGCAGCAGCAGCAACAGCAGCGGGAGCAACAGCAGCAGCAGCAACAGCAGCCGCCAGCGCAGCAAAGCGTACAGCCATTGCAGCAGCCGTCCTCCTTTACAGATTTCAATTTTCTGTACCATCAGCATGGAACAACAACTGCAGCAGCAGCAGCAGCAACAACGACAGCAGCAGCAGCAACAACAACAACTGCCTCACCTTTTGCACCATTTGGCATGCAGCAGCTGCATCCACAACATGGCTCAAGCGAAGCCACCAATGCCGCCACGCTGGCCTCCTCCTCTAGTAACTCATCAGTCCTAGATCAGGATTGCTCCATGAATGCCACCTTCCGAGTTGGCAAACAGCAATCCACAATGGGTGCTGCCTGGTATCAGCCACAGCAACAGCAACACCCACAGCCACAGGCAAGCACCTCACACAGCTCCAATGTGGAGCAGTCCAGCAATTTTATTGCCGCTCTGGCCGCTGTTGAGTGCTGCAGCGTGGCGGCCGTGGATAGCGATGTGAGCGAAGCGAAGTACTTGGATCTGGATACCTGTAAGCGGGAGCAGCTGAGCAACAGCAGCAGCCATTTGCCCTCGGCCTCTGCATCCACCACATCCTCATCATTTGCGGCCGCCGCCACGGAGAGCAGTTTGGTTGGTGGCCTCGGCCTGAACATACGCACCGATGAGAAAATGCCCGCCAAGGGTGAAATCTCCGAGCAGGAAAGCAACTGTGACATAGAGAACTCCTGGAGTCAATCGGTAAGCAACAACTAATCCGAACTGAATGAGTTTATCAACTGACCTCATTTCATTCATTTTAGATGTACGGCGACCTCTCGCAGCGCTACTTTCGAAATCAGTTTACGGATGGCTATAATCAGCAGCTGGCCGATTGGCGTCACGATTACTATCCGGCGCAGGATCTCAGTGGCCAGCAGCAGCCAGAGCGTGAGCAAAAGCGGTTAGTATTTGGTTATGCCAGAGCAGATTCTTATATATTTGAAATGTGGATATTGCGTGCATTGCAGCTTTGATTTTAATGCTGTCGCTTCGGAGTATGCGCATCCGGGCCAGCTGGATGCTTCGCCAGGTTCGAGCAGAAACAATCATTTGCTGGATGCACAGCCCACCACTTCCTCGTCGTCGTCGGCGGCTTTGTTGGCTGGTCCACCAATAGCCTCGACATCACGTGCTGCGGCCGAAGCGGAGGCTGTGGCCGCAGCTCTGGCGCAACGGAAGCCACCACGTCGCAAGATCTACAAGTGTCCGCACTGCGTGGCCATCTTTGAGAAGCTGAAGGAGCGTAATGCGCACATGATTGGCGAGCACAACTATGTGCGCCAGAATCGACGTCTCATCTGCACCCAGGCCTTGGTCAGTGCCACATTAACCGATCCGCAGGAGCAGCAGGCGCAGGGACAGCAGCAGCAGCAACAGCATCAATTGCTGCAGGCAGGGGCGGGTCACAGCAATGGCGGCATTATGCATGAGGATTCCAAGGATGGCATCATAAAGATTAAGCAGGAACACTGCCACGATAAACAGGATGCTTCTGAGCAGCTGCTTGGCCATTCAGAGTTGCCCGATGTCAAGGACTCGGGGCTACTCAATGGCACCGATGAGAATGGCCGCGATGCGGACATGAAACCACCAGCGGGCGTCACAGACCTGGACGAGAAGCCGACCATACCTCCGTTGGCCATGACCACACCAGCTGCCAAGCTAGCTGCTCTGTATCGCATGCTCATTGCGTACAATGAGTCCAAGCTGGGCCAGGAGCGCAACAATCTGAGCGAACTTGAGCAAAAGGCCATGGAGAAATCCATATTTCTATGCTACGTCTGTCGCACTGATTTCCCCTCCGTCAAGCTGTACGATGCTCATTTGACGGAGCATCCCGCCGAGTGTTTCACCTGCGGCAAGAAATTCTATCGCTGGAAGAACTTTTCGCTGCATCTGAAGCGTCATTTGGGCTGGAAGGAGTTTGGCTGTTACATCTGCGACAAGAAGTTCGTGGTGCGCAGCGCCCTAGTGGAGCACATGCGCATGCACACGGGCCAGACACCGCTCAAGTGCAAGATATGCGGTAAGTAGTGGGTAAAACCAGTAGCCATTGGGCATGCATAGCTAAAACGAACTTTTCTGTTTATTCATAGGCAAAAAGTTCAAGCGATATTCGAACTTGACACAACATCGAAAGCGTCACACCAAGATCTTGGTGCGCAAGAAGGAGTATGTGTGCCACTGTGGCGAGGTGCTGCCGTCTAAGGCACGCTTCCTGTGGCACAAGGAGACGCACGACTTGAAGCCCAAGTGCTGTCCCTATTGCTGCGATCGTTTCGTGCACGCCAATTCGCTGCGCCGGCACATTCGACTGGCCCATTCGGATAAGTTTGACTATGCCGAGCCCATGGAGTGCCCCATGTGCAAGCAGATCTTTGCCAAGACCTCCATCAAGGCGCATATGGCGACGCACTCGACAGATCCGCAATACGATTGCGCCATATGCAACAAGAGCTTCTCCACCAAATGGAACCTGAAGATACATTCGTGGGTGCACGCGAATCGCACAGCCAAGCCGTTCAAGTGCGAATACTGCCCCAAGGCTTTCGTACGCGAGCTGGACTTCAAGAATCACATGAATGCGCACAAGCAGATCAAGCCGTACACTTGCGAGTATTGTGGCTGCAAGTTCATACGCAAATACAACTATATGCGGCATCGGCGGGAGCATCATGGCAACAAGAAGTTCACCTGCGACCAGTGCGACAAGTCTTTCCATCGTCATTATTATCTGATTGAGCATCGGCGCATCCATACCGGCGAGCGTCCGTTCCATTGTACCATCTGTGGCAAGAGCTCGACGACAAAGACCAATCATAATAAGCATCTGAAGATACATCATTCACGGGATCCATTCACCGTGGAGGTTTAAATGAAATGCATATACTAACCTAACCTAACTAATTGACTACTCTAAACTAAAGTTTAATTCATTAATTAGATAGCTGTTCATGGCTTTTCTCTGTGTGTGTGTGTGTGTGTGTGTGTGTGTGTGTGTGTGTGTATGTGTATATGTGGGAGTGTGTGTGGGTGTGTCTATCTCTGTGGTTAATTACAAACAACAAAAACAAACTAGTATTACCTATTGAACTATATACATATATAAACATACACATAAATACATCTATATCTACATATATATATATATATATATATGTACGTATAGTTTACATATGCGAATGCCAATTCTTGATAAACAAAAACATGAAATCAATTTATCATAATATAACATTTTACTAATCGTACATTTGAATGTGGTTTAAGAAACTTAGCTAAATGTGAATGTGTTAATCCCTTTCTCTCCACCTTCTGCTTTCCCCGTTTTCCTCTAGACAACACCAACTGACCACCCACCCACTCTCACACACACACACACACACACACTCATCTACACTTACAAAACAAGAATTGTTTTAAACACAATTATTTTAAAAAGAAATCGCTTTAATTTTTGTTCAATTGTAAAACAGATTTACAATTAGTGAAATGACATGCCTAGTTCAGTGCAATATTCATTATTATTATCATTTACTTTTACGTCGTAGTCTTAGAACATCTCAACTTTAGTTTGATAACATTTAATTTTAATCATTTGTATTTACTTATCTCTATATAGATACACAGATATATCAATATATATATATATATATATATATGTATATTTTAATGTCTAATGCGTTTGTAAATGGCAACACAAATCTAGTTAATTTAAGTTAGTTGCAATTGGGTTAATTATATACATACATATATATGTATGTACCGTTATACTTTTGAGTTTTCCAAACTTGAGCACATTCTAAGCCACAAAAAAATACACACACACACACACACCTCACCAACACCTATACCTACACCTACATACATATAATATAGTACATTACACAAAATTGCAAGCGACGACCGGTTTAGAAATTGTTATATAATTTACATATTTTTTCTAACTGAAGAGACAAACTGTCTACCAGCGATCGAAAGTAAACGAACACAACTGTCATATTGAATGAATAAATCTAAAAGTAAATACCATCTCGATGTTTGTAGAATATATATATATATATATATTTATTTTTTTAATTTGTAGTAGTTGCAACTTCTCTAGGCTTATTTTTAATAATTGTTTGCGATGGTTTCGATTATGGAGCGATTAGTTAAAATTTCTAGTTTATAAGCAAACACACACAACAACAACATAAGCATTATGAGAATTAATTAAATAATACATTACCTTATAATATGGAAAACAACCAACAACAAAACCACTTTCAAATATTTACAACTTACATACAAATTTCAACAAGAATCAATGAAAACAAAACAAAACAAAATTAAAACCATTTTGTGGAAGAAATAAATGCAATTTATGGATAATTATAAACATCGTATAAATTTTGGTTGGGTTTGTTTTTGAAACCTCTGTAAGTTGGAAGTATGAAAAATATAAACTTTTTGAAGCTAGAAAGAATGGATAATAAAATTTCTCTTCTCTTTGTTAGTGAAAGTTTATTGAAAACCGAAAAATATTATAATAAATCAGAAATACATATTGTAATATGTAAGCATAAATCATAAAAGTCAAATACATATTCAATTATGTAATTACATTAATATTTTAAAATGTTAGGTAAACTTAAAAAAGTAGGTGAATTACCTCTTTGGTTACTTCAATTCATGATTGTTTAATTTTTTTTTGAGTATTTAGAAACTATTTCATTAGGAACATCCGACTGTCAATTAGAGGTTTGTAGAGCAGCTCGGTTTTGAATTGATTCTCAAATATATCGACCTCGAGCAGTTTGAAGTTCTGCCTAGTGGAATCGCTGGACGAGCACGGCTCCGATTCATCGTAGTCGTCGCTGTTGTCGTGGTAGTTGACCGGATAGTGAACGCGTGCGTAGACTGTGGGATATTTGCAAAGACAGGCTTGGAGTGCTTGGCGCACAGATGTTTCCGCAAAGCATCTGTTCACCTTGATGCCATAGAGATTGACGCGAAACGAACGCTGTGGGAACATGAAGAGCTGTTTGGGCATCACCTTTAGATCGATTAAGGGCACCATTTCGGTGTCATGGAAGTCCATGTAGTAGACAGTTGCCTGATTGGAGGCATGATACACCTCCTTGATAATAGCGCGATACCATTGACCGTCCAGACTATAGCGGGCCAGGCACAGAGATTCCATCTCCACAGGATTCAGCTGTGCAGCATCCCGAATCAAGTCGCTAGTCTCCTGGGCCAGCACAATCTCCTGCTTTGCAAACTCAGTGAGTTGTGGTGATATCTGCAGCTCTGTGGCGGACACCACTTTGTCGATGCTGCACGAAAAATGTTTGACGCCAGTGGGCAGACACTGTGCCTTGAAACAGCTGATGCCATCGTGATACGAACGCTCCGTGGACGTATCCATTGGCGAGAAATGTGCACTATGCAACCTTTCCTGCTAAAAAAAAAAAAACAAAAAAAAAAAAACAAAAACCAGCCGTAGTTAAGCGAACGATTCGTGTATGCCTATCAAACATACCTTATGGCGCAGCTGAATGCGGCGGCGTAGCTGGTCCACGGCGGATAAGTTTTGCGGTGGCATAAAGCTGGCCTGCTCCGGTTCGATACTGACTGTTTTCTCAGTATCCTTATTGGCGGCAGGGTGGATTTCGACAATCTCCTCGATGACGTAGTCATCCGAAAAGCAGTCAGCTGTATTATTTTCTTCCAAGTCATGCTCATTGCTCTCTCCTTCCTCAAAATAGACGCTCGTTTGGAGCTGATCCTGCTTGGCTGCCTCCTTGCAATCGAAGTCCTTTTCGCACTCAGTTTGAAGCATCTCCTTGCTGTCCATCATGTTTTTTTTCTTAGCCGGCGGCGGCTGAGCCGTTGTATTAACCTGATCGAGCACCAGTGGTGCCTGCAAGGCGCCCAACTGCTGCAGCTCATCGAACATCCTGAAGGTCTTTAATGTCTTAGCGCGTTGCTGTTTCAATTCGTCATCTTCCGGGCCTGCAGCGCGTATGGCCATTTCGTTGTTTAACATCATGGTTGCTATGTCCATGCCGCCCACCTTGATTCGACTTTTGGATATGCTGTCAAATCCTTGGGCTTCCATAAGACGTACGCTGCAGAGCTTCATGACCACAGTCTGATGCACTGCATCCATGGTCTTGATGGTGTAGTTCTTGTGCTTTGGCTGCACGCCATAGATGGCTGTGCGCCAGCACAGGGCACTCAGCTGCGGAAATGGCGCATAAGGCAGCATGTCAACGGGCGATACCTTTTCCTCATTCCCGTAGTCCACATAGTATACCTTGTGCTCGCCCTTAGCGTTCAACTTGCTTCTGACAATGCCGCGATAGAAGAGATTATCCAAGTGATAGGTGGTTACCACGGGCTGACCAACCACATAGCTGCATGGCTGTCGCTGTTGCTGTCGCTGCAGCAGGGGCTTGAAGTGATTGACAAGCAAGTTGCGCATGTGCAGAATGAACGGCTCATCGCTGGCCAGACTCAGGTAAATCTCACACTGATGATTCACATAGGTGGGCAATGCATTGAAAAGGCTTTTCGTGCACTCACGCGGCTGCTGCCAGGCCAACGGCGCCACATCGCAGCCGGTGGTTGTTTTCTCTGTATTCAAATCGCTGAGCAACTCCAGTGGCGGCATCTCATAGTTGTACTGAAAATCCTGCTTAGGGGCTTCTTGCGGTGCTAAAGATAAGACAAAGAATTAAAAGAGAATAGAGAGAATACAAGAATAGAGAGTATTCAATGCTTACTTTCAATTCTGGGCATGATGTCCAGGCCTGCAAACACGTCCATATCCACTGATTCCTGGGAGCACAGGCTGCTGCTGCTGCTGGTGTTGCTACTGCTGCCGCCACCGCCGCCGCCGCCGCTTGTCGATTCCTCTTCCTGTTTCAGCCACATTTGCGGATCTCTTGTGGCATGACCTGTCTGTAAAATCAGCTCATTGATGTTCGTATACTTGGTGCAAGCTGGTGAGAAGGGTCCACTGATTTCGGTGTTTGCTCCCCATAGGACGACGTTCAGGCAGTCTCCGCTGCGTCCATAACCCGTCACATGCAGCGAGTTATAGGCATCCAACTGCTTCTTAAAGAACGCTATAGCCTGATCAGACCACTCGATGCCATTGGGCATCAAGCCAAACAGGCGGCAGCACATGGCGCTGTTGCTGATGCGCACGAGCGCTTCATCCATCACGGCCAGGCAGTTGATGGGCACGTCCAGCACCAGTTCGCCAATGTCGCGCAGACGCACATCGTATTTGCTGGTTGCATTTAAATCGGCACAGCCAACAATCTGGCCGCGATGCCAGAGCAATTCCTGATCCCCCTTGGCCATCACACGCACATAGCACATGTCGCCCGGCTGCCAATTGGGAATGGACAAACAATTCTGGTACATGTCAGCGGCTGTTACCTGCACTGTTTTCCTCAGCTCCGCAATGGCCGACATAAAGTGCGTGAGCGTTACATAGAATTCACCTGGATGCTGCACCAGCAGCACTTCGATGGGTGAGCGATTAATCTTTTCAGTGTGATCAGATGTGGGCATAGCGATAGCATCCAAATGCTGCTCCTTGGCCTCATCTATCAATTTACGCGTATCTGCATCCAGTTGCGTGAGTCGTGCCGCCTGAGGTTTAATAACTTTACTGCTCACACCACTGGACTCGCAATGACCCTGAGACACCAGTGTGGCAGCCACGTTGTTGCTCCCAAAATGCAGCGCAACGTGCGCCACCTTATTGCGCACAGAAACCACCTCCATTTGTAGCTTGGGATTGGAGGTTAGCTGTTTGAAGGCATCAATTGCTGTTGATGTCCAAGCATACCCATTCGCTTGCAGTGTCTCCACATCGGCCAGGCAACACTTGATGGAAAACTCCCGAGTCCAGAATATGCGGGGCAGCATGAAAAGCTGATCCCAATAGAGCTTCTGTGTGATACCTGTGTCCACCTGACGCACCAGCACATAACCTGCAATAGCATTATATAATATATATATTAACTTATCAATTGCTTGCTTAGCCACTCACCTTTGGACAAAATGTGCTCAATGCAAGCGCGATGCCATTGACCCTCCGATTGAATCGCACAGCCCAGCTCCAGGCGACCCAAATAGATGGGCTCCAGCTGACTGAGACTCATGTGATCCATGAAGCATTGCAGCTCGCGCTGCAGCGCACTGCGTTTGTGCTCCAGTTCGTGTGGCATCACAAAGAACTCCTGGGGCTGTTCCACGTGCAGCATCTGTATCATCAGTACATCACCCACACGGGGCATGTATTTCGGTAATCTCTGCGATTCCAATGCCATCAACTGCTGCGATTGCGGCATGAATGCTGCGGCAAAGGCATTTCGCTCGCGCGCTAATCCAGTGTACAAAAATGCTTCGCGCACCGAAATGGTCGATTGGTAGTTATTTGTATGGAGATCCACCTCATAGAGCTGTGTGCCCAAGGCTCGTATAACGGTGATGTGCACTGGATTGCTAAAGGGCAGCAACAAAGAAATATATATGTTAGAGTTTGAGAGTTATTCAATCAGTCTATTAATAATCAATCTATCAATCAGTGACCTAGTCGATTGACTATACATCAGTCAGCCAGTCAAACATTTAAGCAAAGTCTATCAATAACAAGTAAGAAAACTCTAGTTGGTGGTGCCCGACTAGGAGATCCCTTGAACCCCGTCCGATCTGCGTTTTTAAATATACTTAGTTATGTATTTATTAACGCTGAAAAAATTTCAGTTTGTAAAATTAAATAATAAAAAAAAAATTTTTTTTTTCTATATCCAAAATATAACAGATAGACAGTCGGGTAGACGGACAGACAGACAGACGGACAGGGCTAGATCAACTCAGCTCGTCTCCCTGATCAAGAATATATATACTTTATGGGGTCTGCCACGCCCCCTTCTGCCTTTTACATACATTTGGCACTTTAACAAAACCATTATACCCTGATTTCCCATTTTCAATGGGTTCAGGGTATAATTAGCAAGTTCCTCAATCAATCAGTCATTTACTTGAGCAGTATAATTCATCATCAGTCAATCAATCAGAGTATCAGTCCATAAAGGATCTGCCAGGACGTCAATCAATCATCCCAGCAATAGACAACCAAACAAAAATTAAAGTTTAGTTCATCAAGCATCAGCAACTCAATCAATACATCCGATAATCCATTAATCAATCACACTGTCCGACAGCTAAGCTATGCATCAAAATTATTTCTAGCATGATTTAAATAATACAGGCTTATTCAAGTTGGTTACCTTATTAATCAGTCAATCAACTAATTAAAGTTACCCCTAACAATGCTCAATCAATCATTGCATCAGTCAGTCAGTCAGTCTAACAATCAATATAATTTCTACTCATGGTCAAATAACATATTCAATCAGTCATTCACTTAACCTATCATTCAGAACTATTGCTACCAACTATCGAGGTAATAAAAGTTCACTTAGTCAATCGCTTCAGTAGTCAATCAATCAGTCAGTGCATTACTCAACGATACATACTTTTGCACCACTTGCTTGAGAAAGTCGATCGCCTGTGGCTCCCACTGGGTACCTCCGTTGCCGGGCATCAGCTGATTCAGAGTGCAGTGGACGGCTGTGTAGGGCAGCGTGGCCAGATGTTCGGGCATCTGACGGAAGCTACAAGACATTCATAGTTTTTTTTTATTATTTCTAATAAAAGTGAAGATGAGCCACTCGCCACTTACTTGCTGCTGTGCACCTTACGTGAAATGCCAATGTCCGGCAAGAACACGTTATAGATTTCACGTGATTCGGCCTTTCGGATGACCAAGGCGCGATGCCAGCGATCCATTTCGGTTTGATTGTGAGACGTGATGTACTGCTGTCCCACCACAATGATGTTCGGTGGCTGACAATCGGGCGTCTCAGCGAATGCCTCTAGGTTCGCACGCATGCGTTGCGCTGCATGAATGCACTGTACATAGAAATCCTCCGGGGATTGAATGGAGCGCACGCGCACAATTGCATCTGTGCGAAACCAGTCGCCCAGATTACTCGACAGCGTATTGGATGTGGTGCGGCTCGAATTCGATTTGGTGATGTCCATGGCAGAGAATGTGCGCAAGAAATTGAGCTGCTGGACATGGCGCTGGGTAACGCTGTCATCCATCGAACTGGAGCTGTTTTTAGACTTTTTGGGACGATGCTTTAGCTTCTTGCTGACTCCTCCTTGGGCTGAACCCATTGAGGCAGTCGCCTGATCTTTCTGGCCTGGCCAGCAGTAGCTGCCAATGCTTTTCGACTCCTGCAGCTGGCTAGGAATCGAGATAATGCTCTGGTGATCGTACTCGTTATTAAAGCGCACCTCAATCTTAGCATTACGAAATTCACATTTCAAATAACGGCTTATCATTTCCGATAGATTATTATTAGTCTCCAAGCTGTTGGAAGATGGTATCATTAAGAAGAATAATTGATTAATGATAAGTGACTCACTGATAGGGATTACGATCAACATTGGTAACATCCACAAAGGTGGGCATTTTCTCCAGGTGCTCATTGACGATCATAATAATATCCCTTAGCCAAATATCCTGCGGCACCTCGCAACGATCATCGACCCCACAGTTCAGCAACTGGCGTAGGTTCTAGACAAAGCCATAGTTAATTAGATATTGATGACAGCTGGATAGAAGTTGGTTGGAGTCGCTCACCTTCAGGACTGTCTCATAGCCATTTAGCTGGCTTATGGCCACATTTAGCTGCATCTGCGGCGGCTGGCTGGACTCGCGCAGCATCTCAATCGTCTTCTGTTCGGCAATCTGCAGCTGACCATGTAGCAAGCGGAAACGCTTGGAGATGTTGGTCAGAGTCTCAGCCGCAAAGTCGCCAAGTTTCTTTTTCGTATTCTTCACCACCTGTAAAAGAGAGAGAGGGAGAGTGAGGGTATCACCATTAAAAGCCATTCTAATGATGCGAGTCTACTCTACAAAAGCCGCCTGCGCTGCAGGTGAATGGCGAGCGGCACTCGAGCGCTGCCACTTTTAATTGTGCATTGGAAAAAAATGCTTCTTCGCCGAATGATCATTATCAGCGACTCGGCATTTGTCTGCTTAGATACTCTGTGTCGTTTTGTATATGGTGTATGCCCATTACAAAATGTTGGGCAAAGGTGTATTGACAGTAGTGCTCATGGTATGTAACAGTTAGTAGTTAGAGAACTTTGAGTTCTTTTAATAGTTGATGTAATTGATGAGGTTTTCTTGGGATATTCCTCATGTGTTTGATTTGATTGATTAGGAAATGGAGCTAAGTTAATATGGTATAAATATGAGTCTATGAGATGTACTCAATGTGACACATTTGACTACCTGAATATATGAGAGTATGAGAATATGAGATCTATGAGAGCATATGAAACATGGGAGATATATAAAACATGAGATAATTGAATATATGACATCCATGAGATAAATGTGAGAATATGAGATCTATGAGATCTCTATATACGAGTAATTTAGAATATATGAGATACAAGGTAATTCCGAATTTTAGATATATCTAATATCATATATATTTATGAAATATGTAACAAATATATAAGAAATATTATATGCACAAAGAATATACATAAATTATCTAAGATGAAATGTATGAAGTATATCAGCTATATGAGCTATATATAATCTATATGATGTCCATATATCTCAAAGCTTTTTCTCTATTTTATGTATACGATATTATATAGATATGTATATATATTTTTTAAATATTTCAAAGTTCTTTCATTGCAGCAAAAATCGATAGTTAAGTCATTACCATTCTCATAAATGTTCAAAATAATTTTAGTAAATTTTTCATTTTAATTTTAATGAATAGCTAAGCTATATTTAGTAGTTGGTCATTCATATATCCCATATCCTACATGGTATATTGTTTTTTATATATTAAAAATAATCAAAATTTAAACTTCTTTAGAAAAAAAAATGTATAAAATTTATGCTAGTCCAAATTTACCAAATTTCAATAAAAACTTAAGTAGAGCTCAATATTCAATTTTGATTTTCAAATTTGCAAGGGATTTTCTCATATTTAATTAAATACAATCTTCATGAATTTGTTTTAAATTCATTTCTGAAAACAAAGCAAAATTTAGTAAGTAATCTTATAGATATCATATATTGTAGATATATATAAGATTTATTTATATTATAAACTGACACTGATTATTTTAAAACTGAAAAACAATCTCCTAGGAGATTTTTCTCATATGAAAGTAAATACAATTTTCATGAAGTTGTTTTTAATTAATTTCAGAGTCTCTTCGTTCAGCTCTAAAAATAATATAAAAAGAGGTGAAGGTGAAGGTAAGAGTAACATTTACTAATAATTACGCACAGGGTATCTTTAGCTGCAGCACTCGTTGCTGTGGTTGCTGTAATAATTGTTATTGTTGTGTGCAGCTTTTGAAAGTGATTGTAAAAACCACCAAAAATAATACAAAAATGCTGCTTTGGGCTGGCTTATGACAGCTGATTTGTAGCAGATGACAGGCAAGTTCGCACCAATCGCTCGGTTCTACCATAAAAGGCAGCGTAGATCGTAGATCTTTGATCGAATAGATCGAGTATCGAGGAGAGCGTTGTCGATCGAGAGGCAAGTGTAAATGAAATCCATATTGAAGCTAGCGTTCGCACATCATTAAAACGAAACCATATTTATTTCAGTTCATTTTCGGGGTTGGGCTTTGTTTTACATCCATTCGAAGTGCTCGACACGACACGACACGATGCGAGTCGAGATCAAATCAATTTACTCTTGACCTTGCCCTGGCTATGCGGCCAGCGGGGAGGGCTAAGCCAATCGCATTGATATGCTCTATTGTTTTACGCTTCAAGCGATTGAATAGACCCAGACCCAGCCAAATGGCTATACATGCGTGCTCAGCTCAGTGTTTGCTGCCAATTAGTTTTAATGGCCAACATAGCAAATAGTTCTCAATAATCTGCAATTTTTGTTGGGCATTTCAGACTGAAAACGCAACGCACACACTTCCTACGACAAACTGTCAGTCAGTCAGTCAGTCAAATCAGTCAGGCTTTTTAGAACCAACAATAATAATAGCTAGGCAGTAAAATTGCAAAGAGTTGGGCCTAAGCTTTAAGGCTTTTGGCTGATCAGCGAGTACGCAACAATTGAAGTCAGCAAGAATTCTTAATTATGGCCAAAACAGTAATTGGTATAAAAACTAACTCTCATATACGATTTGCAAATGCTCTACCTTAAGCATATACTAGCTATATTTTTATTATACTCTCTAGTAACACAAAGGAAACTAAAACTTTGAACTTCATAGACAACGCTCCAGTCTACAAATCTTTAACCTTGCTGGCAAATCATAATCATAAACTAAGCTAGGAAGAGTTTTAGGGGCTTTAATAGTTTTTAGTTGCCAATAATTTGGTCATAATTTGAAGCAGCAGCATTTAGCGCACATTAAAACAATTAGCGAGCAATTGAAGTTGTTGTAAAAAATAAATCAAAAATAAAAAACCAACAAAAAAAAGATGATTGCGCGCAATTTCAGCGAGTGTGTGTGTGTTTGTGTTTATGTATGTGTGAGTGAGTAACTCAGTAACTCAGTCAGCCGCAGTAAGCCACTTCATTTGGCCAGTTTATCAATTACGGACGGACAATTTACTGGCGCTTTGAGCCGCCTCGTTAGCCGCCGCACTGCATTAATAATACTTTGTTAAAAGGTATTCCAACTTTGTCATGAAATATGTAACATTACAGAGCTGGTTTTTGTTGAAGCATAAATTATATTATTTTTGATCAGTTTCAAATAGGTGCATTCATGTCTAAGTAATACTCTTCTCTTTTAGTTGTTATGCTCTTTAACGAAGGGATAAAAGATAAATTGGTTTTGTGCCTTGCTGATCTGTTAGTGTGTAAGATTGCAAAGCATTTGTGACTTGATATTTAGATTATGTACTCCAATATACGATAGTCTTATTAACTTAGTGTTAAGGCGTATGCCCACTGGAGGCGTTAGCTGGAAGAGTTGTAACTTCTACAGCCTTACCACCACCACCTACCTCCCCACCACCACCACACCACCACCACCACCACCACCACCACACACACCACCACCACCACCACCACACCACTCCCCCCCCCTCTCCTCTCTACTCTCTCTCTACTACTCATCTACCATCTACCATCTACCATCTACCATCTACCATCTACCATCTACCATCTACCATCTACCATCTACCATCTACCATCTACCATCTACCATCTACCATCTACCATCTACCATCTACCATCTACCATCTACCATCTACCATCTACCATCTACCATCTACCATCTACCATCTACCATCTACCATCTACCATCTACCATCTACCATCTACCATCTACCATCTACCATCTACCAGTCGTAGCATTTTTCCTAGAGTATTTCATATTCCACATGCCACATATTAATAGTTCTATTATGGCTACTTTTTTCTTGTGGTGCGCGTGCCTGCGAGTTGTAATGAGAAATCAACTTTTGCCATTTGCAATTTTGATTTGTTTATATAATAGTTAATTCGTGTTTTTTTACTGCTTTTGATTTTTAATGCTTTTTATGTGGGCGACTCGCTAAAGCAAAATTTGTGTTTAATGCACCCAGGCCCAGCCCCTGCCTAATGTGATTATGAATTATGCGTATTGTGAGAGACCTTGAAAGCGCCGCTGTTCCTGTCCCGTAAAAAAAGAGACAAAAAATAATAGTAAATATAAATAAACCAGGCTAATTTGGCATGCAGGTCAGTGTGGCATGGCGGCTGGCTGAAATAAATCAGGCTAAGACACATAATGAATACAGTCCCGACTGAAAGTGCTCAAAAAAAGAAGATTGTTGAGATTGAAAAGATATATTTCTAGATTGTATACAGATAATTGAAAGGTGGATCTGAAACAATTGCATATTGAATGTTTTTGTGTAAGATATATACTAATGTTAGTATGTATGTTATATGTTATGTGTATATTTGTCATTTGTATTAAATTTGTATAATATTTTGGTAGATTGTTTTAGATATTCAATATATCATTTTAAATTTTTCATCAATGATTGCTAAAGTAAATATAGAATAAAAATAGATTTGTATTATATAAATTTTAAATAAAAAAAAGCCTGATGTTTTTTTCAATTATTTTAAGAAACAAGCGAATAGTTTATGGAAGATCTGCATTAATCTTAGTTAAATTTGTTGGGATAGCTGTATATAGAGATTCGATTGGAAAACATATAAAAGATTTAATGAATTGCATGGATAACTAGTCTAGTATAGACTTATCTTTAGTTATAGCTATTTAGCATTAGAATAAGAAGACGATTTCTTCGAGGCATTACACATTTGTGTAGAGATTTAGAAAATACTGCCAATCTAGTCATATTGAAAAGGAACAATGGCATATTATACCCTATAACCATTGGAAGTTGGCATTAATGAATTTATCTAAAATGTACGTAAGAGTCAGTGGAAGCTATGACCGAATCCATAAAGCAAATTCTTTCTGTAAGACAATCGATAGGCAAGTCAACAGAGAGCTACCTGATCTCAACTTAAGTTGCTTTTAGTTGAGTGTATTTTGTAATTTCTCAAAAGATATTTTTTTTAAAGATTTTTTTTTTATATTTTTATTTTTTTTTATATTTATATTTTTTTATATTTTAATTTTTTTAAATATTTTTTTTAATATATTTTTTTTGTTTTTTTATATCTGTCATTTCCTCTAAAAATTAAAACAAATTTTTAGTTTTTACAAAGTATTTGCTAGTCGCGCAGTTTCAATAACATCACGGTCACATTTTAGTTTCTTTTTAATATTCTTCTGGCTCTTCTGCAGGGCAAAGACATTCTGTCCGGGTTCTGTGGCGGCAACAACAAGCATAATAACAAACTTGGCTACAAGGTCAGGCTGCAAACAAGATGCAGCAGCCAAAAACAAGGCAAGATAAATAAATATCTATACAATATATATAGAAGTAAAAATGAAAGGAGACCTTCTAGGCAATGAAGTGTCGTTTTGTAAAGGTTTTCGTTTTTTACTTAATTCAGTTCTGGCCCAAAGCCAAAATGAAAAACTTCTTAATTACATACATATTTATTTTCAAACAATTTTTTTGTATTAGCTGTCGTTAGTCTAGGCGAAGGTTGACTCTAGGGCCCGTCTCTCTCTTTCTCACTCTGCCTGATCAGCTCTAGCTGTGACTCATCAGGCTTTGATTTAATTTGATTTGCAATTGCGTAAGGCCAAATCTAGTTAGCACAATTAAAAGTGAGCACAGCTGAGCGCTGAGACAAGATTGTTGTTTGTTGTTGCCGTTGTTGCTTTTTATTATATTTTGGAGGCACGACAAACGAGTTGTTGGCCAGGCTCAAAGCGAAAAAGCGACTCAACTTTTGACTCAAGCTCTGAGCGCAGCACTGGATGTTCACGTTGCGAAAAATCCAACAAGACAATTGAAAACAGAAAATCAGTTGAAGCAGAAAACGCCAAGCGAACAGACGTTAACGCGCGACTTGAACTGCAATTGGCTAAACAGCTAAAAAACAATATAAATTTTGAGGCAGGCTGTGCTGCAGCTGAAGACAAAAACTAATAACAATAACAACAAATATCAAATTTGTGATGTGTGCTTAACTCTGTGTGTGTGTGTGCTGTGAGTGTTGTGTGTGTGTGTGTATATAGTGCAATACTCGTGTGCTATTGTTTGCTGCTACTGTTGCGGCAATTGCAACTGCAAACAAGAGTTGCCCGCCCGCTACTTTGGTGCCACACATTGGGCAACTGCAACTGCAACTGCAGTCAACAAGTCGCCGTTGTTGGGCCAAGCCATGCAAAACTGACACAAAACGTTTTCCTTTCTTTTTGTGGTGTGGCATTCAATTTATTTATTAAAAACAGTTTAAAACGTTTTTTAAGTTTTGCGCGTTTTTCTTTTTGGCGCGCTCGCGTTTACTTAGCGGTTTATTTATTGTTGCCTTGCCGTATTTATTGGAAAGTCTGATTTGTTTACGCTTTGCAAAAAGGTCAAAAGCAATCAAACAACAACAACGGCAAACACAAGCAACAGGCGGCTGCTTAGCAACATTATTTCTTGCTAGCAACATTTGTATTTGGCGTTAGCAACATGTTGCCAAGGCTCACATTCGCTGTGCTCATCGTCTTTTGTGGATATTTACTGTTTACGGGTAAGTCGCATAACTAAAGCCGTAAATCATAAATGTTTATGCAACAACAACAACAACAACACTTGCAACCAGAACATAAATTATAACCAGCGGCTTTTTTACCACTTGTTGTTGCAACCAAATCGAATTACAGCAAAACGCAAACTAAACGCAATAAATCCAAGCAGATTACATGACACACGCAGCAGTCGGCGTGAGAGAGGGCGTGCGAGCGATTACAACCGCCTTGATGTGTCAGGCGTTAACAAAAAAATAAAATAAATAAAAATAAAATAAATATACAAGTGAAACTCTAAATTTGGCATAGACGAATATGAAATACACTTAAAGATAGTTGACAGTTGTAAGAAACGTGTTTGAGCTTGGGCAATCTGATGTATATTTTAATTTAATAACTTTATGGTAACAATTGATCTTTTCCAACTTTTTCTCAAACCCAAATCTTGAAATAAAGATTTCAACTGGGAATCGAACTTATCTTTTGAGTACTCAAAATGCCTCATGCTTATCGCAATGCTACAGGCAAATCTAAAAAGCTAGAACTAATATAACATCATAACTTCCATTTGCTTCTTTAACAAACATAAAATATATATTTAAGATATCAAAGAATAGGTTCACAAACATTATACATTGCAGTGTGCTAAGAGAAAGATTTCAACTGTGAATCGAGCTTAACTTTTGAGTAGTCAAAATGCTTCAAGTGTTGCTTGTCGTAATGCTAAAGGCAGATCTGAAAATCTGAATCTAATAACAACTTCCTTTCCCATTCGTATCCTATGCTGCGCTTTGTCTTTAACAAACTTAAAATATATATTTAAGATATCAAAGAATAGTACACAAATATCATTGCCCTCAACACACGACTAATATACCCGCTGTTAGAGTATAGACTGCACAAACCATAAACCCAAGAGCCGCGTGCGAAACGCGCGTATTTGACATTTATGGCCAAGTAGTCAACGCGTCGTCATCTTGTTGGCTTGCTGCGATTTATTTGCTTGGTTGCCCCACCAAGAGGCCAAGACGGGACTTGCAACATCGGCGAACTGCCTTTTACGACTGCCACGCAAATCTCTAGCAATTTTCTATTATGCAACTGATTAGCTAGCAGATGCGCGGTAGACTTACGCAATAATCTAAATCCAAATCTAAATTCAAATCTTAATCTAAATCTAAATCTGAATTTAAAATCCCATTCATAATTTGTCAGGAAAAAGTTCTTTTTGGCCATTTGACATTTGCAGCATTTGCGGCAACAATATTTGTGGCTCACGAAATTTGAAGGTTGTTCGCGCCGTTCGCACCCAGCGACAATCGACTGCACGACACACCATGTGGCAAGCACAGGGGCGGCACAGGGATAGCAGCTGGGGGCAGGGCAGCATCTGAAGTAAGCATTAATATTCGTTTGCTATTTCGATTAGGTGTGAGAGGGAAGTTCGCTTTGGCGTCTAATTAACAATCGCATTGCCAATGCATTTTATATTATTGCTTAGTTTATTGCCCACATGCAGCAGCAACAATAACAACAACAGCAACAATAGCGACAGTAGTGTAATGAGAGGCAAAATGTCAAACAGTTGACAATTGTTTTTCATTATACCCTGGAACAAAAGTTTGCTAAGAGTGGATTGCTGCATTTGGATTGTAGAAATGTAATTAAAAATATATTTTGTATTCTTATTAGAAGAACGAGAGATCAAAGATCATATTAAAAATAATTTTAATAAGATAATTATAAAAAAATTTTTTTTTTTTTAATCTTAATCTAAACTTGAAATAACTTAACTAACTTTCTCAACTAATGTGATTGCTAGAAAGCATATGTTTGTTTACAGTTCGTACGATTAAATGTTTTTTTATTCTTGATTTAAATATTTGTAATATATTCAACAGAAAATATGGTTTAGAGATCTTAAGTTACAACCCTGCAGCATAAATGTGAATGATAGTAAAGGATTCATAGATTGTGTGAATAGTTTCTTATAGCGACAATTTCAACAGAAGCTAAAACTTCATATAAATAATATAAAATATATATAATTAAAAATTATAAAAGTTCTACATTAAAAAAAAATAAATAAATAATAAAAATATATATAAAAATTATTATAAGCAAAAAAAATATATCCAATTTAATATAAATAAAATAAAATATATATAATTAAAATACTATTATAAAAAAAATGTTTATAAAAATTATAAAATTAATATATTTAAAAAAAAAAATATATATATATATATAATATAATAGTTATAAAATAATAAATAATATAAAAAATATATTTATTTTATTATTGTTTATATGCATTTATTTATGAGTTCCCAATGAGCATTAATTCTATATATTTTCTGATTTAATGTTAAGGAGAGACAAGCTCTCTCTTACTGTACTATACTTCTAATACACAGGTAAATGCCATTAGACTAAACTACACAGAAAATGGATGCTCTCTAAACTCTGCTTCTGTTCTCATTTCAAATTTTTAACCATATAATACTCAAATATATATAACATCGAAATAGTAGCAAGGCAAAGAGTCCGCTGATGATAGAGCAGAAAGAGATTCTTGAAATATAAATAATAAATAAATTCAAGTATTTTTTTTTGTGAATACTTATACTAAAGACTCAATTACTTAATAAATTTTATGATAAATGATTTTAATAGTCTTGAATAAATGATAACTGCTAGTCATGCACTCCATTTGAGACAAGTGCATAAATATATAGATACATATATACATATGTACATCTATATCTTTCTATATTTGCAAGTCAGATCTATATATATCTATTACAATTGTGATGGTTTATGTTACTTTCAAGTGGGGGCAACTGCATGCAGAATGCTTGTTAATGCTGCGAGGGCTGAATCAAGCAACAATCTTAGCTGTTATGAAGTCTAGACATAAATTTCTTGTGACATCGCAATATAAAATTTAATGCAAATTGAAAAATAATAAATAAATAAAAAACTAATAAATAAAATAGTTGTTGAGCTTTAAACAATACGATGTTAAATAAATTTATGCAATATGAAGTAATCAAATGTTAAGCTAAGTTTGCAACTGTTAAGATTATGTTATATAACAGCAAATTTGATGATGATGTTAAACTTATATGTTAACAAATTTATTAAAGAAAATAATTTAGATATTATAAATTCTAGTGCTGTTCATAAATATTTGAAATTACATTTTAAATAAATCAAATATTTAGTAAAATTTATATTTAATTACTTCATTGCATCTTAAGTTTTAAAAATATCTACATAAATCAATAACATTAATCATTTCACACATTGCATGACATTTTTGAATTGCATATAAAATTGGGTCTCGCAAGATTTAAACATATTTGTGCAGAGAGGAAAATGACAATCTATTTTTGTTTTAATCGCCATTTATAGATAATTAATTGCTTATAATTAATTATGTATGCAAGCAGTCACGACACTCAATTGACTTGATAAAGTTGTTGTCTCATCTTAACAAAAAAATAAATAAAAAGAAGGCAAATGGCAAATTCTATTCAACTGATGTACAGCTAACATTGCCATTCACAAATTGCGGCGGGCAACGGCGCGTATACTTAATGCAATGCAGCTTATGCAGTAACTAAGCGTCTTTTGTTTGATCTTCGAGCGCACATCCGCCAACAAGTACAGAGACTCGACTCGACTCGACAACAACAGCAACAGCAACAAATTGCAACATGATGTCAAAACATTTGCCATCTACTTATAACTATGCAAATGCTTTGCTTCATGGTTTGTGGAGGAAAAAGACAATTTATGAGTCTCTGGCAAAAGTCTTTCAATATGCATTTAGCCTATCTGGTTAATGCGAAACGGAAACTTTTATGAAAACAAAATGTGCGATAAAGCTCTCGACTCTGATATATGACTACACCAATATCAACTGCATATACTATATATATACACATATATAGTTGAGCCTATAAATCGAGGCTAGATGCTCGTTTATTTGTCTTGCATTTGACATGCTGATAAAACTTTGCCTCCAGTTGTCACTTGTTTGCAGCTCGTGTAGTTTTTGCCCACTATCGCCAGGTGGCGCTGCATTGCAATTCCAATTGCATTTGCATGTTCGCAAAAATTAATTGATTTATAGGCGGATAACAACAAAAATAGTATGGGTACGCACACGTGCATTGGAATTTACCTGTGCGCACAGCACAATACTCTATTGCTGAATTTGCAGAAATGGTATATTAGCTTTTGTTATCAGTTAGGCAGGGAAATTTGCAATTTCTGATAAGGAGAAAAATTCCATTCATATCAGTATCATTTACAGCATTTTGCGATGAAATCTTTGGTTTTTGCAATCTAAGTTAAATAAACCAAACTTGATTAAAGTTTCTCAGATTATTTTGTTACTACAATTAGAATTACAGAAGTTATAATATGGAGATGATGCTGTATCCAAATGACAATATTACGAAAGGAATTTCTGGAAATGGAAACTGAACCTTTTTTGGGAAACCCTCAACAACTGAGAGCATAAACGTAATTCTTACAGGTAATCTAGACTTATATTCCTACTATATAACAAACTTGTATATTAACAAAAGTTTTTTATAATTAGAACAAAATACTTAAGCAATGCCCACATTTTTCAACAACAACAAACAGAGTATTCCGCAGCTGTGCTTGACCGACTTAATCTCTCATTATTCTTTTTGGGCGCGTAAGTCAAGCATTTGGCACACATGAGAAAACAATTTATGCGCGGCTGTTGGCCAAGCAAAAACCCAACACAGACAACAACAAAAACAACAAGCAACAACAAAAGATATAACCGCCCAGCTGACATATGCAAATGGCACAAAAGGCGATAAGCCCGAAAAAAAAAATAGAAAATAAAAATTATAATGCCAACTCGCAATTTGATTGAGAAAGAAACCAAAACTGAATCTGACGGCCAACAACAAGTGGGCAATAGAGTCGCAAAGAAAAAAGCCTTCAAATTGCTTGCAGACATTTCCTTACAATTTGTGCGGAGGATGCCATTAATTTGCGATTAATGTTAATGCCATAGCATAATTTTCAATTAAAATGAAATTTGCTTTGTGTGCGACAAATTGCAAAAAAAAAAAAAATGTATTTATATATACAATGTATATGTATATTTATAATAAAAATTGTGCTCATTTATATTTATGAGTTGGCCCGTTGATAAACTGCCTGTGGCCGAGGCGGCTTTCAATGCAATTAATATGAAATAAAAATTCATAATTACATACATATGCGCGTCCATATAAGAGCAGAGTATTAAACAGTTTCTGACAGCAGACAATATGATTTACCTGCACAGACAACGGCGAGTTGCATGTGCCAAATTAATGTTAAAGCATTTTTCACAAATCTCTCTAAAGTAGAAGGCCTTAATTAGATCATAAATAATAATATATACAATCAAACAAATAGCATTGTAGGCTCATATTTTAACATATTTTTTCAAACCCCCCCCCCCCCCCCAAACAAAACAACACAAAAAAAAACCCCCCCCCCCCCCCCCCCCCATAAAACAAAATCAACCTCTTCCTTCGTTCTCTTATCACTCTCACTACCTCTTCTTTTTTTATTTGATTATTTTTATATTTATTACTGCAGAAAACTAATCTATATCTATCGTTGCAATAATATGATTTATTATAGTTTTTTAAGTTTTCTAATTAAGCAAGATTTTAAGCTTAGAGTTGAAACATGGTGTTAATTATTAAATAATTTATAATAACTCTTGGAAATATAAAAAAAATTAAAAATTTCCCAAACACTTGAAAACCTTTTTATTAAAGTGTTTAAGAAATTTATAAATTTTTTATTTTTAAAAGTTGTTATTGTATTCAGAGAAAAAAAAAGAAACCCATCAAACAAATTTTACTTATGGAAAGAGCTGCAGAATTCTAAGAAATGTTCCTTGATTTTAGTTGAAATTCCTTAATGAAAGCCTTGAAGAATGAGTTAGTTTGCAGTCTTAGAAATTCCTATTGATACCAGTCAAAATTCTATGCTATTCAAGAATGTCAAGAATTTCTATCTTTCAAATATGGTTAAGTAGCTGCAATGCTTAAATGTTTTAGCTATATTATAAGCTTAAGCGTTAGGTCTAGTTGCAGTTATACTTTATACTATATACAGACTAGTTGACTCTACAATCGAACAAATTTTGCATTTGGCGCCAAATTGAAAAAGCTTTTCTTAGACTTTAGAAGTAGAAGTCTGATTCCCAATGAGATTGAATTCGTATCAAGCAAAATTTACAGTCTACAGAACATATTTATGGCTTTAACGCTTATTCAGCTTTTTGCTTCCTGCTGTTAAAAGTGTTCAAAAAAAACGAGTCTGTCTGCCATATACATATAACTGAAGACTACGCGTGCTGGCATTTACTGCAACGATCTGCATGCATGCTGTTGCTGTTGCTGCTTTACGCAATGAGGTGAAGGGTTAAAAGTCAGCAAATGGAAATTGTGCGGCATTTTATTGACAATTATGAGAAAATAAATCATTTAAAAACAAAAAGTATCAAAAGACGACATGGCACATCCTTTCACAATGAGACCGCAAACAACAGCAACAACAACAATAACAATAACAATAACTGGCAACATGCAACGTGCAACATACAACTGTCGCCGCAAACATAATTCAGTTCCGCGATGATCCATCGGCGACTCGAATGGTTGAAAGCGGCGCAAAATAAATTAAGCTCATTATATAATTGAATCCTTGATAGGCTGATTATCCACACGGTTGAGTGTCTCTGCGAGTGTGTGTGTGTGTGTGTTGTGTGCGTATGTGTGTGTGCTTATTAAAAGGATAATGCCCAGTCAAGCGCAAAGAATGCCAATGGACAGCACAAAAATTATGTAAATGAATTTCCTGTTGCGCCTCCCCCAATCAGACACACAAGTGCGCAGCCAGGTGGGCGCAAAAGCAAATAAGCTCTCTTTAATACAGATAACACCTGAATATATATATATAAATATATATTTATATATACATGCATAGGATATATGTATGTATATACTATATATATGCTCATATCCAATCGAGTGTGTACTTTAGCATAATCAATGCATTGCCTGAGCTTTAAAATCGCAGCAAACAGCATAAAATGAAACAAGATTGCTCTAGTCGGGAGTGTCCGACTAACAAATACCCTGAACTTCGCTAATTTTCCGCTTCTTGTATATATAAATAACAAACAACACAGTAATAGTAAGCTTCTTCGTCGCTTTTGCTGTTTCCAGGGTATACGTAATATATTGTTTATACCAAAAAAAAAAAAAAAAAAAAATAGCAAACAAAATCACAACGAGCTCCACCTTAAAAAATGTGCATGTGCCTTGAATCTGGCCAGCTTTTGCGGCCTAGTCATAGATTTTAACGGCAACTTCATGCAGTCACGATTTGTTACACACACAGATACACACACACATATTCATGCATACATACATACACACGTCCATTCAGTTAGATATTGGGTGTATAGACAGAGCTCCTTAATCTATCGACTAAATGCATTGCATAAACTGGCGGCCAAACCTCAGCGACGACGATTTAAGCCAAAACAATGCAACAAACGAGTTCGAAGTTGTTTTTCATTTTTATTTTCATTTTCATTTTGATTCGTGCAAATAGCTCAAAGGCTGTTTTTGTCTTGGCTAGCGCACTATATATTGCTGCTCCCCCCTTTACCCCTTCTCTCAACTCTCAAACATATTTTACGGCCATGTCAAAAATTATGAACGCAGCCAATATCCATTTGATATGGGCCTAGAGTACACGCGCTTCATGAACAAGTTTCTAGCTTTAGTTGCCGAAAAAAATGCAAATTGCCGCACTAAATTGAGCCGAAACAGAAAAGAACTGCTTTTGATGCATATCGAGGGTATCAAATAACGCCCCCGACTACGCCTATTACGTCTAACAAACTGGGCCGATTTGCGGTTAGAGGCTATCAACAATTTGAAGGCGGCAAAAGTCGCGCTTTTAACTAACCCAAGCAGTCAGTTGCAACAAATCGTAGTTAGCATTATTAAACTGACTGTTTAGGAGGTGAGTGTGAGTGTGAGTGTGGGACAAGGATATTGAAGTAGAGATATTTTAAAGTGGGCTAAGCTGATTAATGATATGACAATACCTAAATTAAAGACTACCAAAATATATAGATACTTTTGTATTAGTATTGATTGAGACTGTTTAGGAGGTTATAGTGGGACAAGAATATTATGGACTAGACATTTTGAACTGGGCTGAAAAGCTGATTGATGATATGTTAATAATCTAATAAAAGATTAAAAATAAAAAATAATATATATATGTATATATATATATATATATATATATATATATATATAAATTTATACCATTGAAATTATTTCCTAATTTTAAAAGAATAAACATATCTTGGCTGATCTATTTATACGCATCTCTAAATTTCTGTTCATGAAATTTCTGCACTAAGAAATTATTGTAAATTTCGAAAACAATTTATCATAGGCCCAACTCCAGGCACAATAATCAGTCGATGTTTAATTGCGCTTGCCTTGGCAGGCAGCAGAGACTTCGAACTGTGGCATGCGAAAACAAAGCATGAATAATGCAGCTGATAAAAAGGACAGGCTAAAGAGAGCAAGAGAGAGAGAGAGAGAGAGAGAGAGAGAAGGGAAAGATTTATGTTAATGTGTGCTTTACAGGTAAATCGAATGCAACCCTTCGGCTAATAAGCACTGGCCAACACTTTATCAATAGCCAAGTTAGCGCAAAAGCCAATTACACAATTGTGAAATGCGTAGCAGTTGCTGCCACAATTTGGTGCACGCTGCAGCGTATGGCAATTACTTTAATTATGCGACTGTTAAAACCAAAAAACCCAATCACATTCGCGACGACAAGCCACCAAAGTGTGGTTCGATGTGGTGTCGCGTGGTGCACCGAAAAAAAAACCAGCATTTGCAACACATCGAGGAGGCCAGACTCCAATCGGGTTACCTAATCCAATGCCAGACGTGGCAAAGAGGTGTGCCCCATAGCTGGCTGCCATGATGCACTGCATCCGTTGGACAGCTGCCCAGCCCCTGCCAGAGCCACAGTCATAGCCACAGCCACAGCCACAGCCCAGCCCAATTCTCTGTCCAATCTGTTCCGCCATGCGAAATGTTTCATTAGACACAATATTATTTCTTTTTCCTTTTTTGTGCTACGCACAACTTTTGACATTAGGCGCGCTGTGCGTAGCTGTTATTGGTTTAGATATCTATATAGATATATGTATATATATATATATCTGGCAGACATACTTTACAATTTGTCGTCGGCTTATGTACCATGTGCAGTGGCAGTGGCTGCTGCTGCTGCTGCTGTGGGTTTTTGTTTGCCTCGCGACTCGCCTCTAATTACAATTTGATTGTTTTTCGCAGTAATTATTTCATTTGTAATAAATTTTGCTGCCATTTTTACGAACACACTTTATGTTGCAATTTGTCGCACGCACACAGTGTGTGTGTGTGTGTTTTTTAAGAGTGTGTAAGCGTGTGTGACTAATAGCAAATTTTTCAACTGAATGCTTCTCTTCTCTGTTTGCATTATGTTGATTGGGTTACAATGCGCCTGCTTTAATATTAACAAAAACATTCATTTCCTGTTTTTATACTCTGTTCCCAGAAAAAGAGTATTTGGTTTTGTGAATGTCCGTCTTGCTGTCCGTCCGTCTGTCCGTCTGTCCGTCTGTCCGTATGAACGCAAACCATTTCGACGCTATTGAAGCTAGAGACTTGAAATTTGAAACACATACTCGTGTATACCCTCGAATTATAAAGTGTTAAGATTTTCCCGATACGCCCACTAGGGGCGTGGCAAATCGGAAAATGCATTTTCCGGTATGTCAGAAACCCTGTTAGTTGAAGTGCTAGAGATTGAAATTTGGAACGTATACTCGCGTTGACAACCCAAGATCAAAAGGTATGGCGGATATATCTACGCCCATTGGGGGCGTGGCAAATCGGGTAAAACTGTATCTTCTGCAGTTTTAGAGCTTGAATGCCCAAATTTGGCATGTAAGTTACTGTTAAGATCCTATAAAGATCGATGAAAAAATTATATATCCACGCCCCTTGGGGGCGTGGCAAATCGGATCTGACTATATAGTGATTTATACATATTCTTCTATATCTCGACCACTATTGATGCTAGAGACTTGAAATTTGGAATATATACTCGCGTTGACAACCCACGATCAAAAAGATATGGCGGATATATCTACGCCCATAGGGGGCGTGAAATTGGCTAGTTGAGTTACTGGTGACCTCCTCTAACGATTACCCAAAAATAAAAGTTACGCCCCTTTAGGGCGTGGCACACCGAAAAATACCCTGTAATTTCCACATTTTTAAAACGTAAGCTTCCAAATTTAACATTTATGTTACCTTTGACTACTTCCAAAGATTGGCCAAAAATAACGAGTCTACGCCAATTGGGGGCGTGGCAAATCGGATCTGAATATCTAGATTTTGCACAAAATTTCCTTTTATATCTCCTAAAGTTTTAGAGCTAGAAGCTTAAAAATTGGCTAATTGAGTTACTGGTGACCTCCTCTATCGATGACCCAAGAATAATTGTTTCGCCCCTTTAGGGCGTGACGCACCGAAAAATACCCTGTAATTTCCACATTTTTGGAAGGTAGGGTTCCACATTTTGCTGTTACGGCAATTTAGACTCCTTCTAAAATTGGCCAAAAATTACATGTCTACGACCACTGGGGGCGTGGCAAATTGGAATTTTATTTTGCAGAGCTCTTGAGTTAAAATGCAGCAGAATCACCATCACAAGAATAATCCGGTAGGTGGCGCTAAACTGCAATAACATGTACCGCCTACATAAATAAGCTTAATTTCTTGCTAAGTAGGCAGAAAAAATTGTAAGAGACAAATAAATATATGTATTTCAATTTAATGTTTAAATAATTGACCACCTAATATTAATATAGTTTTCCATAGCCTAGGTCAGTTATTTCGTTATTTTCGTAGGTTGGCAATGCTTCAGACGATTCCCAATGGCACTTTAAAAGACTCAATTGTATGTAAAGTAAATCAATCACACTGTCAAATTAACAGACAACTCTTAAGTTAACAGACTGCTTTGCATAAAAATTATAAAATGCATGGTGCAGTTATATTTTTTTGTCTAGCTCATAAAATCATCATATTCATACAAACGATTGAAGCGAGCCATAATTTATAAAAATTTTACTCATTTACATATATATATTTTTAGAATTTTAATAAATTCATAGTTATTTTGAGTCAGAAGCTAATTCGAGCGGCGAATTTAACAAATTAAGATAAACTTTAAAATGTAATATGCCAGAAGCCCTATGGGAACAGAGTATCACGCAGTCGGTTGCGCCCGACTGCAACGTTCTTACTTGTTTTTTTTTTACGAAATAAAGAAGTTCAAACAAAAATTGTTTTAAATTAGAAATTAGGATCAGCTTTTTGGACTCTTTATGCACCATTCTACTTTTCTTTATTTAAGTATTCATTCACTATTTCATTTTATGAACAGTTTTTATGCTGCGCCTCGACAAATGATAGAGATTGAAAGTTTTAGAAATTATTAATTAGCAAATTTGTTTGACAAGTAAATAAGATATAGAGTTAAGAACCAAAATATTTTACAATTTTTATTTTTATAAAATCAGTTAAATATTAAATCATAAATTAAGTCAAAAATTAATTAGTGTTCGCAAAGTTTTGACAGCTAAATTTTGGATATAGTTCCCATGTACATATATGGCAGCTATCTGAGTTTCAATATTTCTCAAGATTCTCATAATTTTTTTTTTAACCAACTCAAAATTAATTTTTGAGATAACATTTTAAGCTAACAATTAATTTTAAAATTTAATACTTTAATTTTTTAATTTTATAAAGGACTTTTAATTCAAAAACTAAAAAATAAAATCTTTTTAAGTAAAATAAAAATAAAATTATTAATTATTATTTTTAATTAATTAATTTTTTTGTTTTACAAAGGAATGTTAATTTAAAATCCAACAAATAAAACATTTTTAGGAAAATGAAACCTTTTTAAGTAAAATATAAAAAAAAATTATGAATTTTTATACATAAATCTAGAATCGATTCAAGTTAAAACTATTGCCAATTTTAATATAATTTTTGACAAAAAAATAATATATATGAGTTTCAAAACTCTATTGAAAAATCATTTCATCATAATTTGCCTCTAGATTCATTGACAATACAATTCTAAGCTGCAAAGAAGTATTTATATTTTATATAAAACTTGCTTAAAAATTATATTAAAAATATAAAAAAATTATTTAAAACCAACTTAAGCCATCCTTAAACAAATAATATGACAAACCAAGATTGCAATCGCTTCCAAGCCTTAAATTCAGTAAATTAAAAAAATATCTGTATGACCTATGAGAAAAAGCATTCTTTTGCTTAACAAGTTAAAATCTTGTTCACACACGATATATTGAGCTTAAAATACAAATTATGTTTAAGTCGGCCTTTTCAAGGGGCAGCTGCCCTTCAACGAAAGTTCATATGCCTGCAGCATGTGTAGGCAATTGCGCAACACACACACACGCACTCGACAGGCAACACACTCGACTTGAATGACGGCATTTAAAGTAAGCGACAGCTATACAACCACAACAAGAATTGAGAATCAACAAAACAAAAAAAACACAGACTCACACTATAACAAGGTTAAGGTCAATTACAATTACAACAAACGACAACTGCCAATATCGTGCATAAATTGCGCGAAGTGTAGAATGAAATTGAGAACAAGTTTTGCAGTTTGCCAACGGGCCAACAGGCCAACGGACGGACGCGGCTTGAAGGCAAAGACTGCATGCAAAATACCTGTCGCCGTGTGGGCTGGCTGCAAATGGAGGAAGCGAGCGAGCGTTGCTGTTTGCTGTTACTTAGCCACAGCTGCAAATTAAGCTAATGAGCGAAGAAAAACCAACAGCAACAACAAAAGTAAATAATTATTAAGCAATTACGCGGCATAGTTCTAGACATCAACTCACAGCAGCAACAGCAGCAGCATCAGTTAGCTAAAGTATTTTCCCAAAGAAGCTGCAAGGTCAATAGCCAAAACGAACGTCAGACGACGACAGCAACTTGTCAACATGGTCACATAAATGTTGCACAACATGAGAATATGTTGCACAATGTTGCAGCAACAGAAGCGGGCCAGCGCCAGAGGTTAGAGTTGAGCGCTACAGTTGACAGCTGCGAGTTCGAGTTCGAGCTGAAACTAATGGCCCCAGGCCCCAGGCCCCAAGAGCGGGTGCGGCCGAAACCCAAATTATAATCTTGACATTAATGCGATTTGCAACGCCCGTAATTGTTGTTGCAGCCTTGAACTTTAAGCTTTTTGGGGCTTGGTTCATTCAAGTTAATTATGTTTCATGTTATCTTTCTTATTTATTGTTCGCTTCCCGTAGATTGCCGCGAAACGGAACGTTCGAAGCGCACCAAACGCCCACGCGCTCCGGAGCCCGTCAACTTTGAGCCGGAGCCGCAGCAGGATCTAGAGAATGAGGAGAGCGGCAGCCAGGAAAAGGATCTGCCCGAAATACCCGACAATTTTTTGAGTCCATCTGTGCGCGAATATCTGGAGTTGGGCAAATCAATACCGGGTGAGCATTACAACTGACAACTCCATCAATATGCGCGACTGGCCGTCATTAAGCGCATGCCACAAGCATTGGTTGAAATTAGGCAGCGGAGCTGTGAGAGGCTGTCAACACTGAATTCTAATACCCTGTAGGTATTGAGAGCGGGTATAAAAGGTTGCATGAAAATTGTGCATGTACCAGGCTTGTATTAAATGTTTACTTTAGCTGCATAGAGTTTGATTCATATTCTTGTTACTAGAGTAGAATGTTAAAAGTTTAGAACTGGGTCAAGATTTATATATACTATAAATCTATCTCATTAATAGTCAAGTCATAATAGATCTCAAATGTTATACATATAATAATGTCATACGAAGCAGCAATTAATATCTATGTTATTTCATTGTTATCGACTTTCTCAAATATTGATTTCTAGTTTTTCTTATGAGTTTTTCTGAAAACTTCTTTGGCTTTAGCTATGTATATATATCTATGCTATGTACCACATAAATTATTGTGCTATGTAATAAAGATTACAAATATTTCCATAACTTCAGATTAAGTAAAAACTTCTTATAAAATATCATTAAAAAATATCTGAGAAATTGAGTGAACTCCACGAATAAAGCAATTCACATACAGAAAGTAAACTCAATATAAATTTATAATAATATATTTATATATATATATACTATACGTATATCATATATACTAACTACAGGATATCAACTAGTCAATCCCTCTCCGTTCACAACTTGTTTTCATTTTCAGTTGCAAAATGCATTTTTCGTCAAAAAACAAAAAAAAAAATGCTTTTTAAATTATTTTTCGAATGGAAAATTTGGCACAGAAGTGCAGCTACTCGTAAATTCATTTATTAGCGAGTGGCGGCGGGGTCAAGCCGGGTCGGTGGAGCCGGCGGTGCATGTCAGATTTGTTTATGCCAGCCATACGACACGCTTTTTTTTTTTGCATTTGGCTGGCTGGGTGCGTGCGTGCATTTGACATTTTTTGAGGGGGGCTAGCAGGAAGCTGGTTCAATGTGCGTTTTTTTCTCTAGCGTGTGTTTGGCTGCAGCTGCACTTTCTTTGAAGTAAAAAAACATCAGATGAAGTGAAATTGATTGGAAACAAACAAGAGTGTTTGTTTATTTTGGCCAGCGCACTAATTGCAATAACCAAATAATCTTTCAGGTCGACCCGGCGTAGACTATCCCATACTCTCGGCCATACCCTATACGAACTTCTACTGCGATGAACAGTCCTATCCGGGTTTCTTTGCGGACATGGAAACCAGATGCCAGGGTGAGTAGCACATCATCTCCCTCTCTCTCTCTCTCTCTCTCTCTTTAGCTACATAGATCTAACGGTTTATATTGACAGGTTGGCACTATTGCGACATTGATGGACGTCAGGCCTCGTTTCTGTGCCCCAATGGCACACAGTTCTCGCAGGCGGTCTTCGTCTGCGATTGGTGGTTCAATGTACGCTGCGATCTCTCGCCCCGGCTTTATGCGATCAATGCACGGCTCTATCAGCGCCCCAAGGTGAATCCAACTCGACCACATCGCATCATCACCAAGCAGCTGGTCGAAGACATATTCACTTGAGCAGCTTACACAGATCTTACGTATATAGACTTTAAAAATAGTTTGTCAACAACTATTAGTGCTTAGATTTTGTGTTTATGCCACGAACATGCATGCTTGTGTCTATCATGATTTATAAATGGTTCTCAATTAGATTTCGACCGAGTTTAGTTTACTTCTCAAGCGTCAAAGTGTGCTGCAAATTTATATTCCTTAAGCACGCTAAGTTTTTTTTTCTTTCAAAAATGGTCGCTAAATAATTGAAGCTTTGAGAACTTTCAAAAGATCGAAATGTTGATTAAAGAATAGCATATGCTTAAAATTTTATAAATATATTTTTTTAAGAATAATAATTGCAAATTGTTAAGTAATTAATTGTTCTTTCAAAACTCATGTTTTCATTAAGAAGCAAATTATGCATTAAATATATCAAATTAAGAAAAAAAACTGTTTTAAAAAAATGTATGCAAAATTAAAAAACAATTTTTGAAGTTATATGCTCCAAATTTGCATGAAAGTTTAAATAAAAACAATAAATATAAAAATAAAAGTTAGATTATAGTTCTCAAAGCACAAATGTTTTAAACTTTCAGTAAAATGAATATATATAAATTAAAAATTTAATATATCAGATAAATGCATTTTGAACATTTATTATTATATTTAATCGACATGCATTTTCATGTTTAGCTATATTTTCATACACATATGTCTACTATATTTAGTTTTTGCTCTAAATGTAAAGTTTTGTATATACATAGAATTAGTTTGATTAAAATAAAACTTATTCCTAAGTAAAAAAAAAAAGAAAGGAATGTTTGTATTTTTGAAATAATTTTTATGGAACTTCGGATATTCACAACAGCAAATTTAAGAGAAAAGTATTTCATATAAAGAGTATTCCAGTACTTTATAGCATACGAGTTAATACGAGCTCGTAGCTAACAATTCAAATAGTTTGTAGACTTTTGTTTGAAGAAGTTCGACAGTAACTCAATTAAGCTTAAGCCATCATTGATGCTAATTATAAAATGTGGATCTATTTGCTATGCCCTCAATAGGCGTATATATATATAATTTACGGTCAATCTATATAAGAGGCCAATAGTAACTGACTGACTTGACTGAATGACTTGGTTCTGGCTGTAAAAACTGTGTAGCGTATAATCTTCCAAGATTTGCCCCACGCCTGGTGTAGAGATATATAGATGCTATAATAATGGAGACATAGTTGATATAATAATTTTAAGTCTACTCAAAATTCAAGGCATTCAATTCAAGAACATGTATTATAATATCCATATAATCCATATATATCCATAACAAATAATTATCAATTTGACTACAGATTCTCCCAAGTTACCACAATCTAAATCTCTAAGATATTCAGCATCCCAATAGATCTCACTATAAATTGCAATTGCCTATCTTCAGGCGCACACAAATTCATGTTGCTGCCACAAAAAACTGTTGCACACTTTTGGCTGCTGCATGCAACAGCTAAAAATAAACTTAACGTGGCCAAAACGGCAGCAGCATTGGCCATGGCAAAAGTTTCGCGATGGCTGCTGTTCGAGCATGCGGCTCAATGGTCTAGGGGTATGATTCTCGCTTTGGGTGCGAGAGGTCCCGGGTTCAAATCCCGGTTGAGCCCGGCTATACGAATTTTTTTGTAGAAAATGTTTTAAAGGCGGTTTTTATTTTTTCGTATGGCTTGGCTGGCTAGTTAATTAAACAAACAAGTCGAGCGATTGTCATTTGCAGATATGAGCAAAGTATTTGGCTAACAGCTGCTGCTGCGGTTGCCACTGTGGCTGCTCTGGCTGCTGCAACAGTTGAGAGATGGCTGCCGGTTGATTTGAGCGGACGCTGCAGTCGCAGTGAACCAGCTAAGACGATAATGAACCGGGCCTAAAATATGTGCAGCTCGTTTTGTAGCTGCAACGATTGAGCTGGCGATAAAGCAGTGTGTGCATGTCTGCATATGCGTGTGTGCTTTATAGACGACAATTGGAAAATTGTGAACAATGAATATGGTGGTTTGCCATCGCGTCGCGTCGCCTGCATTCGCTTTTGTCCAGTTGTAGTAGCTGGTGTGAATAGATCTAAAATACCGTCAAATAACCCGAATGCCCGAAAGTTCAACATTTATGATGTAAGCGCGAGTTATCTGCTTAAATAATTTCCCCTACTTTTTTACGTTTGTGTGTGCGTAAGACATTAGCCATAAATAATTGAACCGAAGAATGGAGACATCTCAATCAAGTCTTACCAAACCACACAGCTGACTTTCACCACCTGGCCTGGCGCAGCACAAACAAATCAAATCAGCCAACGATATGCAATTTTGGCTAAAATAACTTTTAATATCGTGGCCTTCGCTGCATGCGCCAAAATGCGACTGAGAAAAAGAAAAAATGCAGGCCACAAACATCCAAAAGTAATATAAATAATAAGCAGCTGCGTTAGAGTTAGCCGGCAACAACAAGTGCCTGTTAGCCAGTTCCACTGCACAATATCAACAACATCAGTCAACCAAAAAAACAGCTCACTCTTTGGCCAATCCACATGACAGCAGCCCACAGCAGCCCATAGCAGCTGCCTTTACGTCAAAATTCATGAAAGCGCAAAATGTTGCCTTAGCGATGAGCGCGTGACAACTAATCCTAGCAAAAATGTTGGCTGAATAAGATGAATGCTTGTTGAAAATTGTTGAGATTGACATACAAAAATCTGGCTTAATCAAAAGAAAATAATTCTGAAGCGTAGAAAACTGTTTAATTGAACTGATGATAGCTTACAACATATCTACTATGATAACTCGAAAGATCATTAACACCTTAGGACAGACTCAACTAGTTTAGATTACCATTTTCTGAGATTTCCATTAAATTTTATAGTAGTTTTTCTATAAACTTCATTCAGAATTTTGTATCTTTAGGTCCAGAGCTATAAATATTGAGGTTTGTGAGTTCTACTAGATCTTATGGGGGTTCATAAAAAATATATTTAAATATATTTATTTTAAAAATATTTTAATTTAATTTTAATACTAGATTTTAATGGGGGTATAAAAAAATATATAAATAAAAATTATATTATATATTTATATATAAACAAATAAAATTATTCAACAGATTCTTCTGAGTGATAAAAAGAAAAATTAGTTCATTTTTTGCTTGAAGCTTTGTAATTTTCAATGAGTTATAACTTTGAAAGACTAGCAAGATTTCTTATGATAATAAAACCAAAAGGTTGTTATGGTTCATAACAAAAAGTCTGAAGTTTCTGAAATTGTTAAGAATGAAAATGCAATTTTATGCTCATTTTTTATAATCATTACTATAAGACTATTAAATAATATAATAATCAAACCAAAATGAAATATAAATAAATTATAAAAATACATAATAAAAGTAAAAGCAGATCACATTCCGTCATGCCCACATCTGGCCATCTCTAAAAAAAAAACACATCTCAATGCAAACTTAGGCCTGCATTTGTAAAATTTCAAAGTTATGACACTGGTTGTTGGTCGTTTGCTGTATATAAACGTTAAGTGATCGCTGCATGACGACCAGCTGACAACGAACAAGCTGCAAAAAATGTTCATGTTTCACATGTTCTTTTTAACTGGCGCACACATGGCGTATGAGTAATATTTTGGGTTAATGTTTTGTAAAAGGCAGCAAGCAGCAGCAGCAGGAGCTACAGCAACATGAAATCGTATCAATTGCAATTGCACTCAACAAATCACAAGCTTTTGCTGCTGGCCAACAAATTGGCGTCTAACTTGACTCTAGAGTCAGGTGTGGTTGAACCGTTAATGACTTCTGCTGGCGGCCAGAAACAGAAACTTAAAGCAAAAAAAAAACCAAACTCCACCAATTTTAATGAGGCATCGGCAAAGAGTTGGTAGCACAAACAAGCGATCAGCTGCCATGATCAATGAACTGTTATGCTTGTTTGTTTTTAGACCTGGTCAAGTGAATGCCATTTGCTTTGGGAGACAAAAAGTGAATGTAAACAGTGAAAGGATTCGCTCAAGCTGCGCCTCAAAGTTCAATTACAAAACATATAGCAGCATCCAAATAAAAAAAATTAATTATGAAATTATACAACTCAGCTAATTTACCTATCAATGCATGGCAAATAGAGCGAATGATTGCTCAAGACCTGAAGAATTGATAGCAACTCTCTGGAAATATGAGAGCCTCCCGCATGTCACGCAATTGAGTGTAAAATTACCTTTTCATTCATAAAATACTTATAGCCATAACAAGGCAACGAAGAAAAGCGTGCACATTTTCACTTATGCATTTTCCCTTTGCCATGAGGCAACCTGCCTGTTACGTGCTCCCCCAGCTAAGCCGCTGTAATATTAGCTGGCGCAAAAACTCGGTTACTTGGTCAGCTGCAGGCAAGAGCACCCACCAGCACCTCCGCCACCACAACCACCACCACCACCACACACACAACCACAGGCATCTCTCGTCACGCAGCTGTCCATAATGCAAGCGTTGCAAAAGTTGCATCATTATCAACATAAGTTATGTCTAAAAAAATATATGTTTTAAATATTATTATAAATGCCAAAAGGCAAACTGATTGCCTCATAACAACTCAAATTTGATATGAAATTTGCGATTCATTTAAATTTCTTTTGGAATTTAGAGCAATAAACAGCTTGATACCTTTATCAGAATTTAAATAGATTTCTGCAATATGAGTTGAATACGTATGCAATTAATTTTAATAGATATGATATGTTCTAGAAAAAGTTTAGAAATAAAAAATAGTTTCTTTTGATTAAGCTAAATTTTGTTTTTGTAAAGTATAATAATTGAAAGCCAAGCTTGCTGCTTAGCATATCTTAAGCAGCAAAACTACGATATCAAATCAACTGATCATTTGTAGATTCAACTAGCTCTTTACTATTGATACAATCTGACTGATGGGCAGAACAAAGAGGTGAATTTATGTAAATTTTCAATGTTAGTGACAGATATAGTCATAAAAACTTGTCTATTTATACTTGTCTATTTATATATATAAATATATCTCATAACACTAACACCTGTGCCTTATAGATGTCATAACAATATTAAAACAAACAACATCATGAAATTATCAGCGCATAAGAATGGCATTCCCATGTATTCATTTTCCAAAGCTGAAGTCTCTATTACTTTAATTACTATTTTTCATATTAAGTGGGAAGGCGAAAGGTATCCAAAATCCAAAATATACAAGATCTATGCATTCATTGCAGGTTTCTATCCTATTTAGCATTCAAGCAATGCTTAAAAAACTATATAGAATATAGAACATTGTGTTCAGACGGACGGACATAGCTAGACCCACTCAGCTCATCATCCTGATTAAGAATATATCTCCTACTAGGGGATTGCCACGCCTTCTTCATCCGCTTACATACCTTTTCACTAAATAATTATACCCTAAATTCCCATTTTGAATAGGTATAAAATTCACATTCTAAATTTCATTTATTATTTCTCTGTATAAAATTCAATTTCCGAAACAAGCAATTATCACAGCGGTGCTATTATTTTCTTCCACACTCTATATCGCAGCTCTCAATACAATTTGCTATAACAATTGATTTGAGTTGCATTGTTTAGCTATGGCATCGATGGCAAGGACACTTTTAGGCAACTCATATAACGAGGTCGACAATCATAGAGTTATATACATAGTATCAGCATATGCTAAACACATTTGCACATACTCAATGGCAATGAAAACAAATTAAAACCGAAAGCTCTCGACAAAGTTTCTAAACATTACACTCATTGACAAATTAAGTGTAAATAACACATTTTGGTTAAGCAAACAAATACCAGATCATCAAATGCTAGCTGAATAGCAGCAGCAGCAAAGTGCTTGACAACAGGTGCAGCAGGGTGTCGTCAGGTGTAGAGTAAAGTGCATTTGCATAATGACAATGCAATTTGAAATAAACGCAGGACACATGTCAGCGAATAAATTAATTCTATCTCTCCCTCTCTTACTCTCTCTGACTCACAAATTATTTCTGCAGTCAAAGCAAACGAGGCACAGAACAATATGTTTGAATTGGCCAACAGATTGAGCCACACTTTGGTCAAGCAGACGTTGCTTGATGATATTTTTAATGCAGCCAGAGACACAGCAGCTGAACGAAGACGTGCTCACACACACTTGCATTAATTGCCTGGCCTAAAACATAAATGTAGTAAGTAGCTTGCTCCATTCCATGCTGCCTGGTTGCAGCTAACCTCCATCATACCCTGACTGCCAGATGCTCGCTTCCTGCTCTTCCCTCGCTCTGCTGGCCATATTTCAATTATAAAGAACTCAAACGAACTCAAAGGCGTGCAATTTTCAAATGCCAATTGATTTTGCAGCACTGCCTGAGCTCCCACGCCCAGCCGGATGGATGGACAGACGGACGGACGGACGGACCTGGCCCCACACATACACACAAAACATTTCCGCCGTAGTTTTGCCCGGCGACTTGTTAGTTGCATGGTTTTTTGTGCGGGCAGGCAAACAAATGCGGCAATTGGCATAACATAACTAGCGGAAAATGAAAGAATTATATGTTGATCGACTGGCAGATACCATGGGATTTATTGATAACAAGAGTGATGCATGAACTGCTCTGGAAAATATTTTCTTGATTTATTGCTGAGAGTCTGTGAGACCTGAGAATTGGTTTTTGGCAAATTGGTTTTTGCTATTTATTTTTTAATTCCAAAAAAAGTTCAAGTTAATAAAGATTTCTTTCTAAAATTGTGTAATTTAAATAATTATATATTCGTATAATATTTTAATACATAAATAGCTTGTTTTTAGCTTTGGTTCAGTTGATAATTTGGGTTTATAAATAAACATAGGCTTGTAGCAAATATATCCAAAATATTATAAAAATTATTCTTTTCATATTTTAAAATTTAGTTTCAAGAACTTTTCTTGTATAATTCTAAGCTATATATGTAAATTAATTTACATGCATAATCTATATAGCAAAGTTTAGGCATTACAACTTTAATAATCTTAGATCAAAAGTCGCTAAATTCTTGCATGTTTTAACATGTTCAATTTGATGCGTAATAAACAATTTATTATGAATAAAATTATGTGTTTAAATTATGTTTAAAGATAATTAGCTAAGATTATGAATTTGGATAAGAAGCAACCAGATTAATCAATTATAAGCGGAACAGCGAAAACAAGCCCCTAATCCTTATATTTTAGGCATAACATGAAAACATTCGGAATATATTTGAATATCAATTGGTTTCCAATGAAGAACTGCTAATATAGTATTAATTTTTAATACGAGATTCGGATGAAAATAATAAAAGATAATCAAATTCGATTAATAATTATAAGCTAACCCCTTTTTTCATATGGCTTATCTTGAATAACTATCTGCTGCCTTTGACTACACCAAAGCTATAAGTTTTAGAGGATATCTAAAGCCCAGCATTCAAGTCATAGTCTGGTTAGTAGGTGCCTCCTCCAGCAAACACTCGCTGGCTCGCAGTTCCATTCAATTGCGTTTGGCATTCGAGGCGCGTGATTTTGCAACTTGTGAGCTGGATTTGCCTTGTACTATTTTTGCCAGAGAAAATACGAATGGGGAGCGGGGAGCATGCAGCAGGCAGTGCAGTCAGAGCTGGCAACCGCAGCACCCGCAACATTTTGCCAACAGCCACCGCAGCTACAATGTTGACAACGACAGCAACCCAAACGGATTCGCATCCGCGTCCATTTCCATTCCCATTCCCATTTCCATGTCCACCATTCAAAACCATTTAAGCGCTTTGGCTAGCTCGGTTTTTGCTTTCAGTTTTCTTTTTCTTTTTTTTTTTGTGCTCCCTTTTTTATGGAGTTTTCCACAAAGTTTTTTTTTTTCTCTTCTATTTTCCTTTTTATGGGTTATTTTGACGCCTTTGGCGCTTTGCTTAGGAGCAGGAGGTGGGCGTAAAAAATAGAGTGAAGCAAATAAAAGACTGCCACAGGAAAAAGAGCATGTTATATTTCTTTGGCTGGGCATTATAATTGAAAATCCCACAAAGGTGTCGTCTGTGCGCTTTGTGACTAAATTGAATTTAGTAATCGGTTCTTTACGCTCCTCCTTTTTTTTTTTTGCACATCTTTATTGGCTTAGAAACGGAATAACAATCCAACAGGTTTTTTTTACTCCCTAACTATTCCAATCAATACAAATTTTAGGATGGTTTTTCCCTCTTTAAGGTCAAAAAAGAGCTGTAAAATCTGTTGCTGCTTGATCGTGATTAAACACGCGAACTCGAGTTGCCTCACTTTTTAATTGTTTTTGGCATTCATTTATGGGAAAAACAACTAACATTACCACCACCACAATCTATTCGTGCAATTAAACTGGAAACTTACTAATTGAACTTGAAAACTAGCGAATTAAAAGTAAATGTAAATGATGAAAAAATTTAAAGACATTCATTAATCAACTTCAGTGTGAAAAGCGCAAACAATAAAATATAATTTCAGGTCATTGTATATGATATATGTAGATATATATGTATGTATACATAGATGTATGGATGTATGTGGGTATCATATGAGAGCTTGCATCTTAACGTGGTCATAAATTAATCTTTCGACTTATGGATAAGACAAACTTATAGAAAGTGCAAAGCTTGCGTGATGGTCAAACAAAAAGTAGTTGGGAAAATCAATGGAAAAGAGCTAAGCGCTAAGCAAATACTCTCCCAAATATGTTGTAAATAACAATAACAATAATACAAATAATAATTAAGTAATAGCTGCTAAAGAGTTATATAAATTCCTAGCTGCAATAGCGCCATTAATAGCAACGTTTAAGTTGGGAAAAATGCATTAATTTTTGATTTGCCACGCCTTTAGTGGGCGTATATATCTTAACAGCTTAACAAATCGCATACATACAATATATATTTACTTTCCAAATTCCAAGTGTTAAGCCTTAATAGACATACAGACAGACGTACATTGCACAAATGAACGAACGCAAAGCATTTTGCCGCTATTGGAACTAAAAACTTGAAGTTTTGGAACATATACTCGTTGGTGCTCTCATTTTATAAAATGTTAAGATTTTTCTAATACGCCCACTAGGAGCGTGGCAAATCAGAAAATATATCTCTATATCTGATATTGGAGAATTGTTATTTTTTAACGTTCTAGAGAGCTGAAATTTGAAATTTTTACTCATGTTGACAACGCTGGACCAAAAATAGGCAGTATGAAGCAATGTGAAATCACGATATTAATTAAATTTATTGAAATTTCTCCACAATTTTTGTAGAATATAAATTATATTTTATTAAAAATCACAGAACATGGACGATAAGTTCAAGTCAACCCTCAAATTTAACCACAAATGACTTAAGCTGTAATCTGATATGAATAGGAGCACACATATTATATATATTCTCCACTATATAACAAGCAGCTACACTACAATTTCAAGAGGCGTCTTTGTTAGGCCTTAATATTGCGTGTCCAAATCAAATTTTGTATGTTTTATTACTGACAAAGCTGATTATATTTTGTGGCTTATGATTTTCATGAAAAGCGCAAAGGTTAATTATCGCACAGTGAAAGGCGGCAATGCATCAAATAAATAGATAGAATTAGCCGCCGGCTCAGGTACATCAAATGGTGAATCAATCAGTTTGAAAACGTAGCATAGGTAATTGCCTGTTAATGGATTCATTACAAGCAGCAAAAGACAGCTACAACGGCAACAGCAACAACAACAACAACAACGAAACGGTAGTAAAAACAAAACACAGACCTGACCTAGGGCAATGCAAAGGTAAAACAAAAAAAAACAAGATCAAACAGCAGCAAGCACTATTAACAGTCAACGTCGGCAGATCGCACAGCACGCGTTTGCTGACCGCACGAATGGCAGTCGAAAATGCAAACACAGCAAGAGAGTGAGAGAGAGCAGCGGGCGCCTCTCGCGCTGTCGGCAAGCAAGCAAGCAGTGCGCGCACTGCTTGACTCAAGCTGCAACAATTTCAAATAAACGAAACGCGCAGCCGCGCTTTTGCCTCAGTTTCAATTGGAACGTTGCGCATGCGCCGTGCACGACATAAAACGCGCGCGCTTTTTAATCAGCGAATTGTGATTTGGTTTTTGGTGGTTTGTGCGAAATCTTTGTCATTTAACCAAAGTTTTAATAATTAAAAGCTAAAAATTCTAGACCATTTACATTAATAAATGATAAAAATCGCGTACAGCAGCAATGTGAAAGTTGACTTCGAAAAAATTCTTATAAAATTAAGTTTATTGTGTGTTAAACGCCAGCAACAAAGAAAAGTGAAAATATGCCGAAAAAGCTTTGACGTCTTTTTTTTATATTTGTTAACACAACGACGAACCCTTTTTGAATAATCTGTCGAGAAGCAAGCCATAAAATAGACAGATTTATGCACCAATTTGCTGCGATAGAGCAGCATTTTGTTTATTTGTATTTATTTGTTTGGGTTTTTGGGAGAGAGCGACCAATTAGTTTAAATGCTTTGGTAATTTGAGGTGTGAAAAGGCCGTAAAATAAAAATGTAAATTGAAAGTGTTGCAAAAAATAAAGTATACAAAATTAATGTTAATAGAGGCTTAGTTTTCATTCAATTCATTCCATTCATTGAGGTTTAGTATTAATATTCTTATATTATTTAAGACTCTTTGGGTCATGCCAAAAGCATCAATTCATTCCATTCATTGAAGTTTAGTATTAATATTCTTATATTATTTAAGATTTTTTAGGTCATACCCAAAGCAGCTCACAAATTTCACTCTCAAATCAAAACTTCTCAACAACTTTCCAAACAGTTTTTCTTTACGCTTTATGCTGTTGTCAATCTTGTGATTCTATTGCATCGAACAACTGTTACCTTTAACGCTCCACACAAAGCCCACACCTTAAAACAATATAAAATTTAGACATTCTCTTTTTCTTTTTTTTTTATTATTATTAACACAATGATTATTGTTTCGTATATAATTTATACGTGGGGTAACGCCCACAAGTAGAACTATACTTCTTTTTGGCGGTGCTTTCTATTCAATTTCAAGTTGACAATTCTCAGTTTAGATTTATCCGCTCATAAAATAATTATAGCTCTTTGCTATTCTGTATGTAGACAAGATTTAATATGCTTCTATAAAACCAGCTGATTTAAAGCAGAAATACCAAAACAACGAGTTGATTTATAAACACGATTCCCGTATCACCATCAACAGAGGCATCCCAAAAAAAAAGGCAAAGATAAATAAAAATGCGAAGTCCGAGCCATAGCAGTTGTTGCTGGCTGTTGCCATTGGCATTTGGTAAGTACAAATCAAAATCAAAAACTAGTAAGAATGCTCTACTAGGATATGCTCGACTAGTATATACCCTGAACTATAGGTCAGGTCAAAATTGCATTTGAACTACTTTTTATTGTAATATCTTTTATATATAGTTCGATATTAACTTTGATGTTTATTATTTGAACTATTTCAAGTTAACCAGAAAGGAAATGCTTTAATGGCTAAGCTAAAATCTATATTCCAAATCTATATTCTAACAAACTAAGTTTCAAAATAGACATTTATCTTTTGTATGGATATAACATCAATGAGTAGAATGAGGAGTGTTAGATTCAAATGTATTAATTGTATGATAGGTTTTCAGATCTTAAAATGTCCAAGTTGGCAAGACATGATTGAATCAATATCAATGTATACAGATTCACCTGCTCCACACAACCAATATACCTCGTTCCCTCATTATAAATGCGCTCTGAGTATAATTACCCGTTTATACCGCTAGCTGATAAACTCGTTTCACTTGCCACCGGGCCGCTGGTGCTGCTGCTGCAGCTGAGGCTGGTTAGCTTGGGTGCTTCAACGGGAGCAAGGTCGCAAATGTCGCTGCTACACATTCGGTAAATATTGGCTAGAAATTATGCAATCCCCGAAGGGGGCGCAGGCAACAGCTGACAACGAGTTCGCGCGCTGGCCCCAGGGATTTGCGAGGACATTACGAAATGTCAACAAAAATCATAGCAAAGCGCTACGCGATTGTCCAACCATTGAACAATTGCCAGGAGCCAGGTCGCATTTTGAAAATTATGTATAAGCGGCCGCTAATACCGGATCTAGTCGAAATGATAAATATCCCAAATACGTGCGCATAGCGGCATTTGATTCGTTTAACGCTGCACGATTGAGCAATGTGCAGCACACACAATGTGGACGCGTCGGCCACGGTCCATGAAGTTGTAGACCTTAAATAGGATTCATCATATTCATTGACAGCCAACGAATTACAACGTCGCATAACTGTCCAACAGCAGCATTTTTACCTGTCTAGCTGTGTTTGTTTCTATATATGTGTGTGGTGCGGGGGCCGCTTTTCGTCTCGGGGCAAACGTGCTACATTTTGTGTGCACTGCATTTGCAACTCTGCAAAATATGCAGCTAATTTATGCAGCTCGTTAGCGCATGGAATGCGCTTTCGTGGGAGTTTTCTGGGGATGGCTGCCATTGATATGTTAAGCAGGGCGAGACAGGCGGCAGACGGCAGGCGGCAGGAGTTGAGTTGAGTTGAGTTGAGCTAACTGATATGAAGTAAGGAGAAGTCAAACAAAACAAAATAGAGCTGTCAAGCAGTTGCGAAATATCCCAAGCAGTGCTATCAACTGCAATTGTATGTGTAAATCTATGCGCATGTATTAGTGCATGCTACAGAGATTAATTTGCAGGGCAGCAGAGTGTGTGGTCTGTGTGTGTGTTTTGTGTTTACAAGTGAGAAGTTAACAATGAAATTTGATTGAATTAAAAATTATAGCAATTTTGTTTGATATAAATATATATTCAATCTATATGCATATATATATTTTATTTTAAATCCAGTCACTTGCAAACTTAGCTCTTTAAGGAATAAATATATAGTTAAAATGCTTTTACTATATTATATTTAATACATGAGCTAAAGTTTCCCACAAAATCTATCTACATTTTCGTTTATCTGCTTTTCATTCAAAAAAAAAAAAATGCGTTTCTTGCACGTAAATAATCTTCAAGTAACTCAGGTATTAATGTCATTTATCAATATTTGCACTTCGCCAAGCCAAATCTAAAACTCGTCACTCTTTACACTTGTCAGTTTGATGTTTGCATAAAGCTTCGAGATAGATTACTTGAAATAATTACAGTTAACCTGTTATATTGCAATAAATTTTTGTTTAAATGCTTTTGCATATTAAAGATAAGTGTTGGATAAAAACGCAAAAACAAAAACTCGCCTCACTTTCCCTTGACATTATGTTAATAACTTCCTAAATATATTATGGCAAAAAGCAAACAAACAAATTCACGTTCACGTTCACGATCACGTTCACTAATTACCGTGAACTGTAAATCTTTCGTCATTTTACATCATAATTTGAGTTTGTCAACTTTTCGGCTCTCGGGAAAATTAACGAATTTTGTATATATTTTTTTTTCTTTTTTTTTTTTGCTCACCAAACTTGAATAATGGTCTTCAGGTGGCGACCGACAGCCAACTAGCAATGTAGTCGAAGTGGCAGCAACGCCCACCTGGGGGCAGCTGCATGGTAAATGCTGTAACGCTCAAGCTTCAGCTTCAGCGTTCAGTTAAAACAAGATTTTTCACTTGCCGCGCGTGGACAAACACAGCTCGACCGCTAGTGAAAAGAAAAAGTAAAATGTTTGCCGAAATCACTAAGAAAAAAAAGAAGCAAGTAAAAGTGATCAAGTCGCATGGGCTCGACTAGCACATACCCTGACGTGCTGTAATGGTTTTTGAAGCATTCTAGTTTTTATTTAAATACAGGCTACAAATATGGAATCAAAATTTGTGTATGAGTCAAAATGTCTCATGATTTAGGGTCCACTAGGAAAAGGATCCAATATATTCAGTACTCGATATTCTATCTATACTTTGGGAGTATCTGTATGTCCAAGTTGCTGACTCTAACTCTTCAGATATCCATCTATACCCAAATAACTGAAGTTTTAATATCGATAACAATGAAATAAGAAAGTTATCGATGTAACGACATATACAATTTGAGGCTTTTCTAGGACTTTTAGGCTTCAAGATCAATGGACAAGAATCTCTATAATATATCGACTTAGTCACGTCCTCTGCTACCAAAACTTTGCACAAAACTTTGATACCCTTTGCTATCTATTTGCAACAAGTTGAGAGCATACACAAAAAAAAAAGTCAGAGTGAAGCAAAATTGTATCTGGCGAGGCAGCAGTTAATCGGAATCGCCTCGACTTGTTGCAGCCTGTGTCAATGACTTTGAAATGATTTTCAACGACTCTCGCGAGTTTCTCAATTCGAAATTTCACTGAGTGCGGGTCAGCATCGTACGTGAATTTGATTAGCAATTGGATAATTGATATAATGCGATCTTAAACTGATGGAAAGCAATGTTAGACGAATACGTGACATTACACTTTTACTTAAATGCATAAATTGTCTGCACTCTCTGTGAATACCAAAAGTCGATTGGGAATCGAAACGGATATTACGCGCACTTTTAACCCAATTAAGAGCATAATTTTGTATCAGACGGAGTTGAGGCTGAAAACAAGTTGCGCAACTTTTGCTTTTAGCCGCTTTTCAAGTTCAATGCTGTTACGGCTTTTCCAATCGGACTGCCTCACATTTCCTGTCCAGCTTATGCATTCGATTTTCGTTAAATACACATATGTAAAACAGTTTCTCATTTTTGTTGGACCAAAGCCAACCAGTTGGCTCAACTACTTAATCCTACAGGGAAATTTCACAATTTCACGCGGCACATTGCAACATTTTTTTTTCTCTCTCTCGTTTTTTTTTTCTTTTTGCCTGCGAATGGCTTTCATTTGAAGTGGACTTTTCATTTGCATTCGTGCTTTGATTGTTTTGTGGCCTTTGGCAAATTTGCACAATTTTCAGCCAAAAGCAGTTAATAATTTGGCAACGCAATTGGCAAGTCCGTTTCGCAGATCAAGTGCTTTACTTAAGTAGGCGGAAGACAAGACTTAAGCGTTAAACTCGTTTTAATCTATTTGACTGCACAGCAGGTGCAAAAACTAGGAGCTAAAATCTATTTTCGATGGATTCTATTAACATAATATCTCACTCAAAATTTAATATAGAAATTCGTTGTCAGGTTTTTTTCTAGCAATAATTTTGGAAAGGTTTTTAATTTAAATATAAATGTTCAAGAATGTGATTTCAGTTTGTTGTTATGAATTATTAAGAAATCGAACGAAATATGTCATAATCGTAGGCAACAACAACAACAAAAACAACACATATGCATTACATAAAGAAAAACCAAAGAGAGTTGAGGGAAAACAAAGCGCTTCATACATGAATTTTCTTCAATCAAAATTCAAATGAAAGCTAAACTTAGCAGAACGAAGAGGAATATACACTAGACAAGCTGCCAAAGTTGCGAAAAGATAAAGCTTAAAATCTCGAATATTGAATTTAAGTTTTTTGTTATCGATAACATAAACAAGAACAGTTATCGATTTTTGAGAATGGGAATATGCAAGATTAATTATACTACAGATGGCATTGGGCCCATCATATTGCAGTTATTAATTGTCTGATATGATAAGAAGCTTAGGACCTTATCGATTATTAAATTTGTGAAACTTTTCAGTTATCGATAAGTAAAGCAAGAATAGTCATCGATAACATATTTGCTTATTAAAGTTGGTTGAAGGTGCAATTGTATTCAATTAGAAAATGTCAGCAGATGTTCAATGAAATACTATCGATAGTATCGATATTGAACCATTATTTATAATGTATGGCTATATCTTACCTTGCAGCTACCATTATCAATTCATTGGCACAAGCCACATAGATATCACATCTATTTGTTGTTTGTAGTTTGCAAATTATCTTGAATTTTAAGAGCGGCGCCTATCAGAAGTATTTCAGAAGTAGGAACCAAATGAAACTATCGGAACTGTTTTACAGTTAACATCATAGAATATGTAAGATAACTGAAAGATTAAAACCAGTTTGAGTCTTAACGGGTTTACTGAACTGGCTTTGAATAGTGAAAGCTCAACAATATGTGGCCAATGTCAAGTCGCAGTCTTTTCAGTCATTCAATAAAACTATTTAGCATATATCGCAGTATAATTCGATACAGTTTAGTCACTTCTGGGTGTTGTGTTTCAAAATAATGCCAAAAATGTAGAATAAATTTCGAAAAATTCTAAGAGTTAAGTTATGCAAAGCTCACAGCTGGAAATGTCTCATGAGTTGCCGCCGTCAAACTAATAAACAATACTCTTCTCAAATGAATACAAATTGGTTCACATGCATATTCGATGCATAATTAATAGACTCTAGCCATACAAGTGTATATACATAGTGTATATAAATATATTTCATGCGCCGCTAAGCAACCCAGCAACAACAATTGAAAACTGGGCTAACAACAATTGCATGAGCAGATGATGTCTGTGCGCCCGCTGAGGTGTGTGAATATTTTTACAGTCATTACACGGCGTACTTTTGATTTTGGCAATAGCAACCACATGACGATGTTGGCCAAATAAAGCCGAAAAAAATGTCAACACATGATACGGTTACTCTTTTATATATACATAGATAGTAGTTATTGTTTTTAAATACCCTGTACATAGAAACCAAAGCTGACTTCATAGCATATCGTAGCAATCATATGTGATTCCAATACTTTTCTAATGTACTCTCTGTATACATCTTTATTCTCTGTCAGCATTAACAAACTGAAAGACGTTGAGATCTGTCTTCAGGCCGCATTTGAAATATATTCTATAAATATTCTTATCGATTCTTTAATTTTTTCTCTTAAATATATATTATCTGTGTTTGTAAGAAATTAAGTTAAGTTTAGAAGCAATACTTGGATTTTATATATAAAAATATTAAAAAGAAGTTTTAATAGAAGTAAGCACAACTAGTTCGCAAAACATTCTTACAATAAAGGAAAAAAACCTATTTCATCATTGAACAATAGCTAAAGCTGCTACAAAGGGTATTTGTTAGTCATGGCAAGCTCTCTCTTACTTGTTGTTTTTTGTTAACCTGGCTTATTATTAAACAGTGTAGAGAGTTGCTTTGTTAAGTGGGCAGACAATGTGTAATGGTAACCCAAACAAAACGCTGCATTTGGCAAGGTATTCCACTCCATTGTCGTTGTTGTTGTTATTGTTATTATCATTATTATTGTTGTTGCTGATATTTGGCTTAAAGCGCGACGCTTTCATATATAGCATTACACTTAAGGCTTAGGTGTTTGGCTCGTGCGTAACTCTGCTCTTAGGCCTTTATAACGGTTAGGGCACTGTGAGCGGCCTGAAATGTAGATGACAACATGACATAATTGTTCATTGTTATTGTTATTGTTATTGTTATTGCCGTAGCTGTGAAAATGCTAGCTGTGCTGACAACGCCTAGAAGTAATTTAATTAATTATCTAATTAACTACAAAGTGACATAAGATCCTAAGTCAAAGGGAAAGTTAAAAAGACGCGCCGATGTGACATGCGGCCAAGTCGTAGATCAGCTTACATGTCAGCTATATATATATATATAGCTATATGTGGCAGCGGGTTTACTGAACGATCGCCAAACGATGGCAGCTGCTCAAAAACCCATTCACTTCGCACTCGTGCCACGACTCGTTCATTGAATTGCACAAAAGGCATAATTGAAATTGTTCACTCACAAATGCATTAAACAAGCGGACATCAGTGATGCGATTCAAAGATGATAGGCCATGAGGGTATTATCCATTATTATTATTATTACATTATTATACGTGCAATTATGTTTTGATAACTCTATTCAATAAACAATGTTAAGCCTGAAGAGTTATTCCCCTTTGCAATTGTTATTTTCCTTAGGCAGCGAGAGAGTGAATATAGAGAGAGAGAGAGAGAGAGAGAGAGAGAGAGAGAGAGAGAGAGAGAGAGAGAGAGAGAGAGAGAGAGAGAGATGAGAGAGAGAGAGAGATGAGAGAGAGAGAGAGAGAGAGAGAAAGTGATGAGAGAGAGAAAGAGATGAGAGAGAAAGTGATGAGAGAGAGAAAGAGATGAGAGAGAGAAAGAGATGAGGGAGAGAGAAAGAGATGAGAGAGAGAAAAAGATGAGAGAGAAAGAGATGAGGGAGAGAGAGAATAGATGAGAGAGAGAAAGAGATGAGAGAGAGAAAGAGATGAGGGAGAGAGAAATAGATGAGAGAGAGAAAGAGATGAGAGAGAGAAAGAGATGAGGGAGAGAGAAATAGATGAGAGAGAGAAATAGATGAGAGAGACAAAGAGATGAGAGAGAGAAAGACGTAAAGAACGAGATAAATAGAGTAAGAGATAGAGAAATAAAGAATGAGAAAGAGAAATTAATAAGAGAAATAGAGCAATAAAGAATGAGAGAATAAGGACGATGTAAAGAAATGAAGAATAAGAAAAAGAGAGATCGAAAAATGAAGCGAAGAGCGAGAGAATGATGTGATGAAACGATAACAATAAAAGTGAAGTCGGAGAAAAGCACAATCTGAGTAAGAGACAAAGATGAAGAAGGGAACTCTAAGAAGGAGAATGAAAGAATGGGGAAAAGAAAACTGACACAACCAAAAACAAGATAACTGAGTAAAAATACTATAATAAAATATAAGAAAAGTAAATGCTATTAGCAATATATTACATATATCAGTTTTACTCTAAAATTAAAAAAAAAAATCATTTTTTTTGTTTTAAAATTTATTTAAATCCATTTTCCCAATATCATATTATTATATTTTGATTTCAAATTAGAGAGTTCATTAAATTTGGCATTGAGTCGCCTCGAGAGGAGTTCTAGTTAACACAACTCCTACATATAATTTATCAAATTATTAAGTCTATAATTAACTCGGATAATGTGTTTATGTTAAGTGTTCAATATAACATAAATGTATCTGCAAATTAACCCCCACCCTAACAACAACAAAAATAAATATCCCCCCCCCCCCTTCCCCCCCTCCCAATCCCCCCCCCCCCCCCCCCCCCCATACAAACCCCCCCCCTCCCCTTTTTTTTTTTTTTTTAAACCCCAAAATTAACTAAATTCCCCCCCCCCCATTAAAAAAAAACCTTCCCTAAACCTTTTTTAATTAAAATAAAATAATTTCAACTTATTTAGAGTTAACATAAAACTGAAGTTTTCAACGGTTGCAGCCGAAAATGTTGTTTCATTATGTTTAGTTGATTATTGATCGATCGATTGCATTAACTAATTCATAGTTGGTGCTGTTGTGCTGTTGTTGCCAAGGTTCATTACGCGTCTGTGGCTCTTCATAAATCAACGAGACGCCAGCCGTTCCGCAGATTAATTTATGCTTAAACTTATGCGCCGTTAAAAGCTTGTGCCATGTCTGACCCCTGAGGTTAGACTCAAAGCCAAAAACTATAACGGCACTCAAGAGGGGGGGCTAGTTATTAGTTAAATAAAACAATTGTTTTTCTCTTTTGGACATTAACATAAATTAAAGACAATTATGTTAAACTGAATGAAATGTATTTATGATAAATGCTTGCTAAAAAGCTGCTGCAGCTGAAGGTCGGCGCGTTTATGCTAATTATATCTAAATAGCCATAAGCTGGGAGGTTTTAGTCATCAATGATTTCGGCAAGGATTGCGTAACTTTAATTACTTATTTGGGCAGCCCCGGGCGAGTCAACAGCAAATAGTATTGATTCTTAATCAAAGGCAATAAATCTTGAAAAAAAATTGGCAACCGAGTTGCCAACTGGCCAACAAGATGCTCAACACCTAATGCAAAAACAGTTAACCAATTAATTAGCTCGTTAAGATGACGACATAGTTATTTGCATTTTTCTTTTTTTGTTGTACATTGAAAATGGGTTCAGCAGGGTATGATATTTTTGAGCAAGTGTATGTAACAGCAGGAAATCTGGCCGAGCTCATAAGGTATATAGATTCCTGATCAAGATGACTAGCCGAGTCGATATAGCCGCTTCGATCTATCTGTCTGCCCATTCTACTTAGAGACTTCAAATTAAAGATGCATAGTCTTGTAATCCCTGCACAATACAAGCTTATTATTACTATCGATAACTTATCGATCTTTGCTTTTATCATTATTTATTCATATTATGATCGATAACTTATTGATCTTTGGTATTAGCATTAAGATCATGAGTCAACAACTGAACTATTTAGATCTCAGCTTCAATAATGGAACCATCAGCCCATGGCCCAGTATCTGCTAGTCTGTTACATCCGACTAGATCACTTTTACTTGCTTTTTTTTTGTTATTTATATATTTTTGCTTTGTTTTTGGCGTGAGGCCAAACCACAATCTGAAGCCAATGATCTCGAACAAACAATTAAGCACGCCGATTCTAAGCCACAAAATAGCGTTTACTAGACCATAAATTAGACGCGGCATTTACGGCCAACAGAGACAACGGCGGTGGCAGCAGCAGCGTAGGCGACCGTCTGACACATGCCAACCTGGTTAATGCCAAAAAGTGCTTGGCCTAAAGCCGCACAAATTATAGTTAAGAGCGACTTTTAAATGCAACTTCAATTAAAGTGCGGCACATACTTTTTTTCAAGCTAGCTATTAGCCAAAGATTTAAAAAATAATTTTACAAATTTTTTAAATTGTGAGAATTGTTTGAATTGTAAAAATGAGAGAGCAAACTTAGCGAATGGCTAACATGAAATACTCTTGTAATAAGATTTAATAAAAAGCTATAGCTACGACGGTTTCCTTTCATATGAGACAAAACGTATAGAAATTTTTTATTTATACAATTTTGGGTGAAGAAAAAAAAATCATTTTCAGAAGACTCTTTCAACACATATAACACACACTATAAAAATGTTAATAAGATTTAGTGCTAACATTCCAAATGCGAAGTTTTATCAAGATGTCGCAAGAAAAAACTTAATTTTTCATCGAATTTCCATTAGCAATTAAAGTAGAAATCAAAAAAAATTCTAAAACATTTTATGATTTAGTACCATTATAGCCATCCATTCAGTTAGTCTTCAAACAGAAGCTACGCCAATCGCAATCTATGCAAATTTTCCTGACGATAAACTGAAAAACTTGTTTGCATAAAGACAAACGTGTCTATCGGATCGGGTCGAAGACCTCTCCAACTATGCGTTACATATAATCGACCCAAGTTATGAAACCCCGACGAAAGAGTATATCTTAAATTGAACAAAATTCTCATCATTGTCAATTGAACCTTTCGCCAAAAAGTGCACAGGGTCAATTTGTTGTGCGGGTCAGTTAGTTAGTTAGTTAGTTGGATGCTTGGCACGGCGCCGACCTTGTCGGGGCCACAATTAAAGACGCCGACTTAATAACTGCGCCCCAAACTTGTAATTTGCAACAACACGCACTTAACCGTTAAGTACGCAGCATTCATAATTCAAAATGATTAAATTTTGATGTTTAAGTAAAAATTACTTCATTGTTAATTGTTTCCTCTCGCTGCCGGCCACAACAGCATTTTATTTCAAGTCGGAAAAGTCCATCAAGCACGATATATACTTTAAGCAATTTCGTAGCAAATGAAGCATTTGACAGATTGAGGAAATTGTTAACTGATTCGATATAGATGATTAAAAATTTAGAAAATTATTTATCGATTAAAGCTGGTTTTAGAAATATATAGTATATATAGATGTTATTAAAAATCAAGGCAATTGGAATTTAAATATGTATTCAATATATTCTTAAACTGGCTAAAATATGAGAAAAGATCATAGCTAGCAATGTATAATAAATTTATTGTTTATTGTTGACTGCAGCAACTTGACTTGGTCTAAATTTTCCACTGGCTACAAAGTCTGGGCATAATATAAAGAAAATTCTGATAGAATAGTTCGAATTACTTGTATAATTAATCGTCTTTTTATTACACTTCCCATATTAATTAGAATGTGGAAATATAATTTATTTTTATTATGGAAGATATTGAAATTGAAATTTCATAACTCCCGTTAAACCGTAATAAATAAAAAACAAACAAAAAACTCATTAAGCAAAATACGCAAAGAAAGATACAGTCAAAAAAGTTCATAAATCATAGTGATAGATGGCCCACATTATTAAATAACAAATAATATACATATAAAATACTCTTATTAATTTCCGCCTCTATTTGTTAGGTCTGTGAGCCATAAGCAACAACTGGCCCGAAATAATCAAATATTTGGGTTAATTAGGAAAGCTGCAGTTCGTTACGCCCAGAAAAGAAATGGTTAGATCAGCGCCTTGTTTTATAATCTTTACGTTTACCTTAACAGCACAACAATAAATATTTGACTTTGGCGTTAGCTGGAACGCAGCACGTTTTGATTAAGACATTGGCAACGCTTGTAGAGCTGTTATTAGTTATGCCTTTCATTGGCCCCTTAGAAACGTGACTATGACGATCTAATTAGCAACATTTGGTGCCTTATATATAGTATTGTATGAATGTATGTATGTATATCAATCAGACAAGCCCCACAAACAATGTCTTGACAATCGACGATTAATTCTAAGCATTTTTGTTTGCCGACAGGCAGCGGCTAAACAATGGGCTTGCATTAATTGCCATTTAGTGAGCGAATTGACAAGCAAACTGACCTCGTCATATGCGCCCATGCATTGGTCCAATGAGAACAAAATTAACCTCTGCATTAAGCAAATGACCCCAACAATTTCCGCCATCAATTAATACACGTTCCTCTAAGCAGCAAAAACCACAAATCATAAGTCAGCTTTTTGCTGAGAATGTTTTTCAATTACACAAAGTGCGGTCAAGTTTTATGAGGGCAGTGAGACTGGAGTTACCCTCTAATATTTTGATATTTAGCTGAATGATATGTACCCAAACTAAGTTCCCTACCTAAATAGTACCTAAATTGCAAAGCAGTGCAAATTCAAGCAGTATTAATGATAGTTCTCGTATAATGTTATAGTCAGTGTTGCCTATTCCGCTTTTTTCCCGTCAGATCTGGCTTTTTTGAAAGTTCGATTGCGGGACAAATTTGAGAATAGCGGGAAGCGAGAATTCTAGCTCCTTAGAAATATGAACAAAGCTTTTTTCAGCTTTTTTATTTCCTCATTGTTTTTAGCATTTTGACAGGAATATTCATAGGAAGTCATAGGTTTTGAAGGAAAAAAAGGTCACCTGAGTCAAAGTCTACATTGCTTTTGCTTTTTCTGGTTTCGTTTCCCGCCAGATTTGGCATGTTGAAACTTTATAAAGTTGGCAACACTAGTTATAGTCCTTATCTACCTTTTCATACTAAAGCTAGCAAGGCAGCATAATTTAACTTGTACCTTAATCAATAATCAGCGCAAGCAGTTGTTATACTCAACATATAGCGACTTCTATAGTTATCATGTACCTCTACATTTTACACCTAAAACAATATTCAGCTTCTATTCATTTTGATAGTTATCATGTACCTTAGCACCTAAGTAAACATGTACTATAATATAACATGTACCTATTATAACAAGCAGTGCATGTTGAAGTCGTTGAAATTATGTCTTCGACATTTATAGTTAAGATACACCTATACTTTGGTTAGCATGTACCTACATCAATATTCATCGGAGCACTTGGAATTTTGATCTATATTAATTTTGTTAGTTATCTCGTACCTTAGTACCTAAGTTCCCAAGTCCCATAAAATAACATGTACCTACAATTAGCAGGCAATTAAAATACTGCTCTCTCTCTCTCTCATTTTTATAGTTATCTAGCAATACAAATTCAGGCCATAAAAAACCTGCTATCTAGCTATGTAAAATTCTTTTCTAGCTCACGTGTTTACAAGCCGATCTTAACTGTATTTCTTGTGTTTAAATTTAACATGCTTGTTAATCTATGAAACTCCAAGCAATAAGTATCGTAGTATCACTTTAGCAGAGACCAGCTCTACATGACAAATACAACTCGTCTGATACAAATCAATAATAAGCAATTCACATGTCTACGAATAACTGGCAAACGATGTCAATTCTGATTTTTCCTCTCTTACATCGTTTTGCACAACTTTAGTTAAGACTTAAGACTTATTCATATCATAAACAGAGGGTATAAAATACTCTGGCGCCTCAGATCGTGAACAATATTTAGCAGCAGCAGCAGCAGCAGCAACAGCTCATGCCGGAGCTGCCACAAAATACAGACAGCCGTCAGCTGGCAGCTGGTCGACCTTGATGTAGCCATTTGCACAAATATCTAGACGATCTCTTGCTACGATCGATTTTCGTGGCGCGCTACAAATCGATCAGAGCCGCAATAAAATGAAGTTTTGCAGCGTTGCGTCTACATTTTTTTTTTGTTTTTTTGTGCAATGTTTTTCCATTTTGCCTTTTTGGGGCTGTAAGCTAAATTATATTCAAATTTGTTTGGCTTGGCTGCGCGTCGACTGATAAAAATCCCATTTGGATTTTCAGTTGCTTTTACTTTGCCACAACAAAGAAAGAAATAAATAAATAAATTACATTTAATTTGCGTAATCAGCATTCAATGGCATTGGAAAACTTCGATTATATAATTATGGATTGCAAGTGAGGGCAGAGGCCGAACTATATGAATGTGGCAGCAAATCGATATTACAACAGTAATTGTATGCCTAGATTTATAGCTGGTATTAGTTCATAAATTAAGCCACATTTTCTTAGCAACTGTCTGTCGTTGGCCACACAAATCGTGCCTGGCCACGATTGCTCATACGTCCCGTGGGCGCTGCATGGCAGCGGGTCAAACGTTTGGGTCAACCCACCCAAAATAAACCAAGAAAATGAACTGAGTGTGAGACAAATTGAATGGAGCAAGAGCAACTGGTCATGAGTCATGAGTCATGACAGACAACTAACTGCAACTGTAGTTGAGGAGGAAATCATTTTGTTAACAGATTTGCAGGAAGCACTTATGTAAATATTTGGAAGTTTTTATCTCTCTTACGAATCAACTGGCCATGAAATGCAAAACTCATCATAATGAGATGCACCTGAGCAAATGAAGACAGCTTCAAAAGCAAAATGCAAATGTTTTAAACGCTTTACCGCGGCGGTCAGAAAGTGTAACAAAGGGCCGAAAAGCAATGCACGAAGCCACATTTCATTTGCATGCAATTAGCGGAAGCTGATAAGAAACGTAAAAAAGGGGTATTAACTTGAAGATACCCTGTGAAAAACTTGGAGTGAATTGCGACTACATTTCTTGAAGATTAAATGTTCAGAATTTTATCAGCATATGCATGAGCTTATAGTTAAAAGGTAGCTAGTCTTTGATATCCTACAATAGTCACTCGATATTTATTGATTTTTATAAAAATTTGTTTAGTTATAGAAACTGAGATATCTGAGCAACACATTACATTAACATTACTTACATAAAAAGCACATCTAGATTTAATATCAATTTATCTGCATATATTCAACGTATATTATCTATTTGATTATATCTTCATTCATTTCCCATTGAAACTTGACACCGCCAGCAAATAAATGTGGTAACAGGCGAGTGGAGACAAGCGCCTTCAGTCAACTAGAAACGGTAACCAGGCAGGCCGGGTAGACAGACAACTGGAAGTTGATCTAACTTGCAACAAATTGAGCTCATTCACTATTCTGCGCTATTGACAACAAATTGTACAATTCTAAAGTTGACAACGTGTCTGCCTCGCCCTCTTCTTCAGCCCCACACCCGTTGCTTTGTGACTTTGATGAACGCAATTTGATTAGCTGCGTTGCTCTAATGGACGGCTGTCAGCTACGAAGCTATTTGACAGGCCTGGGCCTGGAGAGTCAGAGAAACGGCAACCCATTGCGACATTTGCAAACCGAAGCTAAACGCTACAATCCGAAAATTTAAAAAAAAATATATAAAAAAACCAAATCAACCCATTCACTTTTTCTGTGGAAAACGTGGAAATCAGCCAACAATTGAACATATTTTTTGTTATACTTTTTTCCCATTACTTAACTAAAAGTGTAATTGTTAAAACACAGCGGTCACAATGTGAACAATCGCTAGCCAAGTGCAAAGCATAACTTGGCTCATATATGGAGTTGACTGAAAACGGATGCTTGTCGCATCGCCAGACAACTGGAATAATTATTTATAGATTGTTTTTCTGTTAAACAAGTAGTCAAGGACAGAAAGACTTTAGCATTTGCAGTTGTGAATTATTTAGCTCAATCAATTGTTCTAAGTGTTAGTAATATTTCAAACAGGTATTTCTAGAGGAAGTAACCAAAGCTAAACACAGATGGTTTTTAAAATAAATACAATATAAAATTTTAAAATAAAATGCCAAATATATTATTAAATGTTTCTTTCGCACCCTTGACCCTGCCTGGTATAGAAATGTATAAATTGGAATAGATTTTAGTTCAATTTTCAGCATTGAATAATATATTTGTTTGTACTAGTTCGTGTTAATAATAGGCTACACCGCAACAAAATTTATAATTATTAGTTAATTATTTGTCTGTTTGCTCAATTATTTGCACACTTGTGAAAAAACTTATGAAAAGAGTATATGGGTTTATGTATTGGAATTCAATAATTACTATTTGGCTGTTCCAACACAATGAATCGAATTTTCAAATATATATTTGTTATACAAACTTAAGATAAAGTAGTCAGATAACTGGCTTACGCTACTGAAGGTGAAATCAATCTATAATATAGTCTGTAGTTATTAAAATAAATAATAAATAATTATGTAACAGGCAGAAGGAGGCGTGGCAGACCCCATAAAGTATATATATTCTTGATCAGCTCGACAAACTGAGTCGATATAGCCATGTCCGTCTGTCCGTCCGTCCGTGTGAACGTAGCGATCTCGTAAACTACAAAAGCTAGAGATCTGAAATTTGAAATGTATACTCGTATATACCCTACGCAGTACGAGTTTATCAATTTTTTTTCGATAACTCATCCCATTTCCTTATTATCGATGAAAATCGATAATTTTACATTGTTTTTCAAGCGTAACTTGAATACCGTTTTAGCTATAGATTTCAGATTTTCCGTATATATCCGTTTTGAATACAAATATTTGTAATTTTTGGATTTTCGATGCCACGCCCCCTTCCCCCAAAATTTGAAAAAAACGTATTTCAAATACTAAAAATTTGTGCCTTGGCAAATACATACATATGAATGTCATTAGTACGCCTTAAAAGTTTGGTTACGAAAGTCCATCTAGAAGCAAACCTATTTAACAAAAAAGTTTCCATAATATTGCCCATACTGCAGCCCAAGCGCTGCCCACGCGCAGTCGCTGCGTAAACTGCGCAGTAGCAGAGAAAGTGCTTGTGCGTGCGTGTGCATGTGTGTATGCGTGTGTGTGTATGTGTTGTTTGTATATATGTATATATAAAAGAAGCGTAAAATGATTTGAATATCGCATCTTCGCAGGGTTCAGGGAATCTCTTAGTCGAGCAGTCTCGACTAGAGCACTCTTACTTGTTAAGAATAAAATTTCATGGCCTAAAAATATTTACATATATGACTCAAAGCATAACAATTTTAAGGTAAGTTAGAATTTTGCATATTTAAATAGAAAGTTTTAGATATTTGAGCATAATTAATATATTAAATTAAATATAATAAAGCGATTTCAATAAAAATAATCTTATTGAAAACAAACTTGAACTGTGATTGGTAAAGGAAAATCGAAGTGTCGAAGATATAGTCATCAGCTGCCACGATAAACGAGTTTATACATATGCACAGAACTGATCAGTATCGACTGTTTGTCCTAATCAATAATAAATATTATTTATAAATATTTTATAAAATATAAATTTCAAATAAGCAAATATAATTTTCAGTTGGTTTATTTATTTATATATTTTTAATAAATTTATTTAAATTTAAAGATATTATGCAGATATCATGAATGAATATAATAAGTATATATAAATGTAAATCTATCTAGCTTATATATCAAATAGGCCTCAGCTATATCATGGTTGACACAACTTTCACTTAACTATAACTTTCCATTGGTACATGCTTCAAATTTGCCATAAGCTTAAGCCCCGAAATTCGGCTTTCAGATAATATCGTATCATAAGCCACCCACTAAAAGCCTTTAAACAATGTAATTATGCGAGCATGCTGCTATTTAGATCCAACCCAGAGAGTCTTATGTAAATGCGGCAAATGATGATTTACAATTTTCTGAAACGAACTACGCTGACCCCGCAGCGTCGTAGTTTAAACTAATCTATGTGCGCTGAGCTGAACTCGCAATATTTCGCACTTCAGAGCTGGCTAATATTTTGTGAGCCGAGCTTATTGCATTTATACGGACACTATAATTAGCCTGTAGACAGACCATCGGGTGCTGTGGCACGGCGCATGCGCAACAGGCCGACAGGCTGCAATTCAAATTGAAGATCAGCGGGGCGAGGGAAACACAACTTGGTGTCTTGCTTGGTAATTGAAGAAACTGTTGGTAAAGTTGTAGCCAATGCACAATTTGCGCCATAAATGGATAACAAAAATAAAACAGACACAAAAATAAAACAATGTCGACAAATCTGTGGCGTCTGGCTATTATAATTTTCAGTGGTAAATTGTTAGCCAAGTTTGGGTATTTAGTGTCTATCGAATAGTACGTCGACCCCGCCGGCCGGGGTTCACAAAAATGTCCGAAAAAACACACAAATCGCGTTGCGATGACAAAATTAAAATTCATTTACGCTCAAGTAAATATTTACGCAATAAATTTGCATTTAATTGCATTTGTGAAAAGCGAGCGAGCGAGCGAGCGCCGGCACGAGCGAACGAGGCATGCGAAAAACGCCACAAAACATTGGCCAAAATCAAATCAAATTTGAAAGTGACAAAAGTGAAATGACGACAATTAAATACGCTTCCAATGTGCGCAAGATGTACGTACTAAGGATAAGATAAGCGGATTCGGCGGTTCGTATGTTAGTTTTAAGATGAAGTAGATCAAGACTATTATCTTAAGGCTCAAACGTGAGCTGCATAATAAATTATTAATGGCTTTATGTAAGTTATGTTTCATTCATTATCATGTCAGCTATAAGCTATAGTAGTATGAAAGTTAAAAAGATTTTACTAAGACTTTAGAAACATAAAACAGGAAGTTTAGTGTGTTGAAGGGATCTAGGAAGAACGCAAAAAATATTTTTATTTAATATAGATATAAATATTATTAGATATATATTATATAATATATAGAAGAAATTGTATTTTCATATGATATAGCAAAGGTCTGTTTTATAAACATAAAACTATCTTCTAAGCTAGACAATGGAAGCTTTATAACCTACTCAAATGTTAATTTACTAAACAGATATGGAAAGAGTTTAATCTGGATATATAAACTCCATTTTAACTCGATTTTCAAAGCATTTAGAGATAGCTAATAAACTATATGAATCTGTAAGCTAAAGCACTCAACTCGTATAACTTACACCCAGACAGAAATAGAGTGAAGTAAGGCAAGACAAACAGAGATTGGCATACTACCATCAACTTGATAGTAAAGTTCAAGTTTAGGGCTAACTAAAAACTACAAACTAATTAAAAATTATAATATAATATATATAAATTTAAATTATAATTATAATATAACTTCACAAGTCTCTTCACCACTCGTTACACAGTCATGCCAAAAATGTCATATCCTCTGCAAGTGTATCTCATATAACTGTCCACAAACGCAGTCCAAATGCCAACAGAGCAGGCCCAAAACTCGCACCCAAACACAAAACCCAGGCAGTTGGTAGCCAATACCCAATACCCAATGCCCAAACCCATTTGATGTCAAAATCGAGGCAAAAACAATTTGCGCGACGTATCGAAATCTAATCAAATTATGCGCCAGAAATGTCGAAAAAGCGTGAAATGTTTTGCCTGCGGGCCGGAGTACGTTTGCCCATTAACCCTGGCCAGGTTGCAGCAATGGGGAATGAGCGCCTCGAGGGTATTTGGATAAGGGGTCAGGGGTCAGGGGTAATACATAGGTAATGGTTGCGCACCTGACGTATTCAAAAATTGCATCAAAATTGCAGCAAATAAGAAGCGCCAAATGCAATGCATTGGCAAATGTTATGCAAAAGTGTTTGGCAAATAGCGTGTGTAGCTGTAGCTGTTGCTGTATTTGTATCTGTATCTACAAATATGTATCTGCCGGAGTGAGAACTGCAACTAAGCACGATGATGCGTGCGAGTGTGCTCGCATTATTGGAACGCTTCAGCGCAGCTGAATTCAGTTGGGTCGCTGCGGCGAAAAATGTTTTTATGCGGTTCGCTTAATGTGTTTTAGCCATAAACCAAACTCAACTCGTCGCGGCCAAAAATGCAAAATGCCAACAATGAATACGGCGCACAATAACCAAAACTCCAACTTTAGTTCAGGGCGCCTGCCTCTCCCAAACCTCTGTATTTCTTCTTCTTTTTTGTTATTTGCATCTAACTTCGTTTATTTGTTTTTGTGCGCCTAATTGAATTTGCGGCACACTCTATTAGAATATATGTGGTGGGTGTGCATGTGTGTGTGTTCATGTGTGTGTGTGTGTGTGCATGTGTGTGTGTGTTTGCTAACCAACAAGTGTTGAGCACATGAGCAGTTCATTTGGCCAACAATATGCAAAAATTTTCATGTTCCTGCCGCACCTTTTGGACATTCGTTAACGAGGGCGTTTTTAAACGCTACAAAAACGCGTGCAAGTCGCCTACATTGAGATTTTCTAAAGGTTTCAGTGCAGCGTGTGAAAATTTAGCTACAAGTTACAGATGCAGATCGTTAAGAAGAAATGAACTTACAAATCAAATATTTATATATATGTAGTATATATATAATAGTATAATAATATATACATATATAAACGTAAGCTCTATAAACAGCCTAGTTAGTTCGTCCAGTTCAATAACGGAAGAGAAGAGCCGCATCGTTCATCGACTTGAACCAGTTTCAACATTTGTCTTTTATTGTATTTTAATTAGGGGCGCTTTGGTAATTCAAATTCAATTATCCGAGCCAGCTGTTCAGTCAAGCTGCAACAAATCGAATTGAAAATTGTTGAACTCTACAATGGGAGACAATAACAAAAAAAAAAAAGATTTGTCAAGCTGGCAAAAGATGAGATAGAGAAAAGTGAACGGAAGTTGCCAGGCAACTTTCAGCAAAACAAAACACAATGCACCGCACAGGAGCTGGGTTGGCGAGGTGGTGATATGAGGCCTGTTTAATAAGCCGTTGCAATAACAACAAAGATGCGTTTCAGAGATGATGCAGCACGTTGCTTGGAAATTAATTTGAAAGCAGAGAGTGACGGAGAGAGAGAGGGGGAGGGGAATAGATGAGCCAATGCACAACATTTTAGTGCCACAGGCACTCACACACTCACACACACACACGCATGCACATATTAATTAATTCAAAATTGCATTACGCATACGCACAGGTGTACGGGCGATGCTTAAACTAAACGAAAAGCCGAGTTGTGCCACACATGCAGCTGCAAAGCATTTGGACAAAAGAGTCGTAAAATAAAAACACAGCACACGGCACACGGCACATAAAACAAAAGCAACAAAAACCAGAGCTAACGAACCAACAACAACTACGACAACTAGAAAAGGCTCTAAAGACCCAGCTCTAAACATTTTGATAGAAATTAAGTCGGAATATGGCCAAATTCAGGTAGTTCAGGTAGTTGGCTTGCAGGCAGCTAACTGTGGGTGTACACACTCTACACCACATGTCACACACTCGCCTCGGTTCATGTGTTGTGGCACGAACCACAAGGCGGGCAAGACCTGGCCGCCGGTCCACGTTAGCCGACTGTTTGGGCCACTTAAGCTGCCCGCGCTGCACTCCAATGCAAATTATCTACCCCAGAGCTCCGATTTTGGCTCGTACTTTCGGACACTTATTGTACGACTGTCGTCTAGAGATTGTCGTTGCCGTTGCCGTTGGTTGGTTGGTTGTCATGGCTGCCAATTGCAAGTTTGTTAAAGTTTGCAACACATGCCGCCCAGGACACGGCTGCCTACAAAACATCAAGCTAACTAGAGATGAACCAGTGAACAATTAATTGAAGCGATAGTTCCAAAAAAGGAAATTAATATATTTATGGGAGCAACTTTCATTTGGAAAATGTATTTGAAATACTTATGCAACATGATATGCCTAAAGTTATGAACTGGTTCAATTGAACAAATATCAGATATTTGTATATTTAATAGGGTTCATTAAATTGTTTGGCTCGCTTTCTTTAAGAACTTCGATTCATAGTAGAAGATACACATAAGAAAATTTACATCTGAACTAGTTCTGTTAAAGCTAGAAATTCATGAACCAAGATACATAAAAATTACGCATTTGAACTAGTTCGGTTTAAACTAAATAGATAGTCGGATGTGTTATCAACACTCTGGTTCAAATGAACCATTCATTATGTTATTCTATATAAATAAGCATTGCGCATGTACTTGAGATATTTGTGCTAAATAAGGTTGCTTTCACTAATGAACTGGTTCCATTGAACAAATAACAGACGTTGTTTGGTTCGCTTCCTTTAACGTTTCGGTTCATAGTAAGAGAACCAGTTCAGTTTAAACTAGAAAATCATGAACCAAGATATGTAAGAATTGCGAGCATGAACTAGTTCGTTTAAAACTTGAGACGCAGATTTAAAAATAATCCACTCATTCAAAAGAACTTTTTTTATGTTATTCAGGCAGCTGAAATGACAATTATGTGGCTTTCGCAACTAGTTCTTTTATAGTTACTGCTCAAAGTAATTGAAAAAAAATAGGAATGAGTTTCTGAGCTGAGTTCGTTTTAGCCTTTTGTTTAGCTCATATAAACCACTGACCATGTTTTTCAAACCAGCTGAGCTGATATTTGTATTTCAAGCAAGAAAAATCTAAGCTAATCTCAATGATGTTATTCAATTGGTTCATTCATTTATGCAAGCTAGTTCTTTGAACCAGATACTACAATTTTTGTAATACAATGAAAAATTGTTGATTTTTATTTGAATTCTTGAGCTCATTTGGTTTTACATTATAAAATATAATTTTATTAGAAAGAACCAGTAATTGTCCAACAAATGCTAACCAGCTCACAAGAATATCACCGCGCATGCATCATCATCACTATATCTTCCACTTTATGTTTTTGCTATCAGCACGTAAATGTCATATGATAGACCAAAAGCTCGGGTCCATCTCTATGGCCAGTTCGACTTGGTCTCGGCTCACCAAGCGCAACAAAACGGGCGAAAATTCAGTTAATGCTGTTTTATAGTTGTTTTTCTTTAACGATTATGACAGCGTCTGTAGCTGTGGTCAGGCTTCGTTGGTCTTTGCAGTTGAAGACAATCTATGGGTGGCGTGGCTGCTATGGGAGCAGCAGCAGCAGCGGCAGCAAAAGGCATCAAGACGATTGACAATTTTCATTTATACCTCACAATTTTACTAACTATGAATATACATATACATACACATGTATATACATATAGAGATATGTTATAAAACATACACATATATATACACACACGTATGTATACGACATAGTTTTCAAAAATCTCTGAAGAACACTTAGCATGCTCTGAATCCAATTGAAAAATATATATATTGTATATATATCTTCATATATTTACATTATGCTATTTACCATATGCTTATTCAGTTGGAGGCGGACGGGCGCGGATCCTCCACAGAGCTCAGCCAGCTGCAATTTAGTATTTCGCGTAGATCCCAGCGAGTCGCTGCTTCTGGTTCCAGCAGCACTGACACCGTCGCCTTGGCGTGCGGCGATATTACATCCTGTAGCTTGCGACGAAAGGCAAACTTCTTGCCACGCTGATCCTCCAGCAGTTTGGTCAGATTGCTATCATCGAATGGCATCTTGGCGTTCATCATTATAAACAATATAACGCCCAGCGACCAGGCATCGGCTAACTTTGGATCGTATGGCACACCACAGACAACCTCCGGTGCAGCATAGGCGGCCGACCCGCAATATGTTTCCGATTTCAATTGATGTCCGGACTCGTCTCGACAATATCTGGCAAACCCGAAATCGGCCAATTTGACATTTAAGCGCTTCGACAGCAATATATTCTCGCACTTCAGATCCCGATGGGCAATGTCGTGGGTGTGCAGATACTTGAGAGCCTTTGCCATTTGAAAGAACCAGACCTTCGACTGTTTCTCATCGATGGGGCCCGTCTTCTTGATGTGCGTCAATAGATCGCCCTTTTCGGCGTAACGCATGAATATGAAGATTTTGGGGCCGCGTTGCAAAATGCTGTGTATCTGTATGATATTGGGATGATCCAGTTTGGTCAATATCTCCAGTTCGCGTGGAAAGAACTTGTGCACAAAGTCGGTGGGGGCCTTGGCCTTATCGATGATCTTGCATGCCAAATTAACGCCATGACCGCTTTCATCCGCATAGCCGGCGGTAATTACAGTCGCATAGGAGCCCTCGCCGATTTTGTGGCCAATATTATAGCCACGCTGGGCCAGGGCATCAATGTCCGAGCTGCGTGTGCTCAGCTGACGGCTGCCTCCATAATTGGTCATGATTTATAGAATCTTGAGCTTTATCTATCGATATTATTGCCTATGATCCTTTTTTATGTACCAACTATTTGGATTTGGTCCATGGCAAGTTAGTTAGTTAGTATATCAATCACTTCATTGCACATATATTTACCGTTATGTTGGATTTTCCTCACTAAACTTGAATTTGATGGTACTATAATAATAAAGTTAACAAAATTGCCTATTCCAATCCAGAAATTTTGACGAAATTACAAACGTTGTGAAAGAGCAAAGACAAATAATAAAATAACTGAAATTCAAATTGCAATTAACATAAATTTTGTTTTAACTGGCCATGTCTACTATGCTCTAGTTTTTCCTTTCTCTATGAAAACAAATCTTCTACTCGAAGTGTTAAAATACAAACATAAACAAATGTTGACTAATTTAGCCCAGATGACAGCTAATGACATCAATGAATGATGATCTCAGAAGATATAACCAATCTTCTCTTTAACGGCCATAGCTATTAAAATTACAAAAGACACAAATTTGAATGTTCTAGATTCGTCTGAGAGATGCCATGTAAAATGTATAAATTTAATAATTATTGTTTTTAGAGGGTAAATGAAGCAGCCAGAAATTTTAATCTTATAATCTCTGATCTCTGCAAGATATATATTTCCTATTTGCCACGCTCCCAATAGATACTATATATAATTTTTAGAAAATCAATAGAGGTCAAAAGTACCTTATTTGTTAAATTTCTAGTTTCTAACTATAAAACTGTGGAGGATCCAGTTTTTCTCGATTTGCCACGCCCCCAGTGTGCATAGACATATAATTTTAGGTCAGTTCTTAGGTGTCTAGGATCAAGTAAATGAAAAAATTTGGGGCTTCCGCTCCAAAACTGTAAAATTACAGGCTATTTTTCGATATGCCACGCCGCCAAAGAGACATAAAACTTATTTTTGGGTCATCAATAGAGGAGCTCAAAAACTAAATAAATTATCAAATATTTAAACTTCTAGTTACAAAACTAGGATATCAACTTTTGCTGTTTGCCACGTCCCTTATGGGCGTATATATATTCGTCATATATCTTTGATATTGGATTGTTAACTCGAGTATATATTTCAAATTTTAACTCTCATAGTTTCTGAGATACCAAAAAAAACTTTTCGCGATTTGCCACGCCCCTAGTGGCCGTATCAGAACCAATCTAGTCACTTTATCAAACAAGGGTATACACGAGTATATATTCCAAATTTCAAGTCTTTAGCTTCAATAGCGACGATATGGTTTACGTTCATACGGACTGACGGACGGACGGACGGACAGACAACAAGACGGCCATTGCTAAAAATCAATATACTCATTTCAATTCGTGAATGAGTATAATTACATCAAAATTTCTTATAATGAACATCATGTGGTATATCATTATTTGGTATAAGAAATACACTTCATCATATATTAATTTGATCGCTAAATCATAAAATATATACGAATAATAAGAATGAACATGTATCCAAAATTACATCTAAACTTTCCTATAATATTCATAGTTTGGTATATCAAACACACTTGGTCACATCTTAAGCCGATCTTGAATGATTCTTATAAACATGCATCAAAAATTACATCAAACTTTATTATAATAATCATCCATTGATATAGGAAATAAACTCAGTCAAATGACATGTGAATAATCAGCCCTGACAAAAGCTGAAATACATATTTTATTGTCATCAGATTACTATATGATATAGTTAACATAGGCATTATCTGTCGAAAATTCGACTCTATATGGTTAAGATACAAATGTCATTCACTTGTCGTATGTCTGCAAGTGCTTTGACTCTATTTCCACTTCGCAATTTCAAGCTCCATATATATATATTTTGTATAACCAAAGTTAACTGTGTTTCGTTGATCGAAATACATTTTGTTTTATTTAAGTTGAGTTCGTTATTGTCCTTGTTCTGTCACGTTTTTATTTTGTCAAAATTTCTGGAACCAAATAGGAATTTTTGTTATTTTTATGTTATAGTACCATCAAATTCAAGTTTAGTCAACTCAACCGATGCAACGGTAAATGTGTGTGTGTGGAATGCATTGATTAATTAACCACGCCCACTCACCACAACCCTCCACCCACTCCTGCACATATATAGTTGGTGAATACCACACACAAAAAAAGAGGCAAGATTGGCAACAATCAATCATGTGCAACACTGGGGAGAACGCCCAACCGCGGGGCACTCGCAGCTCCGATATCCACGCCCTGGCCCAACAGGGCTACAAAATCGGCACCAAAATCGGCGAGGGATCGTATGCGACTGTGATCAATGCCAGCTTTGCGGACGAGGGTGGTCGTAACATCAGTTTGGCCTGCAAGGTCATCGATAAGGAGAAGGCGCCCGTTGACTTTGTCGAAAAGTTCTTTCCCCGCGAACTGGAGATATTGACCAAACTGGACCATCCCAATATCATACAGATTCACAGCATTTTGCAACGCGGTCCCAAAATCTTCATATTCATGCGGTACGCCGAGCGAGGCGACCTATTGACGCATGTCAAGAAAGTGAGCTACATTGAGGAGAAGCAGGCCAAGATATGGTTCTATCAGATGGCCAATGCCTTGAAGTATTTGCACAACTTTGACATTGCCCACAGGGATCTCAAGTGCGAGAATATACTACTCTCCGAACATTTCAATATCAAGCTAGCCGACTTTGGTTTCGCCTGCTTCTGCCCCAGCAAGGGCGGTAGTTGTACGTTGTCAGACACATACTGTGGCTCGGCAGCCTATGCTGCACCAGAAGTTGTCTGTGGCGTGCCCTATGATCCAAAGCTGGCTGATGCCTGGTCATTGGGCGTCATATTGTTTATTATGTTAAATGGCAAGATGCCGTTCGATGATGCAAATCTGACCAGATTACTGGAGGATCAACGCTCCAGGAAGTATGCGTTTCGTCGTAAGTTGCACGACGTCATCACGCCACATGCCAAGGCAACTGTTGCTGTGCTGCTGGATCCGAGCCCAGAGACACGTTGGAGTCTGCGCGAGATTACCAAGTGCAGTTGGCTGCTGATGGAAAGGCAGCACACACTACAGGAGCAAATGCCACATCAACAATTGCAACTCGAACACGAACACGAACACGAACAAGAACAAAAACAAAAACAATAATAATTTATAACAATTTATAGCTACAAATTGTCTTTTGACCATTCTTAGCTAAATAGTTAGCGTTTTGTACAAAGTTTTGATATTAAGAAAGTGGCCATTAAACCCACATTTATCGACGTCGCACAATTCAACAACATTGCATTATCGCAACAACAAAAAATAAATAAAATTTCATAAAATTTATTTTTTTAAAAATGCAAAAAACTTTTAAAAAAATGGTTAAAAGGTTTAGCTCTTCCTAAACTTACAGTTCTCGAAAATAATCAGGTTTTTCCCAAGATTTGAACATCAAGTGCATAGCCAAAATTAAGTACAAATATCCACAAAGCCAATGATCTTCTCTTTACAAGATATTTTCCAATCGACTCTTACTACTTGGCATTAGATAAGTTAGCCAATTCCAAAAGTTTTATGTAAGTCTAAAAACAAAATTTGTCACATCTTTTTGCAGTGGTTTGCCAGTTGCAGCTGTCACAAGCCAACGCGGATGGCAAGCACAACCACAGCGGCGTCATTGCAGATGCCGAGCTGAGCGCCTCAGAGCGTAATCGTCGCCTGATTCCCTATATGGCATTCTATTTGCCAGCACCGGAGCTGCCCATCAATCAGCAATATGCTGTGAAGCATGCCGCAGCCGCTGGTGGCTCACAGCTGTTGGCACCAGCACCCGCTGCACCACCCAGCCGCATACCCGTGCCCGTTGCCTACATGCCGCCGTCGCATCCACAACAGCAGCCGCACTATCAGTCCAATGCAGCCGATGTGTATCATACGTTGGCGGTGCCCCATGGACCATTGCCACCTGTGCAGGGCAAGGAGCCACCATCGCCAGGCGCCACATTTATTGCCTACAAGCCATTGAGCGCCACACAAAAGGCAAGTAGTACAACTCATAAATATGATTGCTGCATAAATAAAGTCGAAATATAATCGGGAAAATCATCATAATATATTACATACACACAGCACAAGACGGTGCAGCACTTTCCGCCGCTGCAGCAGCAGGAGCAGCCGCAGCCACAGCCACAGCCACAGCTACATCACCGTCAGCCGCAGCAGGAGCAGCAGCAGCAGCAGTACGAGCTGCTGCCAGCACCACCGCAACTGCAGCTGCAGTTTCAGCGACAACGTGGCAAACAATCAAAAGTCAATTTAACGCCGTTTACAGCGCATAACACGCTGCCGGGACACTTTATACCCATTATTTATACGCCGCTGAGCAAATCCAACAACAACAACAACAACAACAACAACAATGAGCTGCATAATGGCAATACAATCAATTACAACAAAAAGCAGCCGCCATCTGAAATTGTCTACCATAAAAATGCGCATCAAACGCAAATTGTTACGGATTATGCTGGCGATGTGCCCGCCATAGCCGGAGTGGCCCCAATGCCGGAGTCGCAGTCACAGGAGGAGGAGGAGCAACAACAACCAGCAGAGGAGGCTGTGCAATCGAATCCAAGGTAAGATTTCATATTGTATCTATATATATATATATATTTATTATACATACATATCAGATATCAAATATATCTGCTCACATTTGTATCTATGCATCTGTCGGTTACAATATCTATTGTTGCTCTTAGCAGCGCCTTGCTCTTAGATTAGTTTGTGCTGATTTCACACACACACACACCTATATCTAGTCACACACACACAAACGCCCACCTAATCACACGCCTATTCAGTAACGGGCATTGTTGCTGTTGCCTTTGCAATTGCATGTTGCATATAAATTAAAAATGTTGCACCCATTTCATCAAGAATTTGAAAGGAAAAAGATTTAGAAACTCCAAACTAACTCGACTTTTAAATACTCTATGCTTGCCTATGAGTAACAAAGAGTGTGGATGGTTCTGGTGAGGGCTAAAAAAAAGAATTGTTTTCGAAATAGGTAGATTCCACAGGGGCGAACACATTATTGCAGCAATCTGATTTCGTCCAAAACACTCTCGTTCTTCAGCGATTACTAGAGCCATCAACATGTTACTGCTTGAACACTGTAGCTCGTCCATCTAAGTCTTTCTTTCCAGATGTATGTTAGAACCATTCACATTTTCAAACTCGACAAAAAATACTAAAACAAATCAACTTTGATTATAGTTTGGTCCACTGTACATACAGCTAATATATCATATTTATGTAGATAAATTTGAAGCAATTTCAATTAAAACATAATCAAGTTGTACAATCTGGTAAACAGAGATACATATGTTTACTTTGTGAGATGCAATTTGATAAAACTTGAAGAAGAAAAAATAATATATACATATATATTTATATTTATACATTTAAAATACTTCTATACAAAAAATTTATTTTTTCGATATTTTCAATTTCAAATTCATTTTCCTAATACGCAATATATTGTAGTTATTCAATATTGATAAAACTCAGTTGATATCAATGGTTCCTGGTATAACTATTAAAAACTAAGTTTAGTAAAACTTGTTTGTTAAGCCATTTGAATGAGTGCAGTTGTATTTAAAAGAATTATATGAAATATATATAAAAATTTATGATTTTGTAAGATTTATATAATTTCTGCACAGACGGAAGAAGCTGCCAGTTGCTATTTGATTCACAAGCCATAGTTAGCTTGAGCATTGTTAGAAAAATCAAACTGAATGATGTAGTGCAACAATTGAGGTTGAGGTTTACTTAGAGGTACTGCACGCCAAAGACGAAGTTGCATTAGTAGAACCTAATTTGATGACTTTATTAAGATTTCTATCCAGATATAGAATAAGAAAAAAGTTTAAATAATTTCATACGTAATACATGTTGTAACGCATATAGTACAATACTTTATACTAGGATTATCAAATGCTTCAAATTTTCTTTTGAAAGTGATTCCTATACAGTGGCGTTCAGCTATGTTTAGCTGTTGGTTTGACGCGCATTTTTTTTATATTTTCTTGAAAAAAATTAATAAATATCGTATAAAGTCGAAACTCAGACAGGAAACTTTTCTTCATCATAAATGTTTATATAAAAAAAAAATTATTTCATTCAAATCAAAGGTTTGGTTGAAGAGATGTAACTTTTCAAACTTTTGAAAAAGTCAGACCTATTCAGTTGTGCAGCACTGTATGCTATAATTTGAAATTTGAGTAATCTACAAAATATAAAATTTATATATTGAATCCATAATTTCTAATCATTTTCAACTTTCTAAAATAGTATCTAAAATCTTTTTTGGTATAGTGACTTAGTTTTAGAATTATAGTTAAGTTTTTAAAACATTTATTCATTTTCTAGATTTAATATTATTTTCTTTATCATTCTCTATATTCTCAAATTCATTGCAAATCTCTGCCTCCACACTTCCATTGCTCGCAGAGCATTGTTTACAAATTGTGAGCTAATTGACATAGTTGTGACATTTTAAATAATTAAAATGGCAAATTAAAGCTGGCCGAGGCAAGCTGTGCTTGAGCAGCAGCAGCAGCGAGCAGAGCTGTTGAAAGAGCAGTGACACGGCACAGGTTGCATGCAACGCCCTTGGGCATAGAATTCAATTGCATTTAATGCATTGCGCCTCAACCTATGCAGCTACTGCTGGCTGTTCTTCTGTTTCTGCCAGCCTGCCTGCCTGCCGCTCGCATCTCTTGGCAACGTCTCTGACGACATTCGTTTGGCTGACGTAAGAAGCTGTTTGCTGTACACCACGAGGCGACCCCAAAGGGGCATTCAATGGGCGTGTATTGATGAGCGCCTCGTGTTCATCTCGTAATGTTCACAAATTGCAAAATCATGTCATAAACAACCGCGGGCAAACCGGCCCAAATACAAAATGCATATATATATATCTACTTATATGGCACAGGTCAGCCAATGGGCAGCTGTTCTTACAACCCCCTCAATTGCAGCCTAAACTCAAATATTGATGCAGTGAAAGAGATGAGTAAATAGCAAAAGACTTGAAAATGGACATTAGAAATGCGCTTTAGGAACTTCTTTAGTTAACATTGATTGGTTCTATAAATAACTTTACGATAAATATTAGTTTCCATGAGTAGCTGTTTATTCTGCAGTTTGGTGAAGGTATCTTGAAAGTCGGGCAGACCTTCTAAAAAGAACTAAAGCTAAAGTTGTAGACAGCTGTGTTCACAAAAATAGTAGTGCGACTGAAAGGATGGACAACGAAATATTGCGATCAACATATTATTTTGAATACATGTATGTTAATCTTAATAGTAGTTTCAAATTATTTTCAAAATATTAATTTTATCACAACATTTTATTATGCAACATTTCAGTCGCACTACTATTTTCATGAACACAGCTGTATATACATAGTAATCCAATACCGATACTATATCTGCTAAGAGCAATTCAAATTTGATCAGATATCTTCAGTTTTTCAACCTAACAACTTTGTTGTTGCCTCATGATAGGCTTACCCAGCCAATGTTGCTACACAACTCCGCTGTTTGCCACACAAAACCACAAATTTTTGTTAACTAACTGAACTATAAAGAACCATAAAACACCAAACAAACCTGGCTATAACAACACTGCTCTGAATACTAAATACAAATCCATTAAAAATGGCATTCACTCTATACACTACTCATACGCTTTTGCATGTGCCCCGCAGCGTTGGCTATAGCGTGTACAATGAGCCAGCCGTTGTGACATCGGCCACAGCCAGCTCATCCACCTCATCGACATCCACAAAAACCGCATTGATAGTCCATCAAAAGTCGCCGGCCTATGGACACGTAAGCAAATACGAAAGTTACTTCAATATGTCGCCGGAACAACAGCAACAACGGCAGCCGCAGCCGCAGCCGCAGCAGCAGCAGCAGCAGTCGTTGACGCCGCAGGAAAAGTACGTGCTATACTTGCAACAGCGCATGAAGCAACAAAGGCAGCAGCAACAGCAGACGCAACAGGAGCGCTTACATCATCACCATCATCAACCACATCATAATCATCATCATCATCAACATCAACAACAGCCCGAGCAAAGCAATACGAAGGCGGGCAAACAACACGCACACAGTCCACACACACATGCTCCAACGGCCGAACCACCACCATCCCCATCACACCACAGTCAATTACACAACTACAATGGGCTCTTCGGACGTCCGGAGCAGCAACAGCAACAGGTGCTGCATATACCATTGCGCGCCCTCATGGGTCCACTGCATGAGCAGCCAAAGGACACGCTGCTCGGGTAAGTCCACACTCACTGGCCACATTCCTGGACATATGCTTGGGTTCTCAGCTCTTTCTAGTTGACTTCTGTTTACTATTATTTATAATACAATCTGTCATATATTTTCTTAGCTCACCCGCCCCACCACACTTTATCGATTACCTCATCGATGGTCCACGACAATCGCTGGACGAGGAACAACAACAACAACAGCAGCAGCAGCAGCAACAGCAGCATCAGCAACAACAACAGCAACAATCTCATGCCTACATCCTGGTTACCACCACAGCTCCATATACAGACCACTCACAGCCACCGCGTCTGCATGATTTGCCACCACCCACCCGCAGGCCTCATCTATACAAACAGCAGCCCACGCTGCGCCTACAGCCTGTGACACCCGTGCACAAATATCAGGCAACCCGACGACCCGTCTACATCAGCCCACCCACGCCCAGCGACACCGTCAAGATAACGCCCAAGTACGTCTATGTGACCAGTAAGCCGCCAACAGCAGCTGTCCACAGCGAACAGCCCCAGGCACCGCCGTCCGTTAAACTCAAGCCCATACACAAATATGCACAAGAGCGACCCCAGCAGGCGCCGCCTAGACCAACTCAGGTGCTCGCACCGCACGATGTTGATCAACTGCCCGACATACGCACCTCATCGCTGACTGAGATTCTACACAAGTTGCAGGCGAGCAATCATTTGCCACAAACCCTCACCCCAGATAACATAGACAACTCCATCAAGACGCTGATACGAATTCTACAGAATCTGAAACAGACTCAAACAATTGTGCCCAATCCGCCACAGCATCATGAGACGAAGCCTAGCAGCAGCGGCAATCCCGATTATGACTACAGCACGAGCAGTGAAGAGGCGCAACAGACGCCAGCGAAAACTGCTGGCCATGTCGATGCGGATCTGCTGCATCTAAAGGGACCAAGTGAGTTGCTTTAAACTTGGAATAACTGATAAAAAAAAAACAAATAAGAAAACTCTAGTCGGTGGTGCCCGACTAGGAGTTCCCCTGCTGGTATCCAAAAAAAAAACTAAAACCGAAATTGTATAAAATAAAAAATGATCTAAATACAAAATTTTGAGCTCAAAAGATGTTCGAGATATAATTTATTAACTTCATTTCGATAAGGTTTTTAATCGATAACAAAAGAACGGGAAAAGTTATCGATTTTCTAAAACAAACTCGATATGAGCGTGCTATACAGGGACTTCAAGTCTCTACCTCTTGTATGTGAGATCGACGCTTTCATACATACGGACAGACGGACAGACAGACGGACAAGGCTAAATCGACTCAGCTCGTCTCCCTGATCAAGAATATATATACTTTATGGGGTCTGCCACGCCCCCTTCTGCCTGTTACATACATTTGACAGTTTAACAAAACCATTATACCCTGATTTCCCATTTTTAATGGGTTCAGGGTATAAAAAGTTTAAATTCACTTATTTTCCACGCTTGCTCGTGAATTGATGTCCCTTTTTAACCTTATTTCACACATCTTTCATACTGATTCCTCATCTCTTTGATATTGCATAAACTAATAATAAAATTGTTGAAGCAAAAGGGGTTTTCACCTATTTTCCACTCTTATAAGTGAATTTATTGATTAGGTATAGAACACACATCCAATTCACTCATTTTCCACGCTTGATCGTGAATTAATTTCACTTTTTTAACATTTTTTCACACATCTTTCATACCGATTCCTGATCTCTTTGATATTGATTAGATAAAAAGATAAAATAACAACTAAATTGTTGAAGCTAAAAGCTTTTTCACCTATTTTCCACTCTTTTAAGGGAATTTAGTGATTAGAGGTACAGAACACACATTCAATCATCCGAAACGAGCATAAACTTTGTAATCAATCAATCTAAAATTTTAACAAAGCTATCATAATTTAGAAGATGTTTTTCCACCCCAAAAACATGACTTTAGTTTGCTCAATTTCCTAATTTCTTCTACAAATTGCACTTTGACTTTCCTCTTTCAACTTATAACAATTTCAATTTCCTCCTAGATAAACATCCTGGACCTAGCACAGGTCGTGCTGGCATTGATTATCCCAACTATGCGGAGATTCCAAAGACCAGCTTCGAGTGCACCCAGCAGCGCTACAAGGGTTTCTTTGGTGATCCGGAGACCAATTGCCAGGTGTGGCACTACTGTGATCTCAACGGCGGCAAAGCCTCGTTCCTATGCCCCAATGGCACCATCTTCAGTCAGGTAAAGACACATAACTAGCTCAATCAAAAGAACTTTAACCGGAATACATTGTTTATAGATTGCACTGACTTGCGACTGGTGGTTCAATGTGAAGTGCTCGACGACTTCTCAGTTATATGTTTTGAATGAGCGGCTGTATAAGTACATATTGCCCTTCAATCCGAAATTCCCCGAGGATTACAATGGACCCATTGTGGATAAGTAAATGCAACACATAATAAATTCAAAGTTAACCAATTAACAAACATTTCAACTGACATTTCAGATACCTGGCCATGAAGTTCCAGGAAATGGAAGAGAAAATGCGAATGGAGAAGCAGCGTAAAGCCAATCAGCAAGCGGAGAAGCCTGTTGTCTCGGGTGAGGCCTCCACGCCCGCATTGCCCAAGAATCATAAGGCGTCGCCCAAGCATGGCAGCGGCATCAATGCTCAGGTCTACGAGCAGAGCTCGGAACGTAATCTGCTCATCGACGATGAGATTGATGACATATCGGAGCGTGGCACCTACGACACCTATGACCAGGCACCCACAACGATAATGGCCCCAATCCCAACAGCAACAACAACGACATTGCACGACTCTCAAACGCTGGGACTTAGGCCAATAGTAGTTTCCTCAACGCCGGAGCCAGAGCTGCCAGAGGAGTTGGAATCGCTGCCAACACTGGCTAGCAATCCAGAGCTGAATTTGGAATCAGAACTGGTGGGCGAAGACTCGCCAGAGAGCAGCGAGGAGCTGGAAGAGAAGCTGCAAAATTTGCGTGATACAAATGCGGCCGCCGGACAAAAGCAGCTCGAGACGACAAAAGTGAGCGTCGAGAAGCTGGAGGTGATTGAGATTAAAACAGATGGCTCAACTGGACACCTAATGCCCATCGAGCAGGCGAGAAAGTGAGAGTGAGAGAAGAAGAGAGCAATAAGCCTGTGGCTTGAGAGCATGCTTGCCATATTTGTAATGAGAGTTCTTGTACTTGTTCGTTTATTGATGGCGTACGCCCCCTTTAAATTATTCTTAGCGAGCGACTACTGTAAATAGCTAACTGTAAATGAAACAATAACTATCTATATACTACATATATAGTATATAGAAAACACTTAGATATACGATTTAATTAAAATAAATGCAAAGTATTAAGTAAAACTCACCAACTGAGCATTGCTGATTTGCAAGAGAGCCGCATCAATGGAATTTATTGAAGATGGAATTTCCGTTATATAACGATGATTCTACAAATGGATATTGATTAGTGAAGTGAAAAAAGCTTTAATATGAATTTATAAACTGTTTATACTACACAACTATCACTGATCAAACAGTTTCCCTTGGCATACAGCTGTGTTCATGAAAATAGTAGTGCGAACTGAAACTGTTGGACGATCTAAATTTTGTGATAAATATAATATTTTGAAAGCAATTTGAATATATGTAAAAATCTTAATCTTAATACTCGTTTCAAATTCTTTTAGAAATATTTTGTTTAGCACAAAATGTTGCTGCTCCAACGTTTCAGTCGCACTACTATTTTTATGAACACATCTGCAATTTGAGCTTTTTTATAACAACTTTTCACCTATTTTCCACATGTATTGGTGAAACTGTTTTACATGAATTCTTTAACAGATCTCTAATTACTTCATAATATATAAATAGACCAATAAATATACTGGTTTAGCATATCTCTAAGCATATTGTTATCATGTTCATGACCATGATCTTATTGGAGAACAACTATTCAAAAACTGATTTCTAGTTGGAAATTTGTATGTTTAACTAAAAACTAATTACAAAATACTCAAAATCAAATTATAAAACTATAGTTTCTGGTATTTTGTAACATATGGCATACAATTCGAGCTCTATTTATATATAAATAATTTTCTAGGCTAACAAATATGCCAAAGATACTAATTTCTGCGAGCTTAAAGCATTACAAAATTTTAAGAAAATACTAATTATTAATTAACAACCAAAATTTCACCTCCTTTAAAGTGGTACATATCTATTTTGAATAAGAATTTCGTATTAGTTAATATACTTTTAGGATTCTGCTACTCACCATTTCGCTCACCGTGCAGGTGACATGATTGGCATGATGCCGTATGGCGCACGTTTCGCAGCTGTTGCGTCTGCATGTGGTACAGAAGATGGTAGCCGGCACATTGTGTACATTGCACATCAACTGGACGGGCATGCGAAAGATGTCATTGCCAATGCAAAGGCCGATGCCACTGCCCATGCGCTGCTTATCGTCGAGCGCCTGAAAGATGTGCGTCTTGAGCACGCGACTGTGCTGATGCACCGTGTCGAAGCAGGGTTGGCAATAGAACGCATCGCATTGCTTGCACTCGCCACTGGCTGAGCTGAGGCCGCATTCGCTGCATTTGGTTTGCAGCACAATTTCGTTGAGTGTCGAGGGGCAGAGCAACGAGTCATTTGCCGCATCCACCAAATAACGCTTATTATACTCCAGGCTATTTGTTTCGCCCAACACGTGATAATTGAGTTCGTAGTAGTCACTTATGTTGCCCACACACCTGCCGTTCGGCTCCTTGGCAATGCAACTGGGCAACGCTGAGCTGCAGCAGACGGCGCACTTGAAGTCCATTTGCTGGCCATATTTCGAGATGCAAAATTCGCACATGTGATGACCGCAGGGTAACAAAAATGGGCGACGATTATCTGTATTGATAATAAGATGTGTAAATTAAAAATTATAGGAAAAAAATTATAAAAAAAAAACAAAATATATATTATATATCAAAAAAATCCTTTTCTACACATTTATATACTTCGGCAATTTTTGGCTGGCAGAGTTTTTAAAGTTTCTAGGAAAACAAACCCCAAAAATACATGATTTTGTTTTATCAAAAAAAAAAACTCGTTTATAATAATTTCCCTGAATAAACAATAATAAATTCCATTGCTAAATTTAAAATTCCTTTTTCAGCTCATTTATAATAATTTCCCTTCATATTTCCTGATTTAATAAAAAATTCCCTCTGCTAGCCAAAAAAAATACTTAGAAGCAACGCACAACAAAGAGCCGCGCACAAACTAAACGTAAAAAAACAGCTATAAGTATAAAAAAAAACCTTCACTCAATTTACAGTTGCTAAATTCTCAGTTGGAGTACACAGCATACATACATGTATACATACATGTATTTGCCTTCATTAATTGCCCTTCAAATTTCCTAATTCAATAAAAATTCCCTCTGCTATGGAAGAAAATTTGCTATGCTTAAAATCAGTGCAAAGCAAAAAGGGCCGCGCATGCAAACATACACAAAATAAAAGAACAGTTATAAATATAAAAAAAAAATCTTTTCTCTTTACTTTACAGTTGCTGTATTCATAGTTGAAATACACAACATATTTGCCTTTATTATTTGCCCTTCAAATTTCCTGTTTCAATAAAAATTCCCTCTGCTGTGCAAGAAAATTTGCTATGCTTAAAATCAGCGCAGAGCAAAGAGAGCCGAGCATGCAAACATTCACAAATTAAAAGAAGAAAAAACAGTTACAAATATAAAAACCCCTTACTTAATTTACAATTGCTGTATTCTCAGCTGAAATACACAACATATTTGCCTACATTAATTGCTCTTAAAATTTCCTAATTTAATAAAAATTCCCTTTGCGAGAAAATACAAATGTCTCTCTGTTTAGAAGCAGTAAAACAGTAAAACTACGCAAAAGCCAGCGACTCACGCATGCATACATAGACAAAAGTAACGGTTTGCAGCTTACACAAGCGCACGTACAGGGAGAGACGCCTGCACACACACACACACTTGCAATCATTTCAAATTATGCCCTCAGGCGCCCTAAGTTTTTGGCAATTTCATCTGCTGGCTCTTGATTTATTATTTCGGTTTACCAAGAATTAAAAACTATTTTTATATTTGCATCTTACCTGCGGCCGCCCCTCCTTTGGTATATTTGTGCGAATATTCGCGAGTGCATTTTGGACAGCACAATTGACTGCGCAAATTGGCCGTCACAAATTTGCGATCGAAAAACTGAATGCCGTTGTTGTCGGCGATCATTTTTCTGTTTTTAATTTTTTATTTTGCTGTTCACACAGCGTGTTTGCTGTGAAACAATTTTTTTCTCTTGTTCCAAAATGTCTGCGAAACTACACGAAAAAGAAACAACTAAATTGACCGGCTTAACTGAAGTGCGCAAAAATGCTAATTGTCAAAACAGTGTTGGACAAGCGCGCACAGATCACTGGTTCATTTGGTGAGTTAGTTGCTCACGAATCTAGGCCGGTACGCTGTTAAAAGATGATATAAATATATATTTGTAGACTTAATTGAAATAAATAAAACAAATTTAAATTAACGATGTTTAATTAAGTTTTTATTTTCAAGAAAATACAAATTAAATGTGAATTATTTATTTGGCATTTATTTTTAAGTCAGTTCAGTTGCCAGTTCTTAGAACTAAACAAATTGAACATTGTACCAGCTAGCAAAAGCCTGCTAGAAAGAGATAGCCTCTGCTAGCAAGCAGCTATTTGTTTTCTTCTAACTTACGTTAGACAAAAGTTGCAGAAAATTTTGTTTAAATGTGAAATTTTATTATTTTTATTGCATTTTACACGACACCAAACTCAAACCAAAACCATTGGAAATAAAAAAGAAATTATTGTAATTATGTTTGGTTTCCCTTAGCCAAACATGGAATCCATCAAATTATCTTGGCGCTGACGTCGATTGGCCTCGTCCTGCTGGAAACGTCGCAGCTCCTCGTAGACCTCATCATCCGTTTCCTATGGGCAAATTGTTGATTGAGGTTATGTTGCCATATTTGACTATTTCTAAATATACTTACAAAGATATAACGGCAAATGGGACAGGAATTGGCCTGAAAAATGTGCGTATGGGAATTTATACATATGTATAAAGTTGTTTTTTTTATATTTATTACAAATTTGCCTTTACCTTCTTTAGCCACAGCAAAATGCATTCCTCGTGGAACTCGTGTTTGCAGGGCAAAACTTTAAATTTGGCGCCCTCTGCCGCCGGCTCCTTGCACACGGCACACTCGAAATCCTCCTTGACCTCATCGGCTGCAATCTCATGAATGGGCAGCGCGTCTATGGCCCTCTTCGATGCCTCCGGCACTTCGATTTCCAAATCGATGCCATTCATTATGGCCAAGACCTGCAGACGTCGAAAGTTACGATCGTAATCGTTGGCGCCCTCCGGTCCAGTGGGCGTGTGTCCCAGCTCATCGAAATAGTCAGCCATAGCGCTCTGCAAGGTGTATCAGAATTTGGAAATATATATGAATATATATCAATTTCGATCTGTATCCGAGCTGAATGAAACCCTTTTTTTTAACTGGGTTCGTAGAGCCAAATGCCATTTTATTATTTTATTTATGTATATCAATGTCAAATTAAATCGTATACAATTTCTCTCCATTAATGTAAGTACAATAAGTTAGAGACAATATATATGTATATACTAACTATATAGATATATGATCTATATATAGTTGTGACTGATCTGCGCCTATGGCTTAGTATTTAGTAGCACTAGGAATAGTTAAGAGGTCTTTGCATTTAAAATGTGTTTGTTTTTCTTCTTTTTCTTTTAAGAGCTAGATTTTTAGTTTAAAAGTATTCTCCACTAGTCTAAAATTACAGGCAATACTGGCATATCGGGAGTGCTACAGACTCTATAGTTCCTGTTTGTTTTGTTTCTGGTTTTACTGTATTTATAGAAAAGGTATCGCAACTTGAGCTGATGGTCAAAAATATTTTGAAAATTTTTTATAAATGCAGTAAAAATAATTTAATTTTTTTTTAAACTTCAATAATAAAAAATACTAAATTATATGAATATAAGAAAATATTATAAAAATGAAGAAACAAACCATTTTTGCTTATTAATATTTTTTTTTTAAATATCTTTTATATTTTAATTTAAGATTAGTATTTTAAAAAATTCTTGTATTAAAAAATATATTTTTAAAGAAATGGAATTTTGGTAGATTTTTTTAATTTTCGTGTTTTTTTTTAAAATTAAGTCAAATTATTTTTTTGTATTAAAAAATGGAATTTATAAAAAATTTAAAAATAAAAAAACAAACATTTTTTGTATTAAAAAATGGAATTTATAAAAAACTTAAAAATTAAACAAAAACATTTTTTGTATTAAAAAAAAATTTATAAAAAAAACTTGAATTTTGGTATAAAATTTTTGTAAATTTTCGAGTGTTAAAAATTAATTAAAAGCAATTATTTGTATTAGAAGATAAAATTAAAAAAAAAAAAACTAAAATTGTAGTGAAAATTTAAAAGAAAATTTCGAGCTTTAAAAATTTAAAAATTAAAAAAAAAATTGTTAAATATGTTTTTATTTAATTTGAAGTAAACAAAAATTATATGTAATTAAATTTTTTATTTAATTTGAGCTAAAAACAAATATATAATACAATTTTAATTTTTTACTAAATTTCAGTTTAAAAATAAATTGTTTGCCCAATACTTAAAATGTTAATTTAAATTGCCAAAATAATTTTTAAAAAAATTATTCTCAAATCTTTTCAAATTTTTTTTTTTCGTTTTGTGTGTTAAAAATTGAAAAAAAAAATATAAAAAAATTTATAAAAACTTGAATTTTGGTATAATATTTTGTTAAAGTGTTCGAGTGTTAAAAATTAAATAAAAATGTTCTGTAAAAAATTGTATTCCCAATATTAAAAAATGTATTTGAAATTGCCAATATATTTGAAAAAAATCCCTTTGTAAGAAAAAACACAAAATAAATTTGTTGTTCTCATCATATTTTTTCATAATTTTTTTTTTCTTTTTAGTTTTGTTTTTACTATAAGTATGTGGTTTAATATTCATTATAATTATTATTATTATTATTATATATGTATATTCACATATATATATGTAGGTTTTACTGTACTTCATGAACAATTAAATACAATCTTTAGCAGACAAAATATGACTAACGCTAATTGGTAATTTTTTAGTTGTTAACGACACAACTGTACTTCAGCGAACAAACTTATCGATTTAATGGGATAAAAGTGGGGAGGGAAAGGGCAAAAAAAAAACAAAACTTGGGCTTAAACTAGAGAATAAATTAAAACGATGCCCGCAAATCGGGTTTAAATAGTAGCCGCTACAAATGTACATATAAATATATATATATGATTTTGTAGGGATTGTAATATATAGTATATATATATATATCTTTTTTCTATATATGCAGAAACAATAACGAATAAGTACACGATTTTCGATTTAGCTTGGATGCTGCGACTAACTACGGCAGGTATTTCTTCTTTTTGTTTTGGGAGGTAGGACTGCGAAAGGGTTTCTATGAAGTAATTACAATGCGCAGAGCGATAGAGATAGAGACAGATAGACAGATAGAGAGAGAGAGAGAGAGAGAGAGAGGGAGAGTGTGTGAGAGAGAGAGAGACAGATACAAATAGCTAGTATGATATTTTAGGCATATATAATTTCTATAGTAAACGAAACGGCTGGCGTTTGTTTCTCGTTCTTCTCTCCGATCTATAGCTAGGCATTAGCATTTACAGTTATAGTCTAGTTACTAGTCTATGTAGCTAAAAGCGGCGCAGGCAACATGACCCGTTGGGTAGGACATTAGGGTGGAGCAGGCGTGACCGTATCCTAGTCCGTTATAGATATCTGCGCATAGCCCACAAGGGCACGTTCGTCGGGCGTCTCGCCCGGCTGCACGCCCGAGCTCAGCTGGAACGTTATTGTCTTCATCGTGTCGCATTGGGCAATCAGCTGATCCAGATGCACGGCCATCGGCTGGGTGTCCAGTGCATCCACCAGACCCGCGTCCACCAATTCCGTGGCAATGCCCTCCGCCGTATCCTTGCCCACGGCAAACTCGAAGCGGATGTCGTGCAGTTCGCGCCGCAGATTGCGCATGCGCAGCACCAGATTCACGGGTGGCGCCTCGCCGGCCGCTTCGCTGGGCAGCGGCATTTGGGCCACACCAGCTGCCAGCTCCTGGTTGGTGGTGGCGGTGGCAGCTGCAGCTGCAGCTGCAGTTGCAACTCCACCCGGCGTCATTGTAGTCGAGGATAGGCTGCGTGTTATCTCGGGCGTTGTCTCATCCCGATCACTGTCCGAGGAATCGGCACGTTCGAGTCGATTGATGGGACGATCCTCGGACTCCGAATCGGATGAGGGATGCTTGCGTCCGCCAGTGCCGCTGACATTGTCCTCCTCCTCACTGGACCACACCCATTCGCCGGTGACGGTGCGATGCAGCCGGCCCGATGCGCCCGGCTGACGTTTAGCTGCCTTGTGGACGCGCGTCTCCATGCTGGGCCCAGACTGGAGCAGCGTCTGTGTTAGATATTTGCGATCCTTGGCCTTCTTGAAGAAGGCATGCTTGAGCAGCTCGCTGGCAGTCGGACGTTTCGATGGCTCCTTCTGCAGGCACTCAACGATCATCTTACGGAATGTCTTGCCATAGGCCTTATACTGATCCTTGTCCTCGGCGCCCGTATCCAAGGTGGGCGGCTCATTCTGCAGCGTCAGCATGAGCACCTTCATCGGTGGATATTTGTGATACGGCGCTGTGCCCGTCGCCATCTCAATGGCCGTAATGCCAAACGACCAGATGTCCGCCTTGAAGTCATAGCCATGATCCTGTTCCATCACCTCCGGTGCCATCCAGCAGGGTGTGCCCACAAAGGTGTGACGCACCTTCTGCCGGGACAGATCGCGGCCCGTGGCCAGCCAAGCGCTCACACCAAAGTCAGCGATTTGTATGGTGCCATCGTCGCCGATGAGTATGTTGCCCGCCTTGATGTCCCGATGGATCTGCCCATTCGAATGGAAATACTCCAGACCCTTGAGCACCTCCTTCAACACTGTGGCAATCGTGGCCTCATCGAAGACGCCCTGCTTGCAGTTGGCCGTGCGCATCTTATGCTTAATGATGTCCAGCAAGGAGCCGCCCTCGAGCAGGCGCAGCACCAGCCACAGCTCCTCACGCACCACAAACGAGGTGTGATAGGTGACAACGTTCTCATGATTGCACGAGGACATCGCTTGTATCTCCTTGAGCAGCTCGTCCATTGAGGTATTCCATTTCTCCAGATTGATGCGCTTGATGGCGCACTTCTCGTGCTTGGGTATGCAGTAGGCGCCATGCACCACCGCCGTGGCGCCCACACCAATCACATCCCTCAGCTCGTAATCGTCCTTGGAGTTGGGCCAGGGCTGTTTCTCCGGCGCGGTCAAGCCCAAGCCGGCTGCAGCTGCAGCTCCAGCTGCTCCACCTGCGCCGACTGCTGCGCCAGCTGCTGCAGCTGCAACATTATTGCTGGACAGCGTGGCAGGTATGGAAGTCATGCTCTTAACGGTATGCGGGGGCGGTGTGCCGGGACGCTTCTGGCGATTCAGTTGCTGTTGCTGTTGCTGCTGCAAGATTGCCGGCTGGCTCTGTGAACGTTGCGTTTGTCGCTTCGGCTGCTTGGCTATGACAGCAACTCCTGATTTGATTAGCTTCTGTCGCTGCTGCTCCTGTCGCTGCTGCTGCTCCTGTCGCTGCTGCTGCTCCTGCTGCTGCTGTTGGCCAAACTCTGTGTCCTGTTGCCTGTAGTAGCTGCTGCCCTGACTGTGGCACGCTGTGGCACTCAACTGTTGCACGTTGTAGCTGCCCGAACTGGCGCTGTGTCTCAACTGATGTGAATCTGTCTCCGCCGCCGGCTGCTGTTGCTGCTGCTCCGACTCCTGTTGCTCCCTCTTGCCAAAGCAGTCAAAGATGCGATTTTTCTCTACGTTTGAATCTTCAGTTAATTTGCTACAATTGCTGTTGCTATTGTTGTTGTTGTTGTTGTTGCTAATGTAGTTACAGTTGTTGTTGTTGTTGCTGTTGTTGTTGCTGTTGTTGGCGAAGTTTGCAACTTCTGCAATAGAGCAAAAGAGAGTTACGAGAGAGTTATAATAGTAGAGCGCCTCAGTCGGAATAAATATAAGGAAAAAGCAGCAAAAGGAAGCAAGTTAAAGGTAAACAAAAAATGTGAATACATCAATACATCAGCTGATTGATTGACAGATTGATACTTTTAGCATGCATAAAAAGGCATTGTACAGGTCTTTTCTATTTGAAATCCACATAAGTGTGGAAAAGGCATGAAACTATGTGTTCAGAAAGGGATACATCAATACATCAGCTGATTGATTGATTGACTAATACTACTACTCCTACATATAAAGGCATTGAAAAGATGATTTCATTTGAAATCCAAGTAACTATGGAAGTCAAGCGAAAATCAATGAGTTTTCGAAAGGGATACATCAATACATCAGCTGACTGATTGATCGATTAATACTACTACTACTGCATATAAAGGTTATTTTATTTGAAATCCAAGTAATTGTAGAAATCAATCAATTGAATCAATCAATTGATCATCAACTGATTGATTGATTGACTAATACTACTACTACTTTGACTGCATATAAAGGCATTGAAAAGGTTATTTTATTTGATATCAAAGTAATTATGGAAGTCAAGCGAAAAGTTATGAGTTTCCAAAGGGATACATCAGATGATTGATTGGTTGATTGATACATTTTTCATGTATATAAAGGCATTGTGAAGGTATTTTTTATTTGAAGTTCACATAAGTGTGGAAAAGGCATGAAACTATGTGTTCCGAAAGGGATACATCAATACATCAGCTGATTGACTGATTGATTTACTATGCATCAGAAGCTGTTTCATATTTGATTTTAAATTCAAACGCAAGTTTGGAAAACTGAAGTTCTTTTTAGGTATACATTGGCTGATTGATTGACAAGCTGATTGAGCAAACATTTTCGATTACGAAAAACAATTCCTGAAAATTGTGAGATTTTTTATTTGCAAACCACGTTCAAGTGTGAAAAATAAGTGAAAACTGTGTATTTCTAAGGAATATACATCATGCAGCTGCTTGATTGATCAACTGATTGAAGAAGATACTGGCTAAAGATTAAATAACAAATACTATCAAACAATATACATATATCATAATGTTCACAAAAATTGTTTTAATTTCAAATCCACTTAAAAGTGAGTTTGATTGACAGACTGATTGACTGAGCTGATATATGTATAATATTTATAATAACTAATATACAAATTAGATCATTTTATTAAGTATAAACAGAAGACCAAAGATCACAAAATAAAGTGAAGAATAGGTGGAAAATAAAGATTTCTACGAAAATATTTGCACTCTATTTAATATTAAAAAAAAATTTCATATAATACAAAATTGATGTTCAATAACAAAGCTTTTCAATACAAATCAATTGAAAATTTTAAGAAATAAGTTCAAAAATCAAAGAGTTACAAAAATATAAAAGAATTTTAAATTCCAATTACAAAACTCCCTACAGCGCCCACTGTGCGAACTGTTACAAATACAGCTGAGCGGCGCATTTGATTTTTTTTTTCTTTTTTTTTAAGGGGCCGAGAGGGGATTTACTTGCACTCGCACCCGTACGTAAAGTAAACAAAATGTTTACGCCCAGCAGCACATGCCGCCGACAAACACACACACACACACACACACACTCGACTGAGAAGACCTGCTGCCCTCCTAATGACTGATAAATAGAGTAAAGGCAAAAATTTTTCCACAACCAGGCGGGCTGATAAGCATTGTGTATATATTTTGTATTTTTATGAATCAACTGCAGTTAAGTAAGAGCGTGCTCACAGTGCTAGACGCTGACTGTACAACAGTGGCGGCAAATACAGTGTGTACTGTGCGCGCTCTCTTTATAATTCAGCCGCTCTCTCTCTCTCTCTCTCTCTATCTCTCTCTGTGTGTGTGTTTCGCTGATCCGTAGTAGCATAAAAACTGACGCTCGGCGCAATCAGTTTGGACTGTGCGGAGGTGTGCGAGGGACCAATGACCGCATTCAGTTATTTTTAGATCACCACAACAACAACAACAACAGTGTAGAAAGTGCAATTAAGTATTCAGTTAACTGTTGATATGAAACATGAAAAGAGTGTTGCTCTCTCGCACTGTTTGTGCAGTTAAGGCTTCAATCACAGTTAGCTGAACGGGAGCAGGGTGTCTCAGTACAACCCAAATACATATAAATTTTTTTAAAGGGAGTGGACTGTGATTATAGTTATGATAGACTAATATCTAACAAAAATAAAAATAAAAATATTTTGTATTTTTATGAATAACAGTACTTTTTATCTAGGGCGCGCCGTTATGTGGCTTGGGTTGATAATGTCCAAAAAAAAAATCGATTTCAATTGGAATTCCAAATACAAAAAACCTTTAGCCGAATATTTCGCAATAATGGGAAAGAAGTTAGGGTGCCTCAGTAGAACAAAAACCTTTTCTTTAAGGGAGTGGACTGTGACTATAGTTATGATAGACTAATATCTACCATAAATAAAAATAATAATAATAACAATAAAAGTACTTTTTATCTAGGGTGCGCCGTTAGTGGCTTGGGTTGATAATTACAAAAAAATAACTCGAATCCAATTGGAACAAACGGAAACCAATTAGCCGAATTTCGCAATAATGAGAAAAGCAAATAAATAAAATAAAAACAATATGTTTACACAACAAACAGCGAGGGGGGTGAAGTTAAGGGTGCTCTCGCACAGGAAATCTATTTCTTGTTTCTTAAGACTTGAGCGAAGCTATTGACGCCTTGTATATACTCGTATGCATGCTAATTTAAGCGAAATCTTGCGAAAAAAAATAACTTTTTAAAATAGCAACTAGACAAAACAAAAAACAAAAAACAAAATAAAAATAAAAATAAAATCGAAGATAGCCAAAGGCGAACGTTGCCAGGCGCCGCTAACTAAAATTCACAATGAATCAATATTAGAATCACACGTTAGCCAAGCAACTGACTGGGTATGGCAGATGGGGGTGGGGGGTGCACCGGGGGTATGCCGCTCACACGATCATGTGCAAATGATAAGAATTTGTATTTTGTCACACGACCAAAAAGGCAAAGCGAAATTGTCTCGATGGGCGATCACAAGAGTTCAATTAGTTTCGATTAAGGCCCTGCAATTCGCATTTTTTATTGATTTCACGCAAAAGAAATCAAAACAATTTACGCAAAACTATGATGATGATGATTTCTTCATTGCTATGGTAATTACATTTTGCAGTGGATGCCCCTTCTCTCTCTCTCTATATATATCTCTGTCTGTGTCATGCACACGATGGACGATCGACGTTGGCAGCAAAACGCACGCGCGCGTTTTTTTTTTCTCGTTCGTTTTGCTTTCCGCTTTGGGTATCGCTTCGCTCGACGCGATATCGACGCGTTTATATTCAACGCCGCACAACAACTGAGCGTATGTTGGCGCAGCCCAAAGCGGAATAGCCCCCAAAAGCCAAAGCGTGGAAACGTCAGCGCCAACGTCAGCAGCAGCAGCAGACAGCAACAGCAACAGCAACGGCCACAGCAACGGCAACGGCAACAACGCGTAACAAGTGTGTAAAGAGACGAGTGTGGAGGCAACAGGCAAAAAGAAAACAACAACAGCGTACATTAGAACTACAAAAATAAATGTATTGAGCAAATATCAACAACAAAGCAACAGGGCAGGGGGAATGGGTGGTGGTGGGTTTGTTGTACAGTGCAGTGAGAGCGTAAGAATGAGAGAGGTACGATAAAGTTGCACAGTGGAACGCATGCCTCAAGTAAGGCAACAAAAACTACAATTATGAATATAAATAAAAATGGCTATTAAACAAACAAAATAAAGCTTAAATTGACCTATAATAATTTTGTATACAACAATATTTAATATTTCAATATTTCTTATGTACACTGATCTATAAAAAACGTATGTTTATTATTGTTTAGCATTTTTTTTGTTTTGAATATGAATTAAATTCCAATTGAAATTTATTATAGCGCATTTATTATTCGTATATATATAAATATGTTCCATTTTGTTTGCGACTTGTATCTTTTATACATATTGTACTAGATTTTTATCAACGCAACAGCAACAGCAACAACGTTATTTTTATTTTTTTTTATAACAAATGAATACAATTAGCAACAACGGAGCTCCAAAAAGTGGAGCATAGAGAAAAAAACAATATATTCACATAGCTATAACCCACAATAACCTCCATTCCCTTGATATATACACACATATACATACATACATACATACATACATACATAGAGCTCACTGTAAATACGTTTTGTATCTACGTAGAAAGAGCCGTCATGGAAAATTCGTGAATCGCATTGCTGCTGGCTGGCTGGCTAATGATTTAGTTTCCATGCCTCTAGCATATGGCATAGACGCATTTCTCTGACGTTCGCTAAAAGTGTACTATATATAATATGTATATATGTATATATAATATATATGAATTATCTTTATCCACATTTTCGACACAAGGCGCTAAACGCTCTGCAGTTTTATGCGCCATCATCGACTTACACACACACACACACACACACATAAAACTAAAAATTCGCATGAAAAAAACATTTCTCATTTCACTGCGTGCGTTTCTATTTATAGCGGAGTTCACTTCATGGTTTTGCATATCATTTCCAATGCAAGGCAAGGGAATGGTGGTACTGTGGAACGCTAAAGGTGATCGTGATTGGCTAGCTGACAATTGCTTTCAGTGTGTGTGTGTGTGTGTGTGTGTGTGTAGTGTGCGTATGCACGCTATGCGTGCTTATGCATGTGTGTGTGTGTGGCTGCGGGCGTCAACACATTTTGCGTTTATTGCACTTTGCATTCGCAAATATGTATTTATGAGGTTTCTATTTTTAGAGAAGGCATTGCTTTCCGTACGATCTTTATAATTTCAATATTGACACATTAATGGGCTGCGATCTGTGCGCTGTGCTTGAACTCTTTATGGGAATTGTACTACGAGCACTTTGTATTTACTTGAACGATATGCAAATATTATGCATACGGCATTGTAGGAAGTCAGAGCTTTTAATTGAAGTGTTTATCTAGAGAGATAGATAAATGCGATCATAAGTAGTTTTTATTGAAGAGAACGAGTGTATCAAATATCCTTGAAAATGTTATTTTGTTGAATAAGATGGGATTGAGATGGAATTGGTTTTTTTTTTTTGTCAAAAGTTTATAGTTTCTAGATTCCAGTTGTTGTACTATTTATAAGGAAATCTTATTTTAGATAATGTAATATTTTAATGATATATTTTAAAAATATTTGTTATAATACTCGTTAATGAAAATTGATTATAATATATATTTTCAAAATATACAATATCATTGAAATATTACATAATCTATGTTTCACTAAAAATTTTAGAATTTAAAGTTAAGTCAGATTTTTTCTTATCTTTTAGCTTATATCTTGAAAACTTTTTTATACTAATATTTTTAATTTAGTTCATATTATATTTAATATTAAAAATATTTAATTTTTTATATATTAATTAATGTATATTTTTCTAAATTTGTTTTTCTATTTATAAGCCAAGTTGTTGACATTTCAAATTTTTAGCATGAAGATAAATTGATATTTTGCACTGCATTCTCGCAACATTTTGATGATAAATTATCTACAAGCTCTGAAAATAAAAATCTCAAGACAAATCTCAATTTTTTTATTTTGGTAACAACTAAAAATATCAACAAACTTGAGGGATGTCATCTAAGTCGGTCAGTATTTAGCAAAAATATTGGAACAAGATTTAGAAACACAACTAAAATGACCTTAACTAAACAACTATATACTATATAAAGTCTATATACTAATTATATTATATATATATGTATATATTTGTATATAGAAATATATTTTTTTTATAAAATTCTAGTTGAGTTTGTCGCCTTTTATGACAATGCAGCTGGAATGATCTGTGAGTTATGCATGCACAAGTATGGAAATTGTTGTTGTCGAATATGCTCGCTCAAAAAGTAAGTTGAGTATATTGGTTATTGTTTGAGAAACTTAAAACGTCAAATAGCAATTTAGAAGTAAGCGCTACATTAGCTAAGGTTTTTAATTGATATTTAATATTTAATTGAAATTAATTTTTAATACAAGTTTCTTTACAGTTTGAAAATATTTGGCTCAAATTAGTCTTTGCTCTTGCAAAGAGCGATTTTTGTATATGTATGAGCATGAATATAATAATATATATACAGTCGAGTCCCGATAATTCGAAGGCAAGGGGATCAGTTCTTTTTTCGATTTACACAGAAATTCAAATTATCGAGATTTTCCATAATATAGATACATATCTCCATCAAGGGGATAGAATTTTTTTTCGATTTAGCGGGGTACAAATTATCGAGACTCGACTGTATATGAATTATATATATGAATTATATATAATGATATGAAATTTGGCATTTTACATTTGGATTCAAGCCTTTTTGCAAGCGCTTTACCAAACTAAGTACGGGTATTAGGTAGTCAGTGACACTCTTTTATATGTGTGCAAATTTGCAAGTGAGTATGAGGCAGTCGTGGACACTTTAATATAACAATAACGAACAATCAACACGAATTTGAAGCAGTCTATTTATAGTTTTACGCAAACTGTGAACGAGTATTAGGCAGTCAGTTATGCTCCAGTGCAATGTTGTTTTTTTTTTAATTTTATTTTTTTACAATTTGTTGACTCATTTATTGCATTAGAATTATAAAATTGAGCATGGAAAAATTTAATTTTATTATAAGAAAATTGACATTAAATTATAAATTCAAAAATAATAATAAAATAAAATAAATATAAATATTCAAAAATCAAAAAAAAATATTTTACATAAAAGAACAATTTGTTTTAAAAATAAATAAACAAATTTTTTAAAATAAATTAAATAAAAAATAAACAAAACATTTTGAGTAAATCTCATAAAATTGCGCATTTGCATTTGCTTCAAACTTTGCCTGGCTTACGAATGATAAATTGCGCGCAGTTTTCAAACTGATCTAAGATAAATATTTAAATAATAGTTGAATTTTTTTATACATTTTTCATGTTAGTCACAAGGCAATTAGCACACTTGAAATGTGTTTTTTTTGTTAAATATAATAATAATATTTATTTTTCACCCACTTTGCTTGAGGCAGATCATATTTAAGAACTGCATTTTGACAGCTTTCAATCACGATTTGTAGTCCGTTTTGTTGTTGTTTTGTTTTAGAATTTTGGTGGCACTTGTTGGGACTGAGACTTGAGTCTAACTGCGCCGTGTGGCACTTGAGATGGCTATTGAAAGCGATCTGATACGATCGCCGATTGATATTGAGGCCGCAATCGCGCAGTCGCGTGCAATTTAAAAGCAACAACAACGAAAATCGCATTCGCAGCGCTTGATCAGTCGGTCGATCGGGTCTGTCTGTCGCTCCTCCAGCGCGAAAATCACAAATTCGACTGAACTTCACAAATCGTTGTAATCAAACATTTTAAATGAACATTTCGTTAAGCAATAAACAACAATAAAAAATTAAATGAGCGCTACAAATGGCGGAACACGACGGCAGCGTCGATTGCGACGAATTCCACACAAAAAACACAAAACACAAGTACTCTAGCCAATAGTGAACGACTAGCAGATACCCTGAATCATGTGCCGAACAACTGTTTTTGCCATACAAATGCGAAAGTTTTAAGTGTGTTTGTAGTTTTAGGCGAATCTAAATCTGACTCAAAACTTTGGAAAATGCAGTCGATGTTTTGAAAATTTTAAACGATCTCAAGAAAATTGGAGAAAGAAAGAAACGACGTGATTTAGTGGAACTTTAATGTTAGTGAAATCAAGTTTTCTAGTTCTTATAGATTCTATATGGACAGAAAGTCAGTTGAAGTGGGCTACATCAAATCAGGCTTCTAGCTCTTATAGATGCCATACGTATAGAAAGTCAGATGAAGTTGGGTGATCAAATCAAGCTTCTAGCTCTTGCTTAACTTGGCTATCAATGCAGATCCAAACTATAAACATATATAGAAACTTGTACAATATATACTTGATGTGCTAGGCCACGCCTACTTCCACTTATGTTACCCACATTTTCAACCAACACATCATACCCCATCTAGTCATATGCAATGGGTTCAGCGTATAACAAAAAAAGTGCGAATTTTTTACCGCCTACATTGGGCATACGTGTATATGTGCTGTGCGTTAGCTACTCGTATTTCGTATGATTCCTATGGGATTCAACGACTACTACAAGTAAAAACTCAGTCATAGGTACTTCGTGCATCAGTGTGGGTGGATTTAGTGGCGGCTTTTATAGTTAAGTCAACTGTCGAAATTTAAATTCCTTGACTTTTTCGCTTTGATTGAAAATTGTGAATTAATTAGTTTTGATTTATTGACACGATTATTAATTATTTTTCCTACTTTTGTGGGCGGTTCTTTTGAATGTGTTCAGGGACTTTAGAATGACGAACTTTTTATATATTTCGTAAAAAACCTTTTTTTTTGTAGATATAAAAGTTGAGTTTATAGCAAGTCAAGTTGTGAAATTGCATAAAATTTGACTAAATACTTTATGCAAAAAAAGTTCTTAAGAAAATGTATTTAAGTATTATGCAAAACTGATTAATTTGCTAGCTAAATAATTAGAATTAAAGTCAAATTTTAAAGTCATTAAAAACTAATTTTATGTTCATTAAAATCAAATTTTATATTCATTAAAATTTTTCAATTTTAACTAATAATTACTTTTTTCCTTGTTGACATTTTACTATAATATGTAAAATAAACCAAGGCTAAAGAAGTTCATAAAATTGCACTGAAATTTAATTTGTTAAATCAGCTTTTACCGTCAATAAGAAAACCAGACTTTGGGGTTTTAGTAAGTTCTAGAAATATATTATATTTAAAATATTGCGTATTTAAGAGCATAAACCTATATAGGTATCTTCAATATATATATAATCAGTTATGAAAAATAACTTCAAAAAACAAATTCATAGTAGAAAAAGTTAGTGCAGTCGCCACTGATCGCATAATACTCGTTCAGGGTACTAAAACTGATACAAAATATTTTTCTACATCGCAAGAGGAAGACTGCCCTAACTTAGCTGTCAAATTGTGAAGTTCTAGTCCAGAAACTGTGGAAGATATTGTTTTTATACCCTGAACCCATTGAAAATGGGAAATCAGGGTATAATGGTTTTGTTGAAATGTCAAATGTATATAACAGGCAGAAGGAGACATGGCAGACCCCATAAAGTATATATATTCTTGATCAGCTCGACAAACTGAGTCGATATAGCCATGTCCGTCTGTCCGTCCGTCCGTCCGTCCGTGTGAACGCAGCGATCTCGCAAACCACAAAAGCTAGAGATCTGAAATTTGAAATGTATACTCGTGTATATCCTACGCAGTACGAGTTTATCATTTTTTTTCGATAACTCATCTCATTTCCTTATTATCGATAAAAATCGATAACTTTTCTTCGTTTTTGAATACCGTTATAGCTATAGATTTCAGATTTACTGTGTGTATCCGTGTAATGAATACAAACATTTTGCAATTTTTGGATTTTGGATACCACGCCCCCTTCCCCCAAAATTGAAAAAAACGTATTTCAAATACTAGAGACTTGTGCTTTGGCAAATACATACATATGAATGTCATTATTACGCTGTAAAAGTTTGATTACGAAAGTCCATCTAGATATTTTGTATATTTAATATTTATATATATATAATTTATGATTAATTTATCATTAATAAATCAAATTTATAAATTTATATTTGGAAAATCAAGAGAAGAGTTTAATAGTAAATTATTTTTCAAATTTGGAATTTCTAGATGAGTCCAGCTAAAAGCTGCACAAGACATATTTTTTGCCGATTTGGCACGCCTTCAAGAGAGCAGCTCAACACAAAACTAGTTGTTCACTTTAGAATTTCTAGCTGTAAAGCTGTAGAAGATATAGCCTTAGCCGATTTCTCACTTTGACAGGAATCTTTATAGACAGAGCTGCCTTTCAGATTTACCTCCTACACAGAATTCTCTTAATACAACATTTCTAATTTACTTTTAAATAGTTAAGACCTTTGTGCAGCCCTGGTCTAAATACGTTTTAATTTTTGCTATTTGCTAACGAGTTAGCAACTGTTTTGTGGTACTTTTTCTAAGTTGCGTAGTTATTATTAGTTATAACAATTTGCATGCCACCTAAGATATATTTTTAAATTCATGCGGCTGCTTTCCCCGCTTCTTTTAAGTTTTTGTTTTTTAAGTATACCTATTAACGTATAGAGCTATATAAGTATATATGTGTATTGCTTGAAATGTGCGAAATATTAACAAAGGGATTGACAACAGTAAGACAGATACTGTATCTATAGCGAACTTTATTTATGCCTACCCGCAACACGAGTCAAGTGATCAAAATTTGCGGCAAATTTAGCACTTGGCGAGGAGAAAACAAGTAAACATATTGCTCTCGAGCGTAACCGACTGCTTCATACTCGTTCAAGGTGAAACAATTTTGCTGTTTGCTGTTTGGATTAGACATGAATCAAATGTGAAGGAGGAAATGTCAGCCTCGCCTCTAAACGACATTGTAGAGAAGCTCAACAGCAGGGCACTTGTTGGGATTCTAGATGAAGCACTATACTATACTATATACTATAGCAGATACAGGACTTTCCCAATCGACATATCTTTAATGGGCGTAGCTTTATATCTGAAACTGAACTTCTCGATTATATGGCTTCAATAGCAGCCTTCATTTAAGTGAATATCAAAAAACCAATATACTCTTTTCATTTCCTGATAACAAGTATAAACATTCCAATACACAAACAATTAAAGCCTGATTTTATAGCACGTGTGTAGGCGGGTCCAAATGTGTTGCAAATGTCTGCAAGGTTTCCAGGGCCCTCTCTCTGTCGCCCTCTCTCTCTCCTAATGGGTTGGCAAATATCTATTTTATGCATATCATTAACAAGGCATTAACACACTGTAAAACGCCCCAGCACTGAAACTATGAATGACCGCAACGAAACGAGCCGATTTCAATGTGAATGAATGACATATATATATATGTATATATATATAGAATATCTATACATATATAATAGTAAAAACGACAAGTATCCAACTAAAACAAATTGAACTAAAGATGTGTATATATAGGCGCCAAGGTATTTTATATAGTATATATATCTATCTTGAGATATATTTTCTATTTAGCTATCTTTGCTGATTTGTGCAACATTAGAGGAGGGTATTTGGATTTCGGTATGAAAAATGTTACATAATGAAGGAGATGAGATAAATGTATCCAATATAGATCATCATGTAGGCAGCGCTGAATATAGTCATATTTATCTGTATTTTTATGGAAGAGTAAATTTCTATGCAGCTAAAACAATTGGAAAACAACAAATTTGATCGAAGTTCCTAATCATACTGTAGATGCTATAGCAAAAATCATTAATAAATTTAGTATTTTTGGATTTTAAGATACTTTTATTTAACTAGAGAGAGTCTTGATTGTCAATATCATAAATATATATCAAATAGATTGTATTAAGAAAAGATTATTTTAAAATTATTTTTATTTTAAATATTAAAATATTCCAGTTTCCATATGCTAACAGATCCATCAACAAACTTGCTATCAATATTCCTCAACTATATCTATACTAAAGATTTTCCAAACCTTTTTTTTTAAATTTTATTATTCTCCTCATCTGAGCTGTTAATTTCTGCTGCCTTAATGAATATATAAATATCAGTAAACATTCTTTAAAGAGTGAAATAATATAATTACACTTTCTTTTCAAATTCTTCTGATATTTCTCCATGCTTAGAGCAACCCGTTCTACACCCAAAAAGTTAATCTAGAATGCATTTTTATCAGGAAAGTTGGTTTATTTCATTTTTTGCATTTTTCATACTCAAATTTCTGTAGCTAAGCTTCGTTATAACTATTAAAAATGCTCTGCACTATCGATTGTGGCTCAGAAAAGTATCAGCTGTGGCTCAGAAAGGTAAATATTCGATACATCGATAGTGCCATCGATAGTTTGCCAGCTCTAATCTATAGCTCTATATCATGAATTGATCAAGAAATTATGTTTGATAAAAAAGTTGTACTATTCTGCAAGCTTGTCAATATAAACATACATATAAACTCTGTATGACAACCCTATTAATTATAGCTACAATTGTATGCAACTCCCTTCTTAAGGGTTCATTCCAGGGTATATAATATGCCACATACCATTTATTCTAAATAGTTCTGCCTTGTCTGCTATCTCAGCTCTAGTATTTAGAAAAACGTCTGAAACTTTAGACATGAAGAGTACGTTTAATAAATTATAAATCTGCCTCGAGTGTCAGTTCATGTTAATGTGAAACATGTTTCATATGTTCAGCACAATTTGGCTTTGGCCATATTGTGTAGTATTTTGGCCAAGGCAAGGACACGCGTCTAATGCTCTCTGGAAAGGTGTGCAAAATATTGCAATATGCCAAAAAGCATTATGATATATATCATATATAAATTTATATTTGATGAATGTGCTTTACTTGCGTGCTGCGTTGACTAACAGCGAGGTTAGTTCAGTTGAATGAACTTTCAACATAGTCGGAAGTTACGTATAATTATACAGCAATTAGGTGCAAATACTCATCGCATACAAGCAAAATCTTTAGTGCTCGTTGAATGTGAACTTTAAGTATGAGAAAACACATTTACATATAGATAATTAAAATTGATCAATAAACAAAACTAAGGACAGAGATCGTTTGCAAATTGAGCAATTAAATTTTGTAATTTTGCAATTAAACTTTATAGTTCAACAGCTCAATGTTATAGACAAATAATAAGGTTTAGACTCTTTTAAGATGCATTTCTTAGTGCTCATGTAGCGGGGATATTTATAAAAAAATTTTCAGCAAGATCTGTGCGGATCTTCAATATAGAAAATATTTTCTAGATATAGAAAAAAATATATATATACATTCAAAATAGGTTAAGTGAGAGATAAAGAGAGAAAGAACGACATATAGCAAAACGGGGAACAGAGAGATAGAGAGAGCAAAGACAGACAAAGGGAGATAAAAAGACAGATAAATAGAGATATAGACAGAAAGAGAAAGAGAGAGAGAGAGAGAAAGAGTGAGAGAGACAGAGACAGACAGAGAGAGAGAGAGAGAGAGAGAGAGAGAGAGAGAGAGAGAGAGAGAGAGAGAGAGAGAGAGAGAGAGAGAGAGAGAGAGAGAGAGAGAGAGAGAGAGAGAGAGAGAGAGAGAGACAGAGAGAGAGAGAGAGAGAGAGAGATAGAGAGAGAGAGAGAGAGAGAGAGGGAGAGAGAAAGACATACAGAGAAAGACAGGGACAGGAGAGAGAGAGGGAGAAAGAGAGAGAGAAAAACATACAAAGAGAGAGAGGGAGAGAGAGTGAAAGGCATAGAGAGAGAGAGAGAGAGAGAAAGGCATAGAAAGAGAGAGAGAGTGAAAGGCATAGAGAGAGAGAGAAGAAAGGCATAGAAAGAGAGAGAGAGACAGAGATAGAGAGAGAGAGGGAGAGAGAAAGACATACAGAGAAAGACAGGGACAGGAGAGAGAGAGAAAAACATACAGAGAGAGAGAGGGAGAGAGATAGGCATAGACATAGAAAGAGAGAGAGAAAGACAGACAGAGAGAAAGAGAGCGAGATTGGGATAGGGAAGGAGCGAAAAACAGATAGCGGGGGAAGGTAAGAGATAGAGAGAGAGAGCGAAAGTCGAAGAGAGGTTGTACAACAGCTGTTCAGTAAATTCCAAAAAGAGAAAATGGGATTTCAAGGGAATTTTGAAAGAGAAGAGAAATGCTATCAGTTTATGTTTTCAAAACAAAATAAAGCATTTAGTCGTATTGATCGTGACAGATTGACAAATATACGCAAAAGATGTGTTTTTTCCCATATTTGCATTGGAACACCTCACAAATGTGTAAAACGTGGCATGGCTCGAATCTTGGCTTGAGTAATTCAATAATATGTATATAGATTTTCATATTACCCATACTGAAATATTTTAATATATTTTAAAAATAATTAGGACTATATCTAATAACTAAAAATATGCTGAGCTGATTCTGTCTTATAACTTTAATCTACAGTTTATCCTAGTCAAATATATTCATCTATTATAATATATTTTTAGATATTCAAAATCATTTTTGTAACTTATGTGGGATCAAGTCGATTCCACCCACTACGCTCTCTTCAGCTACAGGGTATATGCAGTATATATAAATTACAAATTTCTATTGCTTTACTAATCTTTTCTCAGTGCTTATATAATTTATTCCCCCAGCAGGAATTTCAGCCAACTGACCTTGTCGCAAATCCCTAGAATATTTTATATTGTATATATTCCAATAAAAAAAGAGAATAATACGAAAAAAAACTACGGACCGAGTCACGTACAGTTTTTTTTTTTGTTTAGCGATTTTCAGATGCGCACGACATTTTCCTCAATATGCAAATAATGATTAAACAAAACGAAAAAACACAATAAAAAAGCAAAGCAAAGCAACAAGTAAAATATTTGCGCGCTTGATGACAATGACTAAAAATAGCTGCCCAACAATTGAAATGTCGTTCCATATAAAGCCAACTGCCTTTGTAGTTGTTTTTGTTGCTGTTGTTATTTTTTATTGTTGCTAAATTTAAAACGCGGCAAGTGAGTGGGCAACCGGGTAAGCACCACCGACCAGGAAACTTGCAGCATTCATTGCAAAAAGATAAAAAGCCAAACTGACTGCATAATGCTCGTTCGTGTTTAAGAAATCAAGTATCTACAGATCTCTCTGTAGAGCTGCTCAAAAGTACTCAGAAGTGCCAAAATTCTAGCTTACATTGCAAAAAGACAAAAAGCCAAACTGACTGCATAATACTCGCTCATGATTCAAGAAATCAATTGTCTATAGATAACTATGAAGCTCAAAAGTAATGCCACATTCAATTCGATTTGCTAAGTTTAGCTTCAAAATTGCTTAAGCTTTAGTTATGTTTTCCATTTGTGCCACGCCTACCAGAGGCGTGTGAATATATGTATAATTATTGCCAGCTCAACTGCAAGTCAGTTGGCTTTGTTTAACTGTAAAATATAGATTTTTAGACAACTTGCCACGCCTCCAATATTTTTAAAGTAATATTATATATAATATTCCGTATCTCTAGCATCCATAGTGCCATAAATTATAGTATTTTGTTTCTAAAAAAATAAAGTAATTCCCAATTTGGCACGCCTTCAGTGGGCGTCTCCCAAACTAAATCTTAAAGTGTTAAGTTAACAACTTAAACACGAGTAAATATCTCAAATTTCCAGGCACTATCTTCATACAGATAGACGAACTGACGTATGCACTTTAAGGTAAACATTCCACAAAACGAATATACTCCATTTACACTTTGTGAACGAGTATAAATGATGCGAACAGAATGTCAATAAAGCGCTGTGCGAATGTATTTTAGGGATTGACCCTGCAGAAATGGAAATCTACAGGCGCACAACTGTCATAATAATAATAACAACATACACACACACACACACACACACACACACACACACACACACACACACACACACACACACACACACACACACACACACACACACACACGCACACACACAAGTTCAAAGTCAAAACTTAATGCGAAATGTCAGTGGAAAAAAAATGGGGGCACCCACAAATTGAGCAAGATAAAGATGAAAGATAATGATGATGATGATGATGATGATGATGTGTATGTCATGATGATAATGACAATTATGATAATGTTGTATATAATGTTGATCATTAGCTGGCTCGATCATTATGTCAATTTCTGGTTGTTCTTGTTGTTGTTTTTCTGCTTGGCCAAGCATGCAAACGAATTAAAACTGTGGAGGCGGGGTCGCTTGGCAAAAATTTAATTAAAATTGCCGCACTCGAAGTAGATAGATAGATATATGTATATAAATATAGATATAGATATATGTATAGATAGATATATGTATATAGTGAAAACTCAATAGAAGTAATATACCCTATACAGATAGTGGCATAGTTGAAATGGTATCTGATGCATATGAAGCATATATACATCTGATCAGCAGTTGAATAGATGTTGCCATGATTCTATAGCAGATGTTTACTGAATGCAGCAGGTATACCTTATAGATCGGACAACAATGTCATATAACTGCCAGAGAAATCATAGCTCCAAAAATGCAGATATTCTCAAGATCAGACCAGATCAGACAGTAAAGAACTAAAGCGAACTTAAGCAAAAATACATTTTGAGATAACTGCAGCAAAATGTAGATCTGAGCAAATCATCAAAAAAAAAAAAAATTGTTGTAGTAATAACAACTAAATAAATAAGAATAAATTTTAAAAATTCATCTAATATCTATAAATTAACTTATTCAAATTTATTCATTCAAGTTCTCAACTTATTCAAGCTTTCCTCAACCTAAATTTGTCTGCTCTAATTCAAGAATTCCTAAAGTAAATGTCTCAGTGCCCTGCAAACCTTTACCGCTTTTGTTTATATTTATAAATAATTGATTGGCACAGTGAGCACTAAAAGTGTGCGCCAGACTGCAAATGGCCACACACAATTTCCGCGTGTTTACATGCTGTCAATTACGTGACCCACTGCCCACTGCCCACTGTCCGACCGTCCGCCCGTCCGCCCTCACGTTCACAGCTATTTTGTCTGCTGCTCCCCATTCGGGATGATTTCCAATTTAATCACGATTTGAGATTACAATTTAGATTCGCAATTTGTAAATTGTAAATTGCAATTAGTTTAATTAATGCATTCTGTCTACGCGTCGGAGTTGAGCAAAGCGCGTCTGCCTCGAAATCATTTCAATGTCGATGACTAATGCGAACACGAACACGAAGATGAACATGAATCTCTCTATTTCTATATATAATACAAATAGTGGATAGGTTATATGATTAATGATTTTGTGAAATTGTGATTTTTAATAAATATAGATTTATTAATAAATATATAAATAAATAAATATATATATATAGGTATGTATATATAACATATTTATTTATATATTAAGAAAGAAATCTCGGAAAATCATTAATTCACATATTTATTTATATTATTTAAATATATTTATTTGTGGAATAAATTTATTTTTAAAGAAACTTACCAACTTGTCCTAAGTTATCTGAAAGTTGAATATAAAATATGTTTTATTTTCAAAGGTTTCAATTTTTTTTTATACATATAACCAGAGCTGTTAAAAATTCCATTTGAATGGAAATTCAAAATGGGTTTTCAGAACAAAAACCCATTTTGAATTTCCATTCAAATGGAATTCTTAACAGCTCTGCATATAACTACATAAGAAATATTTATAATATATATAACGAAATTACAGTATATATATTTTTGGGGATTCTACTCAAAAGGTATTCAGAATTTAAAGTGTTTGACGGAACCTTCACTATAAAATCTTTTGAGTACTTTAAGTCGATAAACCTAATATATGCCTACCCTACCCTATAAGAGTTTTTATTCAAAAAGTATAGCATTTGCTAAATTTCTGTAGCTTATTCGACTTTCGACTTTCAATGTTTTTTTATACCCTGAACCCATTAAAAATGGGAAATCAGGGTATAATGTTTTTGTGAAAATGTATGTAACAGGCAGAAGGAGACATGGCAGACCCCATAAAGTATATATATTCTTGATCAGCTCGACAAACTGAGTCGATATAGCCATGTTCGTCTGTCCGTCCGTCCGTCCGTCCGTCCGTGTGAACGCAGTCATCTCGCAAACCACAAAAGCTAGAGATCTGAAATTTGAAATGTATACTCGTGTATATCCTACACAGTACGAGTTTATCATTTTTTTTCGATAAATCATCCCATTTCCTTATTATCGATAAAAATCGATAACTTTTCTTCGTTTTTGAATACTGTTATAGCTATAGATTTCAGATTTACTGTGTGTATCTGTGTGTGAAAATACATACATATGAGTGTCATTATTACGCTGTAAAAGTTTGATTACGAAAGTCCATCTAGAAGCAAACCTATTCAACAAATAAGTTTCCAAAATATAGCCCATACTGCAGCCCAAGCGCTGCCCGCGCGCAGTCGCTGCGTAAACTGCGCAGTAGCAGAGAAAGTGCTTGTGCGTGCGTGTGCATGTGTCTGCATGTGTGTGTGTGTGTGTATGTATTGTTTGTGTATATGTATATATAAAAGAAGCGAAAAATGATTTGAATATCGCATCTTCGCAGGGTTCAGGGTATCTCTTAGTCGAGCAGTCTCGACTAGAGCACTTTTACTTGTTATGGAGTTATGTTGCTACTCATGGCAAGTTCAAGTTCGTTTCGAGGAAAGCAAGAAACATTGTCAAAAGTGTGGAATATATGATAGGGTTTACTTTGAAGGGATCAAAAGAGATAATCATGAAAAAAATTAATAATTTTTGAAAGAAAAAAACACCAAATTTATAATACTTTTTGAGCAGATTTCGTATTATTTCTAAAATTCCAAAAATGAAACTGATATATGAATAGTTACTAAATACCATATAAGAGTTATATACAAGATTTATATAAAACATATTGTCGAAAAAGGCTTTTAGTGTCATCTGATATTATCTAAACCTTTTTGCAAATCTTCAGTTTTCGAAAATCTGTTTATCTGTTTATAATTCCAAAAATGAAGCTGATATATATGAATAATTACTAAATTAAGAATAATTTATTTATATATAAAACATATTTTAGAAATACTTTTAGTTTCAGCTGATATCATCTAAAGTTTGCTTCAAATTTTCAGTTCTCGAAAATCTGTTTATTCAAACTTATCCAAATACGACTCAACCTATGTAAAGCATACTTTTTAGGTTCAGCTAAAATATTTCTATACGCTAACAACATTTTATACATCCCAAACTCAATCCCCTAACTCACCTAATACACCCATCTCACATCTTTTACAGGGTATGCACATAAAAATAAATGTTCGCCTAAAAGGCGCCACTCAAAATGCATTTGACATGCACCGTTGGCCACGAAAATCTTTCTATTAAATCTCGTCAGTCGCACCTGTTGCCATAAATTGTTGGTCGGCCCTTGACGCGGTTACAGTGAAACAAATTATTAATTAACCATTTGTCATTTGTGTGCGGCGACAGAAGTTTATGGGCCAGCGCGCAGCTGAAGTCAACAAAAGTTAATAACTAAACACTTGCGCACTAAAGATATGTTTGAGCTGTTTGCTTTCAATTGTTGATTTGCTAGCAGCGGCACGGTCTAAAGATAATTTGGTTAAAATATATTCTAATGACGTCTTTAGCCAAAGCAGCTGACGTCGCATGATACCCTGAACTTATAGTAGAAAAGCGGATAAAGTTTTAGTGCTAATGTCTGTAAGAGATAAACAGGTGGTCTGACAAAGTAGGTGAGTTGAGATAGCCATGTTTGTTCGTCTGTCGCTGTGTCTATGGATATAAACTTAGCAATCTCATAAGCTACAAACTTTGGATGGCATGCACTGAAAATTTCCTTAAGAATCGATTTCCCATAGTGAAAGACTGTTAATGATTGACAAAGCAAATCTTTACAATGGTCAGGGTATTTCCTAGTCAGCTACTCCCGCCAGGTGCCATTTCACATGTTTATTACTTACCTTCTTCAATGTGTTATGATTTAAATATTGGCATAGCTCATCTCACACATGTTAGTTGAGCTGGTCAACAGACCAATTGGAAAACTTTCCAAGGCCTGGTCAAAGCTTGATTCCCAAATAATTGTCGACCCAGAAAATTGGGGTGTAACTGCAAGCCACAAAAAACTATCATACAGAGAAATCCTGAACAAAAACCTATCGTTAAATACAATCTCAATTATTGATTTCTAATTAGTCAATGGGGCTGAAAAAGTATTTCTATGGACATTTATATTTCAATTAACTCAAATATCTATGTCAAATTTTATTCGAGACATGGGAAATCAATTTGTAAGGGATTTGATTTGACTTTTGATATACAAAGAATAATAATATTGTAGTAGTTGAGACTAGAGGAAGCCCGAAACTCTGCTAGGCAGTTATCCGAAATCCTTAATATTCAAAATCTGTGTATCATTATAGAAATCTACACATTGAATTTGAAATCCTTGAGCATTTTTGTTGAATTTCACTCAGACTACAGACATAAATATATATTTTATATAAAAAATAATAAATATAATTTTTTAAATAATATAATCGATTCTCCCTGGATTTTTGATCAAACGTTTTGGTTTTATATATTAATTATTTCCATAATTTTCCAGCGGATAAGTTAATTTTTCCTAAAGTATCGAAGATTTAAGTATTGATATATTTAACAAGTGGTTAAAGTTAAGGCTAAGACACCTTGGGCTGGTCAACAAAAGAGTTTTATACAATAGTTCGAAATTTCGGGAGGAACTTCAATGTTTTCTCATACATTACTAAAGTAGAAGCTAGAAGCTGTTAGACTCTAAAGGTCTACAGCAAAGATCTATAACATTTTTATGACAAATATAGTAAATATGCACTTAAAGGAAGTGCTCGACTAGGAGATACCCTGAACCTTAAGCAAAGTGAAGGTTGCAATCATTCTAGTATTTTTGTATGCATTAAAGCCAAATGAACTTTTCTTCAAAAAGCTGACGTAATCTAACTTTGTATAAATATTAAAGGAACCCAAATACTAAACCCAAATACTAAACTAAGTAGATCTCTAGATCAAATAGTTTTCAAGTTAAGCTTACAAAAATAAATAATGATATCAGTAAGGTAATTAGATGAGTTCGAACAGTAATGATACATTTTGACAATATATATAATATGAAGTCTCTAGTTTTTGTACAGAAATACAGACCGACATGGCTACAAAGACTTTGCTCCACTAGGCAATCTTATAAATTCTACTATCTATTACCTGTCCACCTGTTCAATGTCCACCTTTTAGCATTAAATTTGAAGTCTCCAACAATTTACCTATGATAATTGGCCAAAAATACATCAAGTTTCGAAAATGTAGCTTAAGTATGATCAAAATATCTAGACACCTGATGGACAGCATTGTATATTAGGCAATTGTATGTGTCTGCTATATAGTGCTTAATAAATGATTATGATAGACACTTGCTATACGCACTTGACTTTTAGTTTTCACTTAATTGTTGAGAATTTCAGATATTTTTGTGTGCGCTTTGTGGACACGTAGTTGAGCAGTTGCTTGACAGCTGCAGGCTTAAGCATGTGCTATAAATTATATACACTTTTATGCTCCACACGCTGCATATTAAAAATGCTTGAAACAATAATAACAACAAATAGGCGAAGGCAAAAAGCAATCAGCAAATAAACATTCACATACGATGGGGACGGCACGTGCTGTAAAATCCATTAAAATATGAATTTTGTGACTACAACAACAACAACAAAAATAAATAGCCAACGCTGACAGTGGAGGAAAAAGCAGAGCGTATTAAATATGAAATCTTTGTGGATGGCCAAATGACATGCAGGACAAACAAATTGCGCATAAATTTATGACCCAACTCAGTCAGTCGGACTACAACAAATAAATAAATTTTCAAAATATGAATGATACACTCAACTCTCTCAAATGGTCAATGGGTGGCGAGATGTCATGCAACTACCTACCTGCACAGGTAATTGCAATTAGCTGGGGACAGCATTTTAGCTTTAACTATTTGAATTGCAAGTTTATAAAAGCCGAAAACAATAAAACAAACGAGTGATTCGTAAGTAAAAGTAGTTTTGAATAGAGTTTTAGAAAAAGTTCCTAACTTTGAGTTAAGATCGAGATTTAGTCACTTTAGCTATGTGACTATGATGTATGTATGTCTATATATATCGAGTTAAGAGAATTTCCAAGTTTCTTCTGCAAGTAGAAGGTACGCACGGTATATATCGCGTATATATTGAGCATATGTCAAGTATATATCCAAATATCTACATATATATTAAGTATACGTCAACTCACATCTTCAGTCTCCAAATATTTTATAAAGAAAGACGAAGATGGCCAATTTACAGCTTTTCACTTTGCGAATGACTATTAAAACATTTGAATTTGAAATTAAAACTGCTTTTAAATCAGTCTTCAAACAATTCTTAAAGAAAGACGAACGTACTGCTAAAGGTCTATAAAAAAAGCGAATATACCCCTTTTAACTTTGTAAGTGAGTATTGAAATAGTCTTTAAAGAAAGAAATAATTTTAAAAAAATATTTGAAAAAAATCATTTAAAAAAAAAATTATTAAGAAAAGAAAACATTTAAGAAAAAAACTGAAAAAAATATTTTAAAAATTTATTTTATTTTTTAAATTATTTTTAAAATAAACCAACTTTTTTTTATTGGAAATTTAAAAAAAAAATTGGAAAAAGTAGAAAAAATCATTTATAAAAATATTTTGAAAAAAATTATATAGAAACGAATAATTAAAATAAAAAACTGAAAAAAATAATAAAACAATTTTCTTTAAATATTTAATTTAAACAAAATTAAATTTTTTTTTGGAAATTAAAAAAAAAATTAGAATGAAAACTAGAAAGGAAAAATAATTTGAAAAAATTAAAAAAAAAACTTTTTGAAAATAAATAATTTTTCATAATTCATAGGCGCATTATTTTCATATTTATGATATTTAAACATTTTCTTTCCCAAGAAGAATATAATATAAATTTCAAAGAACTTAAATCTTCAAATTTTATATTCAATTGATCATAAATATATAAAAAACTAAAATATTTCCTATCTCAAAATCAAGAAAAGTCATCAATAATCTCAAATTAAATGCTCTCAACATATAGTAAATGTACAGCTGTGGTCATAAAAATAGTAGTACGACTGAAATGTTGAACAGTAAAAGTTTGTGATAAACACAACATTTTGAGCTAGTTGCATTTGTTGCTCAATTGAAGTAGTTGTTGCAGTTATAGAATTTGGGGAATTTTCACGTTTGCTGCTCGTAATCAGGCAGTGCCAAGCGGCTTATCAGTTGCGTGATGCAACCCTGCAGGGCTGCTGCCACAGCTTTCAGATTTCAGCTGTTGCATTTACTTATGTATTTTTTGTTGTTTTATTATTGGCGCCCTTTAATCAATGGCAATGGCAATGGCAACGAGCGTGTGTGCTCGGAGCGTGACCAAAGTACAATGGACCGCGACGAGTGCAATAAACAATAACAAGTCGAAAATTTAAGTGCAACAAATCAATCAACAGCAAAGCAGCCGAGAGTCTAAAAGAGAAAGAGAGAGAGAGAGCGAGAGAGATAGGGAGCAGCACGTGGTGGCAGTGCGATGTTAGTCACATGAGCAACTGCAACAACAACAACAACAACAAAACAACAGCTATCGGCATCTCAAGCATAATTGCGTCTGCGGATGCGACTAATTGTAACTGTAAACGCAAATTGGCAGCCAATAGAAATTAGAAGATGGCACACGACGTGTGTGTGTGTGTGTTGAGAAGGGGGTGGTTTGAGAAGTTGATCGATTGAATTAGCAGGCATTGCTCAAAATCACAACGGAATGAAGAAACAGGAGAGCAACAACAATTTAGGCGCGTGGCAATGTGTGAAACAGCACAAGCTAAAGGAATGAAACAGAATGAGATCAATGAAGAGTAGGGCAAGGGGTAAGGGGTATGCTTGACATTTCAGTTTAAGTATGGCCAAGTTCACAATTGTTTACAATTAACCTTCAAATATTAGTGTGAGAAAATTAACCTTAGTGACGAATTAAGGCACAAAGCAAAACACGAAGAACAAGAACAACAACAATAACAGCAACAGCGACGCGCACTACGACACAATGCAGGCAATAAAAACCATAATACGCTAAATTTGTTATTGCATAATGAACGTAACAAGCGCATACTACCTCTCTCTCTCTCTGTCTCTCTCTGTCGCACACACGTTCAGAATGCAAATGCAAATTGCAATCGCGCGGGAACAGAGCAGCGAACAGCTGAGCGGCACAGCTGCGCTGCATTGTAGGCAGCACCCACAAGTCGTCAGCGTTGCTGGTGAAATGCATGGAAAGCAGAATGCGACTAATTGAAACTAGTTGTCGGCCTGTGGCTGTAACGTAACGTCGTCCATTTGAAGTTCGTATCAATTAAGGAAATGCTGCAATTCAATCAATTGCTAATGCATGTACTGTGCCTAAGCTGTGGGGACGCCACTGTAGTTGCTTTGCACGCGCGTTCCAATTCCAAATGACACGCATAACCTCACACAACTACAAGCGCATTCACTGAGTCACCCATGCAAGAGTGCCGCTCCGCAGTTTGCCTATGTATGTATGTGTATGTGTGTGTCGTACTCTTTTTCGCTTGCTCTCACTCTGTCTCTCTCCCTATGACAACAAGCCGGTATTTCGTTTTCATATTATTACCGCAACGAATGAAAAGCCTAAAAAGTAAACTCAAATGAAATACATATGTATGTATGTACATACATACATATGCTAAAAACCGACAAACATACAAGAACCAGTTACTCAGATTGATATAAGCAAGTAAAAGCAGAGAGAAGAAAACAACAACAAAAAATCAGAAAAAAAACCAACCTGTTTTCCCTTTGCTGCTCCGACAGCCGCACAGTCGGCAAAATCGATTAAAAACCAATAAGATTCTTCCACGCACTGTAGCACAGGAGGACACCGCGTTTGCTTTTGACAATTTTTCAACAAGTCCACTGAAAATACCACTGTACAGGGCACACAGGCAACAGTAATTATACCGCAAGCTAAAAGTTCGCCGTGACGAATCACTTTTTTTATATTTTGTTGTAGTTGTATTTCCGTTGTTGCTGTATGTTTATCTGGCTAGGGAGGGGGTTGCCGGAGTGCAGCTTGTCCACAGCAGTCGTTTATCTTGGTGATTTTGCTGCAATAATTCAGTGCACTCGTCTTGTCCGCAAGCTCTGTTATTTAATTAATTAACTTTTTGCACTTTGCTACTTTGCTGACCAACGAAAATTGAACGCAAATTTTACGAAATGTCTTTCAGCAGCGGCACGAAATAAATATACAATAAATTTGTATAGCGCGTTTCGTTTTCATTTCGTTGCGTTGCGTTACGCTGCGTTCTCTTGTTTACCATGTGTACCAACAACATGTGAGAGCGTGTGCTGGAGAGAGCGCGAATGTGTGAGAGAGAGTGGTTGAGCTTTATGACAATTTACAACACTGCAGCTTAAAGCACTGACTAGAGTTTGGCGCGCAACTGAAATTTGAAAATTGTTTGCCAAATGTGAAAAAACTTTAATTTATGTTTTTTTTAGGGTTTAATTAAAGGAAAATATGATTTGAATGGTATTTTAAGGTATATATGCACAATATATTTATTTGTTTAAAATATTTTCATAATAATTATGAATAATATGATTTTTTTTATGGGCATTTCTTAAGGAAGGCGAAATTTGTTGGTTTATTTGGCGTTTCGGCCTGAACACAAATGTCGTCACTTGTCCACACACATGTCTATAGGCTGTCTGGAGAGGAGTTGCCGTGGATGTGGCATGCCACTAATGCGTCAATCGAGCGCAGCTTTCGACTAGCCGCAAAAAGGCCAAAATCCAATCAGTCAACGGCTTCCGATGACGGCTGACAAAAACCAATCAACTAAGTGTCCAGTGCCAAGAATTAGCATAAGAAAGCGTCGACGAAATGCGCAAATGAAAAGCGTTTAGTTCCTAATGAAATTTTACACCCAAAGGGCGCTCGTTAAACGGCCACGTCAGCGGCCCATTTGGCCCGGCTAACACACACAAGCTCAGACCAATTGGGGGTTTCCCCCCAACCCCATCCCAAGTTGCAAATGCCCTGCCACTTGTCTGGCAAGTTTGACTTAAGTGCAGTTTTACCGAGGCGCCTGTCTGGATACGCTTTTTGCATCGAGCGCCCACGCCCTACGCCCACGCCCCACGCCCACGCCCTACGCCCCACGCCCACGCCACTCGCTGTTTGTTTGCCCGCTGTAAACGTTGGAGGAACGTGTTAACTGCAGGTGTTTGGCATTTGAGTTACGTGCGCATGCAACAAATTGCTGGCCCCACAATTTCGTTTACATTACCCACGGTAAACCACCCAAACCGACACACCCACCCACTCACCCACTGTAATTAAACGTCAGCAACTGAATGCGCGCTTCCACGGCTTATCCCCATGTTGTCTGCCAGCCCATTGCATATGCATCGCAATCGCTGCGCCCGGCCAAATCGGCGCGTCTCATAATCCTCAACTAATCTGCTGGATTACAGCAACAGGCAATGGGCAATGGGCAATGGGCTAATGGGTAATGGGCAGTGGGCAATGGGCAATCAATCAAATGTGAATGGGCTGAAAAGTGACTGAGTGAATCAGAGTTCAGATGAATTTGTGAGAGGATATTTAGTATTATTTATTATTATTTGTATTATTATTATTATTTCTATTATATTATTATCAATTTATTTTATTTTTATTTCTATTTATTATTATTATTATATTATTATTTATTTATTGTATATAACTTATAAATATATTCTATTTACTTAAGTTTCGAAGTGATCTAAAGTGCTAATGTATTTCTCTAATATCTTTCAAGTTATTATATATTATATTTAGTTATTTCTACATCCACTGCAGAGCCAACGAGAGGACGAACTGAGAAGTGAAAGAAAAATTATCTTAAATTCAATATTTTTATTTGACATGGCATAAACCTTTGTATGATGAGGTTCAAATGTAGAAAGAGGCGCCTTCATGCCTCCAAATTTCTCACGTTCCATTTTATATATTTTTGTCTCTTTTTATCTCAAAAAAAAAAACAAAACTTAAGGCTAGAAATGTTTAGGATCGAATTTCAGCTTAGGGTAAATGAAAACTTGACTCACGTCGAGGTGTTTGTCCACACGAACAATCGCTGGCTGTGATTTTCAAGCTAAATAGAACACAATTTAACGTTTGATTTACGTTTTTTTTAATTAAATAATTTTTAAGCAATCTTCTTTTTCACGCTTGTAAACAATACACAGAACTATCCTTTAGCAACATTATGTATAGATGGCTGAAAGTTGGTTGCACTTCTAGTGCTCCATTCTGTATAGAAACCTATATATCGTGCATCATTCTTCTATATATACAGCTGCGGTCATAAAAATAGTAATGCGAGTGAAATGTTGGGAAGAGATAACTTTTTGTATAGTCATAATATTTTGAAATACATAAAACGTACTAAATAAATTATATAAAATAATTTTCAAAAACTTTACTAAGTTAAATTGAGTTTTTTACTAATATCCTAATATTTTTTCGTCTCTCTCTTCCTCTCTCTGTCTCTCTCTCTCTCTCTCTCTCTCTCTCTCTCTCTCTCTCACTGCGTCTTGCTCATTTTCTCCCTCTACTTCATTTCCCCTTATAAGTATTCAGAAATCAGTTATTTGAACTTCTTTTCAAATCCTCTACGCAGCCTTGTCTCTCTCTCTCACTCTCTTTCTATCTCTCTCTTTTTCTCTATTTCCCTCTATCTATCTCTTTGATTATTAATATTATTCTAAGCGTTTTTGATTCGACTCTAATAAATTTTGTTACTGTTTGTTTTCTAATCTATTTCCCTCTCTCTTTACCTCTCTGCTGCAACTTCCTTTCCACTTCTTATAAGCATTTACAAAGCAATTAGCTGAACTTTCCTTCACTCTCTACATGGGACATACTTTCCCCATCTATCTCTCCCTTTTCGCACCTTAATCTGTCTTCATCTCTTATTTTGATTATATATGTATATTATTTTAAAAATACACATTGAGCTCATATCTCTCCTCTTCCCTCTCTGTCTTTTACTCTCTCTCTCTCTCTCTCTCTCTCTCTCTCTCTCTCTCTCTCTCTCTCTCTCTCTCCTTCACCCACACTCTATATCTCTCTCAATTGCTTCCGTCTCTTTCCCTCACTTCCTTTCACTTCTTATGAGTATTTGGAAATCAATTAGCTGAGCTTCCCTTAGAACTACCCTCGCCCACCAATTAGGTTCGCTTGGACATTGATGGAGGCCACTTGGGCCAGTTACCAGGTGCTTTGCTTTTGGACGCCTGGGACTATAAAACAATTAAAAGGCCGCACGAGCGCAACGGCTGGAAAGCAAACAACAGGCGACAACGGACATGTTACCGTGTGTTTCCCGTGTGTCCGGTGTGTCCGGTGTGTCCTGTGCCCAGGACACTCGTCTGGGGTTTGCGTCAATGGAACGTGACGCTGCAAGTGGACTCATAATGCAGTCGTCACCTGCCTTGCCAGCCCTAAATGCAATCAGTTTGAGTGCCTTGATATATATATATATCTATATTAGCGAGGGAGATCGGCAGGGGTAAGGGGTCGACCCTGCACTTTGCCCCCATCAGCCAGCCAGGTGAAATGCGTTAGGCAGCTCATTTGGCAGCCGCACACGTTGCTCGGGTCTCAACTGCATTTGGAATTGAAGTCAAAGCTAGTTAAGAAATAACGCAGCAAATGTCATCAGCATAAGTAAAACAACGCCAAAAACTGGGAAGCAGCGGCTGGGCGAGAGGTGCACGACAGGTGGGAGGTGGCAGGTGGGCGTCCCAGTTGAAGCTAGAGCCAACACCTGAGGTGTACTTATGTCGTGGCATTAGCATTCCTTACAGCCAGTCGGAAGATAACAAAAACATAGCACAACAATTGCAGTCGAGACGGCAACTGCAAAACCCACGCAGAGTCACACACACACACACACACACACACACACACACCCACACACACACCCCCCCCCCCCCCCCCCCCACACACACACACACACACACAGACACACACGCATGGCAGCTTGTTTTGCGTCGGAAGGCTTCAGCGATTTTATGGCAGCACTTGAAGCCGATGCCGATGCCGATGTCGTTGGGGTCGCTGCAAATAAACACATTTTCAAGCTCAATGCCAGCGAAAAAAAACAACAACAAGTGGAGCCAGAAGTTGACAAGGGTATGACTAAAAAATACCCTGTATTTAACAAATTATGCGTATAAGTTCGCTTTTAAGCGGGAGATGGACAGAGACGAGCAGGACTGAAGAGAATGAGAGAATGAGAGAAAGAGAGAAGAGACAGAGAGAGAGAGATGAAGAAAGAAGATAGACAGAGAGAGAGAGAGAGAGAGATGGAGAGAGTAGAAAGAGAGAGACAGAGAGAGATAGAGAGAGAGAGAGAGAGAGAGAGATATATATAATGCGGGAGATAGACAGAAAGAAGAAAGGAAGAGAGAGGACGAGTCAGATACATAGAAAAAATGGGGTCATTACCTATCTTTATAGAGACGAAGACAGAGAAAAAAATAGGAAAAAGAAAGTGGGAAAGAGAGAGGGCAAAAGATAGAAGGAGAGAGAGAAAGAGAAATTGGAAGATAAGGATAGGGAGTGAGAAGGAGAGAAAGAGAGAAGAGGAGAAAGATAGATGGAAAGAGATAGAGATACAGAGAGAAGAGAAAAGAGAAAAGATAGAAAAAGATGGGGAAAGATGATAGATAGAGAGACGAAGAGAGAGAGAGAGAGAGAGAGAGAGAGAGAGAGAGACAAAGACAGAAGTTTCTTTCTATCCATCTTTCTCATATTATCTCTTTCTATCCGTCTCTAGCTCTCCCCCTCTCTCTCTCTCTCTCTCCCAGAGAGATATAGATAAAGAAATAAGAGAACAGAGAGAAGGAATGGGGAAAGAAGAAGAGAGAGAGAAACTGTGGGAGAAAAGATTGAGCGAAAGAACGCGACAGGAATAAGACGTGCCTGAGAGGTCTCTACCTCTACAGAGACAAAGAGAGAGAGAGAGAGAGAGGGAGAGAAAGAGAGAGAGAGAGGGAGAGAGAGAGAGAGAGAGAGAGAGAGAGAGAGAGAGTGAGAAGGAGAGAAAACAAAGACAGAAAAAGAGGTGAACTTTTTGAGATATACTTGAAAATCATATAAAGTATCGATATTTATCGATATCATATCTATAGTTAAATATTTTTCGATATTTATAGATATGTAGACACAAATTTGGAATTGATATCTATAAGTTATTGAATATAGAGACATCAGCATCGATGCTTATCGAACATTTTAGCTAGCTATCGCAAAATACCGCACATAATCGATATTTATCGATAAATTAAAAGAAATTATATTAGCTTTTGTTAAATTAAATTTGATATCTAAAGTTCACATCAAATTGATTATATGCTCATTATTCTCTAATCTTCTCTTACATATTTACCTAATATATAAAAAGGCTCAGCTACAATATACCCTTGAATTCAATTTCCAGGGTATACCAACAAAGGCAGAGACGAGAACAAAGCCAAACCAGAAATAGAAATGAAAAAGATCTGGCATCGCCTGTGCCCGGTTATTGGGATTGGAACTGGGTCTCTGCTCTGCCTGCCAAACGGACACATAATGAAGTTTCGCAATCTCGTTGACTGTGCGAATATGGGCATGGCGTCTGCCCCTGACGTCTAACCAATGGAGTGGGTAAGGGGACAGCGGGGAATCGACCATTGCTGCCGGCTCAAGTGTGATTACATGGCCATGTTCGTTGCCGTCGAGTGTTTGTGGCATAATATTATTGTTTCTGTGCTCGCGTGTGAAATCAAACTCAATGCAATGCCAAAAGGATTAAAAGGATACAGCGACTAGCGCTGACGTGCCACATACGCTACGTCCGCACGCCCACCTACGTACGACCCATCGTCGGGTCAGAGTAGCTAAAGTCTGCCCGCCCGCATCGACAGCTTGTAAGTGTAAACAGATACATAAACTGGTGAAAGTTTGCAGAGCGATTCGGCTGGCAAAATGCAGGAAATGCGCTGCTCTGTTGTCATATGTGAAAATTAGTTTAGTCCTTTTTGGAAAATATGAAATATTTTTAATTATTATTATAATTACATATTATAACTGAGGTGAACTTGACAGCGAGTTGAAATAGATTTTAGAACTAGTTAATGATTATTTTGACTGTGAAGTTTAGGGTTTTAATCCTTATTTGTTGACAGTTCCACACATTATCTCTAGCCAAGTTTCACTGTCGCTTGTCGCCTCAGCGCTGTTCACTCTGCGTCTATTAGCCTCATCCGTTCTGTAGGGGCCACAAGCAGTTGTAACAGACCGTAGCACGTTGTCGAGACTTGTTTTACCTCAGTTTCCCAAAGGGCTGGCCAAAATGCACAGATCCGCATGAGCTGGGTGGGTGGGCCAGCCAGCTGCCGGAGCTGCGAGCACTTGCAACATGGGGGCAAGCAATACAAACAATAACAACAACAAGTGGAACTTGAAGTACCGTACAGTTATTTGACTTTTAACTTTTATTGCTTTATGTAGTTTAGATAAACGTTTGTGGCATGCCATAAATACGCAGCAGCAGCAACTGCAGTAGCAGCATCAGCAGCATATCCAAGACTTCTCAGAGGCGAAAACAATGCCAAAAGGAATGCCGAGTTGTTGTCCAAAAGTTGAGCGAAACCAAGAAAAAAGAGAGGCTAAAGGCTGAATAGACGAATATGAAATGCCCTTAAAGAGGAATTTTCTTTTGAGAGATTTGTGTTTGTGAATATTGAAGAATTTAAGATCTTATAAAGTTGTTTGAAGATATTTTGAAAAACAGATGAACTCGCTAGATAAACATAAACATTTTCAATAAAATTTATTATGGAACTATAAAATATTGTGATTTGGGATGATGATTATCATTTGATATATGATTGAAAAACTTGTTGAAGATATTTTGGAAAAAAAAACAATATTGGCTTTCTTTAAAATGCTTAAGAAACTAAGCCTTTTGTGCCAGTTTTATCATATATATATATATACTTCATGTCCTCAGAAGCGTCTCACATTGCATGACAAACTCATAAGACCCTTTGCAAGTGTATAAAAACTTATGATAGACGCCGCTTGATGTCCTTCGATGATAGACAATCAGTAAACAGATGGCAGGCAGAGTGAGATTGAAGGAGACATACAGAGAGACAGAGAGACAGAGAGAGAGAGGGAGGGAGTGTGCAAGAGCGAGACGCAGCTATTTGTGGCAGATTTATGTGGTAAGTGTAACAAGCTTTTGCCACTTGCCGCTTGACTTTGCCGCACAAGTTTCTTGTGTCCGTCTGCAGTGGCAAGATTTTTGCGCTTCTGTTTAAATTTCGCGCTGCAAATTTAAGCAGCGAAAGTTTTTAATTAATTTCACACGCGCTGTAACTAACTTGTGCATCTAATTACTTGAGCAGGTGCTAAGAGAGGGCAGATATTAGGGTAGGGTAAGGGGGCGGGGCATGTTAATGTGTCTGTGGCAGCCATCATTATCGACAACATTAAGACGACAACAAGCAGCTGTGGCAGCCACAAAGTATGCAACACGTTTGACAAAACAGTTGAGTAGTAAGAGCTGGCCGAGGGTGACTTGAAGATACCCTGTACTTAGTTATTTTAAGATGTAAATTCAAATGTGTGTGTAATAAAAAGTTCAATAAATGAAAGGGGCTTGAGGGGTCAATAGAAAAAAGCTGAAATATGCATAATTTATCTTTAGCTTAATTAAGGTAATATAAAGAAACACTCATATACACTCTTTAGCTCTTCTCACTGAGTTCAGGGTATTAAAAATGGAAAAGGAAGTGCAGTGGCTCGTCTATAAGCAAATAAACAAACATTACAAGAGCTGTGGCAAGGCAATGTGCCTTGTTCTGCCTAAAGAACTTTTAATGCGGGTTTCAGTTACACGTATTTGCAGCTCAATAAACCAAACAGCAAATTTGAAGTGTTTAAAATTTAAAATAAATAATTTTACGAATTATAATTTAAAGAGGCAGTGAGAAGATTGAATTATTGAATTAGATTAAATAATGCTAACGAAATTTATATTTTATATATGTAAGCAATTGGAATATTAAAAGTCAAAGATGGTTCTCAAATATATTGGGTTTTATTTTTAGAGTTACAAGTTTAAATCATAATAAAACAAAGAAATATATTTTTGATATTAATGAAATGGGCTTTAATTATTTTATATTTATTTTATATTTATTTCAAGTTTAAATATATATTTTTTGGTACAAAGCACAATCTGGCATACAAAGTTACATAAAGTGGAAGAACACAATCCCAGTCGCTGAGAATGGCGCTAATCATTTGGATGTTTTTCAATGCTTTGCTGATACTGTAGCCTTGTTTGGCTACCTATTGTATACAAATTATAATTAAGAGTAAACGTGGTCAACTCAAAGTTGTGAGCATCTAAAAAGATACCATATTGAAAAGGAAGATTGAAAAGGTAGATAAATTCTAATAATTTAACTATTGAAGATATAGTTGTAGATAAATAGATGCCTATAAATAGTTGAATTGCTAGAATATGTCTGACTTTTCAACCTTATCATACAGAAGGCCACAAGCAAACGAAGTGTTTGACATGAAAAAACAATCAATATTTTACAAAAACATTTTTTTTTCGCTTAACAGAAATGAATACGATTTCTGTTGAATAACTAGATTATCTGAGATGAGTTAGAACATCAATAGCTATATTTTTATAGATTTAATACAATAAAATTTTATAAATTAATTTGATAAATTTATGGAAATTTGTATTACAATATATTTTACTTACAATATGTATTATTGAGAGATTTTAGCGGTGAAGCTGCCCAGACGGTGGCCATTAGTCTGAATTGACGGCCAGGAAGGTTCTTCTGTGTGTTTGGATGGGATTGAAAGCAGGGAATCATCTACTTATCTGACGCAAATGCTCTCCTTGGCCAAACGCTCAATTTCGAACCTAAGATGGGGAAAACTGCCGAATCCAGCTGCATTTACTGCGACAATGCAATGGACGACGCAGAACACACTTTCTTTAACTGCGAAAAGTGGTCAGAAGAAAGAGGCCGAATTGTCTTCCACTGTCGGGAAGCAACGCCAGGACTATAGTACAGCACATTTTGGTGCAACAGCGCCAGAAGCTCCGGAAGAGTCTCGTGACTTCGCCGAGGAGGTTCTTTTGCATCCACCGTATAGTCCGGATCTCGCACCAAGTGATTACCACCTATGACTGTCCACGGCGAACGAGCTTAGTAGTCGGAAGTGGCTCCACCTTAAGAGTTAGTGCTGGAATATTGCTCCTGAGTTTTTTGACAATAGGGAAGCGAGCTTGTATAAAAGGGGCATTATGAAGTTGGTATCTCAGTATGGAACACGTCATCGAACAAAACGGCGCATAGTATGACTTAAATCGCATTATTATAACCAATTTTATGAACTACTTGAAAATTCACATAAAAATAAAAGACTTTTTTGGACAATTTATATATTGAGAGACTTTAGCACTTTTTATCAATGTGTAGGCAGCAGTATTTAGATTTTAATTGGCAAGTTTATGTTAATTGTTGGAAGTACAATTTTATTTTGTATAGATAACCTACATATTAGTATTATTGAGTTGATTATTAAATATTTAAAAATTTATTCTATTATATATTTATATTTTCTGTATGTATATATATATCTATATCGTATCTTCACCAACTTCAGTTATTTTTTGGCAGTTCAATAGTTAACGAGAATTCACTTTAATGCAGCTCGCGTGCGCTTCAATCGGCAAAGGCAGACAACGCACAAGCACTCACACACTCAGTCACACACTCAGTCATACGCCAACACACGCACACACAGCTTGGCACAACTGCAGACATCGACTCAAACACCTGCGAAATTGAATGCGAAATTTCCTTTGTGTGTTGTGCGCTCAAAACTTATTTCCACTACTACGACTGCCACACACACACAGACAAATGCAAGTATATATCTATAATAAAAAGACGAATGCTATATATATATATAATTATACCTATATCCAAATCCGAAAATAGTTGGCAAAACAATTTGTGCGCCAAAAAGATTTTTGCCATACAAAGGATTTGGCAAATGCCAGAAAAAAGGCTAAAACTTTTTCTTTGGTCAGCGAGTGCTGAAATATGTATAAGAAAAATATAAATCAAACAAATAAATTTAGAATTAAAACAAAAAAATTAAAAAATAAAAAAATATATTAAAAAATAAAGTACAATAAAGAAAAAAAAAAAAAAAAAAAAAAAAATTAAAAATAAATAAAAAAAAAAAAAAATAAAATTTTCCATTTTCTAATAAAAATTGATTTATCAAATATTAAGTCCCAAGTAAAAGTGGCTCCAGTCGAAACTGCTTGACTAAGAGATACCCTTGAACCCTGCGAAGATGCGATTTTGAAATCATTTTACGCTTCTTTTATATATACATATACACAAGCAACACTTATAGACACACACATGCACAGGCACGCATCAAGCACTTTCTCTGCTACTGCGCAGTTAACGCAGCGACTGCGTGCGAGGCAGCGCTTGGGATCTTGCATATTTTGTATGTTAAGGCTATATTTCAAACTGAAAACTTCTTTCGAACATTAAATGATTTGATTTTAGATGAAAATATAATATATATAAATAACCCCCTAAAAAAAAAAAAATATAAAAAAAAAAAAAAAAAAAAAAAAAAAAAAAAAAATTGGGAGTCCCCCCACAAGAAATCCCCTGAACCCCGTCCGATTTGCGTTTTAAAATATATTCCGTATCTTTCGTATACATTACAAACTTATACAAACGTAATAATGACATGCATATCTATGTATTTGCCAAAGCACAAGGTCTCTCAAAAAATATTTGCAACTAACGTTTTAATTGCAAATTTTGGAAAAGGGGCGTGGTATCCAAAATCCAAAATATAACAAAAACCGAAATTGTATTAAATACAAGGATACACACAGTAAAATTTGGAGATCTCTAGCTCCAAATATGTACGGTATTCAAAAACTGAATGAAAAGTGTATTCGATATTTTTATCGATAATAAAAAAATGGGAAAAGTTATCGATTTTATAATAACAAACTCGATATGCGTAGGCTATACACGAGTATTTCCAAAAAAATTTCCAAAATTTCAAGTCTCTAGCTCATATATGTTCTGAGATCGACGCGTTCACACGTACACCAGCGAGAGCGACGACGGACGGACGGACGGACAGACGGACAGACGGACAGGGCTATATCGACTCAGTTTGTCTCCCTGATCAAGAATATATATACTTTATGGGGTCTGCCACGTCTCCTTCTGCCTGTTACATACATTTACAGTTTAACAAAAACATTATACCCTGATTTCCCATTTTCAATGGGTTCAGGGTATAATAAGCATATATTTATATATATTTATATTTATATATAATTTGTGTTTAAGTTTAATTTTAAAGTAACACATAAATTTAATAATATTAAAAATAAATACACTCGCCTTAAGCAATCTGCAATATAATAATAAAAAGCTGAGGTTAAATTTAAATTAATCAAAAACTTTGCTCAACAGCCAGCAGCATAGATATGAGTTCTCTCTCTCTCTATCTCTCTATATGTAGTTGTTGTTGTTTAGCACATATCGTTGTCGTTGTTGTTGTTGGTTTTTTACTTCATCATAAAGCATCAAAAGTCAGCGACAGGCCATGCCGCGTCGAACAATTTCAAAGTTGAATTGAGTTTTGTCTGAAACTGAGCGAACTGAGCGAACAGCTGAGCGAAGTTTGAGGAGCTGCGCTACTGAGGGCTCTACTCATTTGTCTGGCTGTTTGTTTATCATGTACAGGGTATTCCCACTGGCGCACAATCCCACTGGCAATATAGATGCGTCAGCTGTTTGGCGATAATGAAAGATTTGCCAAGCTGCAACAACGAACAAGCTCAACACAAATGAATCATATATATACATACACATCTATATATATATATATTTATATATAGTACATTTTACAGTATAGTTACTTTTTTTTTCATTGAATGAAGTCGACGCCAAGCAGCCTCAGTTTTCGTACAGCTCTCGAGCAGGCCGTCTTTTCTCTCTCTGTAACAAAAATGAATGCAACACAAATTGCGGAATGGATAGAGCATAAGCATTTCTGCATTAGCATGCTATATCTGATACCATCTGTAATTGTGGCCTTCATATTGCTGATCTGTTGTGCCTACTACTTTTATCTCTCGGTGCGTGAATGTCGTCGCAGAGCGAAGCCCGACAAGTCGAATACAACAACTCGGCCACGCATCGATCGAGTCGACAGCATTCGACAAATACATCAAAATCGACAAGCTGACTTATATTAAAAATACCTAATTAGTTGCTAAAAACGACTTTAGAGTACAAAAATTATATATTGTTTATCGTAAAATACATAAATTGTATTTTGTTTAAGAAATATAAGTTTAATATTTTATATATATTCAATACAAAACAACAAAGTGCAATGAGTGAAAAAAAATGTAACTGAAGTAAAACATCTGTTAAGTTTTACAACTTTTAAGCTAAGTTAATGTTTCGGAGTCACATTTAAGTAAATTTATGGAAAATCACTAAAAGAGCAGCCCCTATAAAAGAGAGTCACAAAGAACAATATGAATAAGCGCATAAAAATAAATGAATTTAAAATAAAAATTACAAGTATGTTGCAGTCGAGCTGTATTGACTATCATAATACTCGTTCGGTGTGTGAAAAAGCAGCTAAAATATTTTAAATATACTTATTATTTATTATTGGATTTACCAAAGATTTTTGGGCTGGTTAATTGTGAATTAACAGTGAAAGTTGTCTAAAATTGCGGGAGACATATATATTTCAACTAACCACGTTTATAAGAGGTGTCTTTAAAGAGTTTAAGATATAAATTTCAAGTCTTCAAGTCTTTTATTAAATTCAGACAGCAAGGCAGAGTTTTTGTAGACAAAACCCATACACTCTCATCATTTGGATAACGAGTATCAAAGTGAAAACAAATCCGCTTAAATTTATAGCTAGTCATTAGAGCGAAAAAAGAAATTAAAAAAAAAATAAATTTATAATATTAGCTCTAAAATTGTGGCAACTATATCTTAGTTATTCCAAGTAGCCACGCCACCTAGAAATTTTTAATAAATTATTATATATTCCAAATGTAAAGACGTTGACATGAATTTATATAGCGATACAAACATTCTGCCGACAAAACCCATATACTAGTATCAAAAGCAGAAGTATCCCGCATAAATGTTAAGTTAGATATGCATTGGAACTATAGCCGCTTATCAGTACTTATAATGCCTATAAACTAATAAAAAAAATAAAACTTAAGGTCTAAGTAAATATTGTTTTATGTTCGATAAAAAAATAAATGATTCAATCAAGAAATTATTTTTAAATTTTTGGTTTATTGCTTTACTTTTAATTATACCCTGAACCCATTGAAAATGGGAAATCAGGGTATAATGGTTTTGTTAAATGTATGTAACAGGCAGAAGGAGGCGTGGCAGACCCCATAAAGTATATATATATTCTTGATCAGGGTGACGAACTGAGTCGATTTAGCCCTGTCCGTCTGTCTGTCTGTCCGTCCGTCCGTCTGTCCGTATGTCCGTCTGTCCGTATGTATGAACGCGTCGATCTCAGAACCTATAAGAGCTAGAGACTTGAATTTTTTTTGAAAGTCCCTGTTTCAAACAATCGATAACTTATACCGTTTTAATGTTATCGATTAAAAACCTTATCGAAATACAGTTTATATATTATTTAAAAACGCAGATCGGACGGGGTTCAGGGGATCTCCTAGTCGGGTACCTTGACTAGAGTTTTCTTACTTGTTTTAACTTTATTTTAAATCTAGCTGAATTAAACTTTGGCTTAACTCCTAGCTTAGCTCAGTGTTTTACTACATAAAACATGGAAACTTCTCACATATATTTGATTATCCATTTTTTTGTGACTTTTGCCAAAAACTTTGGTCATTTTGAATGCTCAGTTAAAATTTGTTAAGTGTTCTGCTCGAACGTATTTAAAAAAAAAAAATTTAAGTAAATCAAATTGATTATATATGTGGCTGAATTCATCTGCATTATAAACTAGCTTTAAGTTAAAATACCCCCTAATAGCAATTAGCATTGCTAAAGGGTATATTTAGCAATATACATATGTTTATAATGTCGATAAGCTAATCCGAGGCTACACAACAATGAAGTAGAATAATTGCTTTGAAATACTTTACTTATTTCACTATATCTTGCAATTATTGTACTGATTCATTGACCTACGCCTGAAAGCCACAAATGAGTCCTATTTATATGCTTATAAGTTGGGCGTTAGTTCAACAGAACTGCAGCGATTCGTACGGTTTCAGTTTCTGTTTTAAGTTCAGCTGAGTTATAATGGGGTTTTCGCAGCAGTTGGATGATTTTTGGATATATCTTAACGAGGAAAATGAAACACTGCATATACCATTGGTCTATATTGTAATACCCATGTGTGTTATAACTGTTGTCTTGTGTTTTCTCTGCTGTTACTTTTGCCTGAGGGCCTGGCACGAGGAGCCAGAAGTGCGTTTTGTGCCCAGAGCTTTGCCCACAATGCCAATGCGTCGGAATACAGTGGACATAATTCGCATGCCGGAAAAAGTGATGTCACGGAAACCCGTAATATTCGACGACGAGCCATCCTTTACGTTCGTTGAGCTGGACGAGAATGCTGTGAATGAACAGAATGTCAAGTACACGAAGCGCCACTATTCCGTGCGCAACTAAACACACATTTTAGCCAAAGATATACGAGTTCCTTAAATGCAGCTTAAAGTGTGTGAACGTGCCGTGGGCTCCGCGGTGGGTCATAAATTCTTGCCGGGATGCGCCGTTTGCTGACGTTTTCTTTTCATCAACCGCAAATTTAGCATCGCTTGGCGCTTTTTTGATAACCATCACCTGCAGGACGAAATGCGCTAATAAACGGCATTCGACATTTTAACTTGGCTGACATTTTAGTAGACGACAACGACAACAACAACAACAACAAAGAGCTTATGACACAGAAAGTTGTGGCTTGAGATGTATAAATAAATTAACAATTTTACAGTTGAAACTTTAAGAATATAGTCAATAAATGAATTTATATATATGAATATATGTAATATATAAATAAATATATTAGTTAAACTTTGATATTTAAGATTATAAAGCTTTTTAAGCATTTTCCAACACAATTTTAATAATTTTTGCTGCAACTTAGACAGATCAGAGGAAAAAGCTTTTTAAGCGGACGTGAGCTTAAAATTGTTTACTTTTATTGCTCTAACTGCTTTAAAGCTTAAACTTCTTTGTTAATAGGCGTCAAGCTTTTAAAGCACATGAAAGCTGTGAGCATATGTAATAATGAATAAGGCGTTTTATACATGTTCTTGAGTTAACATTAGAAATGAAAAGCTAAAAAGACAAAAATAATTTTTAAAAAATTAAAAAGTATTTTAAAATTAGTTATTAAAATAAAAAGCATTAAAATGTATTTTAAAGTTTATCAAACTAAAGAGAAATTATATTTTTATTATAAACCTAATTAATATATATAACTTATAATCACTATAGCGTGACTAAATAGGAGCAATCGATAACAAAAATTGTCATAAGCCAAAATGGTTTGAGATATTACGTTGTTTTTAAATTTTATTTTGCAGCTCTTTCCATGCCATTGTTTCTGGAAGAATTAAATTTTAAAATTATTAAATTGGTTGCTTTGTCTTAGTAGGCTGTAGTTTAAGCGTAAGTTTCAATTTTGTATGACTTGGATCATTACATTACACTGCTGGCCTTGGGCTCTTTCAAAGTGCTGGGCTTGTTAGAGTTTGTTTAAGATTTGAAATAGCCGCAAAAAGCAATTAATGACGAAAATAAGCGCTTGATTCGTTAGTTGACTAAGTCGGTAAATTCTTCACTAAAAGTGTTTTTACCTAGATATTTATACCTTATAGAAGGTTTAAAACTTTTCATTATATTATTGTATTATTATTAAATTATATAATTATATTATATATTATATTATTGTTGTATATAATATATTGTATTTATTCTTGATCAATATCAACCGTCAAGGAGTTGAAGCAGTCCACATTTGGTATCTCTGCTCATATGTATTTAAATCCCAAATGTCTTTTCATAAATTTTTGTAAATTCTCTTCTTATATCATATCATAATATATCTTATTTTAAGATATTTTGATATCTTGAACTAGATAAAGACAAGACTTTATTTTGAAAAGTATTCCCTTTGTTTTGCCTCAATTGCTCTATTAGTTTACCTCAATCACTTAGCCACTTCATTGCGAGGCTATAAAAAAGCCTTCACTTAAATGAAATTCAAATGAACTGCAGTTAGGGAATACCCCTACTCTAGAGTACCTTAAGAATTTCAATGCAAATTGTAATTGAATTGAATTGGCCAAGTTTGGGCAGCTCGTCGGTCACCTTATGGGCCTTAAAATGAAATGCTAAAATAATTTACGGCTCAACTAGCTGCATGCCAAAACGAAGACAGAGAGAGGGAGAGGGAGGGAGGGATAGAGCGAGCTACATTTTGGCCAAATGAAAGGCTCCCAGTTGGCAAATTAGTTTAAAAATACGTTGACAACGTGGCAAAGGCTAACATTGAGCTGTGCCACAGACGCAGCTGCTCAGCTAAGTTGCTACTGCCACAGCCACTGCTGCTGCTGCTGCTGCTTGCAACGTGGCGCATGCTGCGTTTTGGGTGGCATAAAAATTCACTTTGCCAGCCATTTTGCCACGTTCTTGCCGAACTTAAGTGCGCTCGCTCGCAGCTCAATAAAATTTCGTGTTTTACAATTTTATTATGTGACGCCTGTCGCGCGTCTCGACTGCATCAAATATTTAATAACACAAAAAAAATAAAAAAATAAAATAAAAACGTTTATTTTGGCCAATTGCCATAAAAAGACATTGGCTCATTGGTTACTTGTCGGGCCATGGCATTGTTCATCGTGACTCTTAAGTAATTGCGTTTTAGTGGACACACGTTTTATACTTGACCAAAGCCTTTAAATCATTTGCTGCCTGCTACACCCCACACACACCAACACCGGCTCCCGCCCACGTTCGATTGCTTTGGTCTGCTCGTTGTTTATCTTGCGACCATAAATTAACGCATTACCCATGCTGTCTCATCTTGTTATGCTCTGTAGATAATGTGAGCGGCGGGTATGCTGGTTTGTTGTCTATAAATGTGGGCTTTATTTGTAAATAATTTAGGTTATGGCTTGAATAAAAGTTGTTTTTGGGTTTGGGAAAGGTTTTGGACTGGCTTCAATTATACATTTAAATTATATTTTTATAGTATTCTAATTTTTTATAAATCTTACCTGAACTTAGTTGTATATAGTCTACTCTTCTACTGCTCTATTAACATTATACTTATATCCAGCTTTTCAAATAAATCTCTAAGAACTAGCCCTAACTCCAGTTCTTTGCTGGTTATCTGAAGGCAAGTAGTACGAGTTAGTTTCTTTTCTCAGTGTGGATCGTCTATGTGTTCTAACTATTATTGCTAATGAAGTTTTTTTCAGCGGAATTTGTAATAAGAATAATAGTTTTCCCATGTCTGCCAGCTTTTATAACGATTTTTGCTCCAGATAGTCGAGCAAAAAAAAAACAAAAAAAAAAAAAAAAAAAAAAAAACCAAAAAAAAACCAATTTAAATTTTAAAAAATTTTAAAAAATAAAAAAAACCCAATCATTTATTTTAAGGAGAATAAAATATAAAGAAAATATTCAACATTTACGGAGAACGTGACGGGTGCGCTCTCCTGATGATGTGCAGTGTGTATACTCTCACTGTTTCACTTCTTGTTCTTACTGTCTTAGAAGAAACATCTCATATAATCATCAAAATTCCCATTTCTAATTAGAATATTCTCATTTCTGAACACTTCTTTTCAGATCAAGCCACATATATATTATAGTCACGCCTCAAAAGCCTCTACATATATCCATACTTAAACTAATTAAAGGCCTTAACTCCCTTTGCTTTCCAATTTCGTCAATCAATTTCAGCTTCAGCTCATTACAGGGTATCAGGCAGTCGTCATTCATCACTTATCAACTTCTTACTGCTTGTTGTTGTTGTCATTGTCATAGTCCCTGTAGCAAAGCAGGCATCGAACTGTTTGCATTTCGACCGTTGCATTTGGCCACTGCAGCTGCTGCCGTCAAAATTGTGGCCAAATGTGTGGGGTTTACACAGCGGCCGAGGTTAACCGCAATCGAAGCACTAAAAACTCCCTTCCGATCATTAATTGTGCCAAAGAAGTGTGCATGTACATATGTGTGTGTGTGTGTGTGTGTGTGCGTGTGTGAATGGCCAAAAGTTTTGTTTGATTTAGAGCAAAACACTTGAAAGTTCGGCCATTGCCGAAAGTCTACTTCTGGCCAGCCCAAGAATTGGCTCTTTGTCTGCTAATGAGCCAATTTAGTTGCATCGAGCCGAAATTGCATTGTGTCTGCCACTTGAAAACTTGGCCAACTCTCTTTGAAATGTTAAACAGCTTGCCGATATAGGTGTCAAAGCAGCACAACTTCCAGAGACTGCAAGATATGTGAAAGAATTTGTGGCCAGATGGCAAATGGCAAATGACACATATGGCAATCAAAGAGTGAATCGGCGCAGATATAGAAGTCTCAAATAATTTGTATATCTGTTTTAGTGCTATAATCTTTATTTACTATCTTGATAAGCAAATAAGAAATTTACTTGATTTGGAAAATCATCCTCTTTTTCTTATCAAAGATATCGATAATTTCATATCCTTTTTTAATCGCACCTTGAATACCGTCAAAGCTACATACTTCAAATTTACTGTGCAGGTCCCTGTATTGAATACAGAGTGATTCTGTATATTTTGGATTTTGTTTATATACAAATTAAATGGTAAGTCGTATTGTATTTTCCAACAGCTAGATAATATCGATAGCTTACAAATTTGCTGAAATATATCTATTGGTCATAGTAACACTCCTGCGTAGTCAGCTTATAGCTTGACGGGATCTCAACTGTCGTAAGCAATCCACTGTAAAATAGACATACATAAGTGAGAGAAAGAAAAACTAAATGTAAAAGTATAGCAAGAGAAGCAGAAAGTGGGTTAGAAGGATGAGTGTGGTCTTGCTTGACAGAGGAGTCAAGGAGTAAAGTTGATGAAATCAGTAAAGTTGTAAGTCTCAACAAAGAGATGTCGTTAACAAAGAAAGATATTCTAAGAATTATTAAAGAGTTTTGAATGGAAGTACCTGAAAAAGTAGTAGTTTTGGAGAACCTAAAGGTATTCTTCAAAAAACATTTGTATAAGCTTAAATGTTTTGGAAAACTTGATAAAGCTGGTTTCATATTTAGACCTTTAACAAAACAGAAGTACTCTGAAGAGAGTATACCACATCTTGATGAAGAGATGATAAACATGACAAATTGTTAATATGAATTTAAATATGTATATATATGTTATTGTAGAACATATAACTTGAATGAGTTTTCAGATCTTATATATACGATCTCGTATATAAAAACATATTTATATTGGATATAATACATAATAATGGATAATTTATATATATTGTATATACTCCATTTCATAATACATTTCATATATACATAAATAACATTTTTATCATCTTCCATTATCCCGTTGACATTTTATTTCTTCAGCCTAACCGAGAGCAGATACTTGCGGCAGGCATCCAAGGAATGTCGCTTCAGATAGCACTCCTGACTGAAGTATTTGCCACATTGTCCGCACTGGAACTCCCAGCGATGATGGCGCATGGTGCGCTGATGCGAACGCAAATTCGAGCTGCCAAATGTCATATAAAAAGGAATCAAATATATAGACTATATAGTGGATGCCTCACCGATCAGCGAAGCTCTTCTGGCAATTCAGCTCCGGGCAGATGAAAGGCTTCTCGCCCGTGTGGGTGCGTTTGTGTGCCACCAGCATCCACGAGTGATCGAATTTCTTGTTGCAATCGCCGCAGGGAAATTGCTCGCCTGGCTGCTTGAGACGACGTCGATCTGTTGGCTTCTTGATCAGCTCCGGGTTGGAGCGCTCGACCAGCTGTGTTCGCGGCGACCGCTTGGCCAGGCCCGCATTACTATGCACTAGCAGTTCGGCACGTTTTAGTATTTCTGTCTTCTTGCGCCTGCCCTTGGCCTTGGTCAGCATCTTGATTCTGCCCAGCTTGGTGACTCCATTCTTCGGCTGCTTCTTGTTGGCAAATATGGCTAACTCTTCGCCGGGCAGCTCCAGCTCCCAAATGGTATGACTGAATTCTCCAGTCGGACCAAATTCAAGGTCCATCAACTGTATATCATTGACCTCCTCCATGCGACGACGCTCCACAATGGGCACGTTATCGGCGGCGCGCCAGTCGCTGCTCGGCTCACCGCAGCCATAGTGAAACTTCTTGCCAATGCCCTTGTGCTCACCATTTGCAGTTTTGTAGACGTGGCTTGCGGCTTTGCCTTGAGCCTGAATTGTGCCCGGTCGCGGCATAACCGCCATATTCGGTATAGCCAAACAAATTGCTGCAGTATTATATGAAAAGTTGATTTATATTTGTTATATTGTATATTGTATTATTTTACCTTCGTATTTCTGATAGAAACTCTCATGTTTCGCATTATAGCGATCAGAGAAAAAGCTGCGAAATAGTCGTGGCATATTTGATTTTATTGCGCACAATAATTATAAGCTTTATGACTGCTTAAGTCTTATGACAAATGTTTGCTTTTTTATTTTTAGTTGTCAAATCTGATAACTTGTGGAGCTGCCAACCTAATCCAATTTCATGTTCAAAGCATTTTTATACACTGTTATTTTATTAAATTTTTTTAAAATTTTTTATCAGAGTATGAGAAAAAGAATCGAAAAGGCTGATAAGCTTATGTATATTTAATAAATATTATTTTTATATATAGTTTTCAGTATATGTAGATGGATAGATGGGCAGAGAAGCAGACGGAGGCAAAAACTTGACTAGATTGACTCAGATTGTCATTCTCATCAGCAATTCATGTACTTTAAGGGGTTGATTATGTCGTCTTGCGTCAGCTGCATACATTTGCACCTAAACAGAATACTTTTCTTACACATTTTAAAATTGCAGGGTATACTACTTATAATATAATAGAATGAGAGTTCAAGTCATGTAATAATGCTTACTGCAACTAAATTCAGTGTTGTAAAATAGTTCCATATGCTGATCTTAAACAAAACTTAAATTATTTTCTTTAGTAGACTCCATTCAACTTTTTTAAATCATTCGAGCGCAAGTCCAAAGTAAACGGAAGAAAAGAATACTTAAAGTTGAAAAACTGTGCAGAGCCATACTTGATTTGCAATGATGCTTATTGGCTTAAAGCCGCTGGCTAAGCACAGCCTTCAACTGGTCTACATGAGGCCACTTAAGACGAAACACTTAAACAATTTTCTTGTACAAATTTTGGCACACGATTGCCAGAGGACAAGGAGCTGGGTCTGAGTGTGAATCTGACTGCGAGTCTGAGGCGATCAGAATGCTCATGAATGTGGTATGCAATAAAATTAGTTTTCTCTGTGGGAGTGTGTGTGTGTGTGTGTGTGCGAGACATGCAAAGACGTTTTGCAATTTGCCTGTAATCCTCTAGCCCGGAGTTTCTTGGGTAAGTGTGGTGGCTGAGGCAGCACCCTCACTTAGCTACTTCAACGCTTTAAACAACGAAAATTGAATTGTAGTTTTGCAGTTGGTCTTCAGTAAGCACTTAAAAGAGCTTGTTCACAACAATTTTCAATTGTTTGGCAGTTTATGCGCTTTTATTTATTTGCGTTCCGTTTTGGAGTTCGGAGTGTGTTTTGTAATAAAAGCCGGAAGAAACGGGCGAAATGGCTTTATTTCATTTATTTGCCACTTTATTACCCACGTTTGTTGTTGTTGTTGCTGGTCAAGCAAATTACTTGGGTAATTTAAAATGCAATCGGCCTTAAATGTGGTCCATAGTCAAAAGATAACAAAAGCAAATTTACCAGTTAAACATTAATTCATTTTGACAATTGCAAAATTTGCTCAAACTACACAAAACTCAAATTTGTTTTTATCTCTTCTTGCTAAATGCTTTATGGCAGTATATTGCAGAATTTTTCATAAGCATATGTGTGTTTGTGTGTGTATTTCATAAATTTTTATTTGCTCTGTGCGTCTAACGAGAAAATCGCATAAATGTTTTCGACTGTCAACAAAGGCTTGACATGAAAGCAGCAACTGCCAGCCCAATGAAACGATGCTGCTTTCTCTATTTACTCTCTTTGTGTGTGAGTGTGTGAGTGTGTGTGTATTGTAGTCTTTCTTTAGTGTTTGTCAGTTGGACTATTAAATATCTATTTGAAGTACATTGAAATTGCGCAATCTTGGCACAAAACAGCGCACTTTATGGCAGCAGCTAGAAAAAATTATTGCATACTTTTGGGCTGGCCATAAAGAGTTTTCTATCTCGTCTCGCTCTCGCTCTTGCTGTGTCTGTCTTTGGTAATGAAAAGGCATTCCAAATGACATTCACTTCACAAATTGTGCTTTGCATTTTATATGCACTGACAGTGAACACTAATTTGAGGCGCAAACAAACGCCACAAATGAGTTGTGGGTCAGCAAAATTAATGAATACATTTTTATGTAGGGTATTTACTATATACTTTTGCAATGCTTCTGACTGTAGCATATGAAGAGATCTGATAGTAAGTTCAACATTTACATATGTAGCTTTAGTGGAAATTGAAAAATATTTCATTTACCTATACTCTTAATGTAGAATCAGTCTTAGTCTTGTCTAAGAATTTCTGCTCCTATTCCTCATGAAGGCCTGAGGATAACAGTAGAACTCAATCATCAGACTCATTTAGATATAGATATATACATATGTATATAATATATGTATGTATGTAGGTATATATGTATATAATATATGTATGAAGATTCGGCAAAATTTAAGTAGCAGGTGCGAATTTGGCAGAGCTAAAGCTGAATATATAATACGTAAATGTAATATAAGCATATATATGTAAGAAATATGTTTATCTAATATAAGTATATCCCTATATAAGCAAACTTTTTACCATCAGTATTTTGATATAACAATGTCTAAACAAATTTTCATTCATAATTGTAAAACAAGACGGAAAACTTAAAAAATTTGCCATTTATTTAGCTTACAATATCAAATATAGTTCCAATTGGAATATTATTTTTTGAAGAATATTTTACAACATTTACACAAGCCAACAGGATTTTGGATTCTAAGACCTGCTGGACAGATTCTTGACCTACTAATATAACAATGATCTCGTAAATTTCTCCTCTCTTCTTGTTAACTCAACTAGGGTTCAATGCCTTAGTTTCAATATTTTGTATTCGTCTTCCATAGCTTTAAAACAACATTATAATTTATTTGATTTCTATTTAGATTAAGTTGTCTTAAAGGTAGCAGAACTCTAAACTGTAAATATTTCATCAATTAATAATTTAAAAAAAAACCTTATATATCATTTATTATGATATTGTTGAAACCAAAAATGTATTACAAAATTCCTATTAGGCATTTTGCTTTCGAATTATAATAAATATCTGCAAGTTTCATTTGAGTTTAAAATTCAGATTTATCAAGTCAAAAACTTTTTGAAATGTATCATCTTATTCTTAAACAAATCTCATAAAATTTTATTGCATTGCATAAGACAAGCTTAATAAATTTATTAAATATAAAAATGATATTTATTTTTTTTTTAAATTTGTTTCTATGACCGAAGAGTTCAGCTTGAATCTCTGATCGAAATTTGTTTGCCTTAATTAATGTTTGAATAAAAGTTTAGCTAAAGATCTATGTTATTTATGTCTTGTAGCTGAATACTACATAGAAATTTTAAATTATATTGCATTCTTTGGTTTATAGTTAAAGTTAGTTTTTAGAAGCTTGTTCTCCGAATATTTTGATATTTCTTAAAATAAAATATTAAAACAAATTGTGAAAAACTTAAAAAAATAAATTTTAAATAAATATATAAATAATTTGTGTATCAGTTGTATATATATGTTGAGGTAAATATATATTGGTATATAGAGTATATATTGTATTAAAATTTTTAGTTTTATATTTATATTATATTATATATTTTATTTATACTTACAGCGAAACTTCCAGAATAATTTTTAAAGAATTATAAGAGACAGTTTCTTTCTTTCCTTCCTTTTGTGTTCATTCTTGTGCTCCATAACTTTACATATTTATATACATTTTTTACTACATATATATTCACAAATGTCACTTCGTTTACAGGGCATTCATCAAGTCGCACAAACACTAAAAACTAATTTACTACTTTTTTTGCTGCCTTCACAAACAATTGTCAAGCACGCGTTTTGTGTACGTGCATGTCAGTTGGCTTATGAAAGGAGCTCGTTTCGGCCAGTTCTTAAAGCCAGCTGCTGATTGGGCTGAAATGTGGCAACGTAAGCCACGTTAAGATGACGTTTGGCTCTTGCTAGAAAATACGCAATAAATGCGTCTCGTTGCGTCTCCCAGAAGGCCTGCGGCCAAGATTGCATTGCAAATTTTGTCATCAACATATAAATGAAGTATGAATGGCAGACGTCTGACTGTCAATTGGAAAAACGAGCCAATAAATCCAGGTGGCAGGCGTAGTATCCATTTCCACAAAAGGGAAAAACAACAGCAACTGCTACACTTACTCGACTCTTTCACAATTTGCCAATTTCAAATGTAATTACTTTAGCTGAGCCCGAAGATTTGCTGCAATTCACATTTGATAAATTACTTTAAAAAAAGAAAAAGAAATTCAGATTTAATATTCAGCAAATCCGAATGAATATATATATATATATATAAATGTATAATTTAATCAAGTTGTGTGTGTGTTTGGGGAACGGAACGATAACGATCCGGTTTGCCTGCAGGCGTTGGCAAATTAAATTTGCATGCCGCAATTCCATGCAACAAAAAAGTGTCAAAGTCCGAACTTGTGTCGAGTTATTTACTAAAGAAAAACACAATTGTTTGTAGCATTTGCGGCTGGACCACAAAATTCGACCATGCAGCATGAGCCCAGTGTCACGCCCACTCCATTGCCAGCCGCCCCTCCCCACCTATTAAGGTAGCAGCATAAACAACAAACTGCGACATAGGCAAATAGAACTTATTTTTGTTGTGCGAGTAGATTTGAAAATTTGTTAATTTGCGCAAAAGTTTGCACTGCATTTCCTCCAGCGACGTGTGTGGCATAAACCCATGCAACGGGTTAGACTGAATGGCTAGAGATGAGCAACTGACGCGTTGCTTCAGCGTGACACGAAAATCTGTTGGGTTGAAGTATTGTTGTCCAATATTTGGAATAGTAGTAGATGGTATGACCAATAAAAATATGTATAAGCTTTTAAGGGCGCAGATGTATTGAAGGAATTCTTAAAGAAAGTGGATGATGCAGTAGTCTAATGCTTAGGACATATTAAATATGTGTAGAAGTAAGGGTAAATCTAAGAGTTTTAGGTTGATTAAGATACTTGTTTTGTGGAAGCGATACAATTAAGTATTCAAGTATCAAGTTTTTTTAAAGTTTGCTCTATACTGGTTCTATTTGAAGAACAAGAAAATCTGGCGACAGTTGTAAAGCTTGCAGAAAAAAACGATAAAAAAACATATGAATTTATAATTATGAATATTATAATTATCAATTTTGTATATTTCTCTATGTATATTTATAAATATTGAGTACATATATAATTAATATATTTGTATAAATACTCAATTTACTATACTCTTGTGTCATTTTTTTAGCTTAACAGCTCACGACACGCGCTCCTCTCTATGTTCAGCCTCACGGGCTTGTTGCCTGGCCAGGCGATTATGTGATTTGGCTGGACTCGGTGGAGCAGCGAGCAGCACTACGAGGTCTGAGGCTAACCACTTTGCTGTAATTAATGAACACAACACATATTTGAAAATAAAGGCATAGCCAGCAAACGCATAGTCCAAAATACGAATTTGCTTTAGAATACAATTAGCATAACCAAAGCAATAGCCACAGCAGTTTTTATATGACATGTGCCTTATAATGATATTTCTATTGACTTGAATTGATAAACAATTGTAAATATATTACTTTAATTGATTTATATTAAAGGCAAGTCGGGGGAGCTGCATGACTTGAAGGTGAGCTGAAACCCGTGCAGAGCTTATATCTAGATAGGTAGTCGAAAAGTAGAGTGTACAAAATATATAAGAGTTTTCTTTGTGTGAATCTATATAATATACTATAAATGCCATCGAATTGATGGCTTTGGCTCTCAGAGTGTGCATAGACTTGATAGAAAATAGCTGAAGTTGATATCAATTTCTATCGACTTCATGGAACTGAAAAAAAGTTATCGATGATTCGAAATAAACTCGATATACGTGTGCTACAAAAGGAGGTAGTAAAAACATTTTTTTTATAAGTTTAGAGATCAAAGGATTCATATATACGAACAGACGGTTATACAGACATACGAACCAACAGACACAATAGAAGCACAGAGCTAGATTGACTAGATCAGCTTCTATATGCTGAATATATATAGATTTTCAAGATTTTCATGCCAGCTACCGTCATTTACATTAATATTATTACGGTATTCCCGTAAGTTGTAAATTTTTCGTCAAATTCACAAACAATCACTTAACATAATGTTTAGTCTGCTATTCAAATTTATCTTCAACTTTAAACTAACTATTTCATTTAAGCGTATATATTTCGCTTCATTTTGCTTCGTTTTTGGCCAATTTGGCATGCAATATATCGATGTATAAAATATGACAGCAATCGCATGTCCTTGCATTATCTTTTCAGTGGAAGCTGTTGGTCCATAAAATGGACCCGTTGCCAGTTTTGAGCAGCCATGCAACATGACAAATGTTTATTTGCTGTGCTGGTTTTTGTTTTTAGCCAAAGAGTACTTCGGCTGCCATTTGTATGCTGTTTGGCCATGGCTGGGCAAATAATTTATAGAGTGCACGTATCCAATATATATACTTATTTTTGTACAAATGTGAGCTTAGCTTGTCGATGCCAGACGAGTTGGGTGTCAGCTGCAATGGCATTGGCCATTGCCATTTTCCTTTTGGGTGTTTGTTGCGTTAATCGCTGGTAATTTACACTGCAATCATTATATTTACAGATAAAACACAGAGGGGAGGAAAAAGAACAAATAAATATTAATTGAATAACGCAGCAGAGCAAACGCTTCGTATGAGCATGATTACAGCGCAAAATTATAATTTGAAAATCAGTTGAATTAATGTGAAGTGTAAGTGTTTCCACTTGACAGCATTTTGAAGGTAGAAGAAGAATGTTGACTTTGTTTTTAAAAATACAAAAATAAATAATAAATTCTAGCAATTTTTTAAAATTATATAATGTACTAAATAATATAAAGTATCTATATTTAGCTGAAATTAAAACATTTCCATATGTTATAGAGTACATATATTGGTTTTATGTATGAGCGCAAAACAGTTTGTCCTAAAATGAAATGAAATATTTCAAAATTTTAAGAATTCTAAAGCAAGAATCTTGCAAGTTGCAGCTCGATCGATGTTGATTGTCTTATAGTTTAGCCTACAAATTTTGTGGTTCGCCTACTGGGGCAATTTGGCAACAATTTGTATATTAAATATTAAAAATATATATAATATTAAAAACATATTTAATAAATTTACATATAAAATTATAATCAATTTGAATGATTACAAAAATATTGAAATACAATAGATTAGTTTCGAACTTAAAGATAATAAAGTAAAACTTAGCTAAAATGTAAATTTGGAAATAAAAGTATATTTATAATTTGACTCGATTTTATAATATATTATGTTAAAATATTCCAAATTTATATTGAAAGTTTTTAAAATTGTTTTAATAGTCTATTAAAAATATGCTATTCAAGCTTTATATATTGCCTGTTGCCTATCGACTAGTAAGTTGAATGAAATACTTAATGCTTGTTTCATATCACTTTTTGTATATTTATGAAATTTGCTTATATATAAGGTTGTCAAAAAAGTCTTGCGGTATTTTTATTGAATTTTCAATTGTTCATAAAATTGGTTATAATAATGCGATTTAAGTCAAATATGCGTCGTTTTGTTCGATGACGAGTTCCCAACGAGATGCCAACTTCATAATGCCCCTCTTATAGAAGCTCGCTTTCCTATTGTCAAAAAACTGGGAGAGCCAATTTGCACAGGACTCTCTTGTGGACAACTTCCGACTACCAAGCTCGTTCGCCATGGACAGAAATAGGTGGTAATCACTTGGTGCGAGATCCGGACTATACGGTGGATGCAAAAGAACCTCCCATCCCATCCCATGCTTATATATGTTGTATCGGTATGATATTATGACGTTATGTTGTAATAGCATTGAAGAGAATCTGACTGCTTGTATTAACCAAGTGAGTCTGCATTTTAGCGACAATTAAAGCATGTATTGTTATTGCGAGAGAGACAATTTTAGCTGTTGCTGAACGTAGTCCCGGGTGTTGCTGAGTGAGAGCGAGAGGGCTACTTATGCCTTTCGCATAGGTTCGCTATGATTTCGATAAGCGAGGGGAATGTTACTAGATGAAAAGAGTCTGACAGAAGGTGTCTAAAAGAAAGGAACTGTGAAAAAAGAGGAACACTTTGTCTAAAGAGCAACTTTGAAAAAAGTATAAAAAAGTATAAGCTCAGCAATCCGGGAATTCGTTATTGGGCAGAGTTATAACTAGAACTATAATGAAAGGCGATAAGATAATAAACGCTCCGAGATACATATTTATTAACTTAACAAAGATTAATTTAACATGCTTTTATTGTTTTATTCTTTTTCTATTATATTTTCTAGCATTTCTTTGAGCTGTACTCTGTTGGGTTAAAAACATTGCCTAAAATGTTGTTCAGTGGAAACGCATTAAAACTGCGCATGCATAAAAAATAGATTTGTGTGTGTGACTGTGTTTGTTTATTGCATTGCTCATAGTAAAAAAATATGCATGCAAATTTAATTTACACACACATACAGAGCACACGCTCAACGCATAGTCAAAGTCGTAGCATACTTTTCAGAGCCGCGAGGCATTAAAAAATGAATTCTCTTCGGCCAGTCAGTGATTATTGTGTGTGTGTGTGTGTGTCAGTGTGTTTATTTAAATAAAAATAATCACACATGCAAATTAATAATTTCATTCTCGACTGCAGCGCCAGGCGTTCCTTTATACAAACCAATTTTAGAGGGCAAAAATATTTGATTTGAAAATTTTTGTGCATAAATAAAATAATCGAAGCCAAAGTTGATTTTTTTTTTCATTTCTTTGGTTTTTAGCCATTTAGTTATGCATTGGGCCATGAACAATAAATTGTTTGTGTGTATTTGCGGCAAAATCTGTTGCGCATTGGTTTTTGCTTATCGTGCAAATAATTTATGGCCTGACAAAAAAATGGCAATTGAGGTCTCAGTTAGGCGAGCCGATTTATCAATTTATCAATTTGCCACTTTAAGCCTGGTTCATTTTGCTCATATTGTTTGCTATTTGTTCACATTTGTTTGCACTGCAGCACGATAATAATAACTGTTAATTTACATGCCGCAAGTGTCAATGGGCCGCGGGCCATCTGTAATTATGGACACCAGATTCTCTTGTTATTTTTTTTATTATTATTATTTTCTCGCTTTGAGTGAGGTCAAAGCGGGTGTTATAATTCGGTAAATGTGTAGTATGTAAATTAAAAATGTATATATAAATATATATGTAAACAAATATATATATATGTATATACTCTTCATCAGTGTTGGGCCTGTTTGTCTCTT